>OY282560.1:93883433-94372729 GCA_958295665.1 Tipula vernalis | reverse complement strand
TAGAAAATTCAATTTTATTGAAAATTAACTGTGCTATAGCCCACAAGTTTTTGGGCGGCAAAAATCTAAAATGGTCCGATTACGATGGTTGATACCTCTATCAATAGGTTTCGGGACGTGTAATTGATGTGACAATTTTCATTTTGATTGCTCGATTATTTCTAAACATTTCTTATAAAATTCAATTTTATTGAAAATTAACTGTGCTATAGCCCACAAGTTTTTGGGCGGCAAAAATCTAAAATTGTCCGATTACGATGGTTGATACCTCTATCAATAGGTTTCGGGACCTGTAATTGCTGTGACAATTTTCATTTTGATTGCTCGATTATTTCTAAACATTTCTTATAAAATTCAATTTTATTGAAAATCAACTGTGCTATAGCCCACAAGTTTTTGGGCGGGAAAAATCTAAAATGGTCCGATTACGATGGTTGATACCTCTATCAATAGGTTTCGGGACCTGTAATTGCTGTGACAATTTTCGTTTTGATTGCTCGATTATTTCTAAACATTTCTTAGAAAATTCAATTTTATGGAAAATTAACTGTGCTATAGCCCACAAGTTTTTGGGCGGCAAAAATCTAAAATGGTCCGATTACGATGGTTGATACCTCCATCAATAGGTTTCGGGACCTGTAATTGCTGTGACAATTTTCATTTTGATTGCTCGATTATTTCTAAACATTTCTTATAAAATTCAATTTTATTGAAAATCAACTGTGCTATAGCCCACAAGTTTTTGGGCGGCAAAAATCAAAAATTGTCCGATTACGATGGTTGGTACCTCTATCAATAGGTTTCGGGACCTGTAATTGCTGTGACAATTTTCGTTTTGATTGCTCGATTATTTCTAAACATTTCTTATAAAATTCAATTTTATGGAAAATTAACTGTGCTATAGCCCACAAGTTTTTGGGCGGCAAAAATCTAAAATGGTCCGATTACGATGGTTGATACCTCTATCAATAGGTTTCGGGACCTGTAATTGCTGTGACAATTTTCATTTTGATTGCTCGATTATTTCTAAACATTTCTTATAAAATTCAATTTTATTGAAAATCAACTGTGCTATAGCCCACAAGTTTTTGGGCGGCAAAAATCAAAAATTGTCCGATTACGATGGTTGGTGCCTCTATCAATAGGTTTCGGTACCTGTAATTGCTGTGACAATTTTCATTTTGATTGCTCGATTATTTCTAAACATTTCTTAGAAAATTCAATTTTATTGAAAATCAACTGTGCTATAGCCCACAAGTTTTTGGGCGGCAAAAATCTAAAATGGTCCGATTACGATGGTTGATACCTCTATCAATACGTTTCGGGACCTGTAATTGCTGTGACAATTTTCATTTTGATTGCTCGATTATTTCTAAACATTTCTTATAAAATTCAATTTTATTGAAAATCAACTGTGCTATAGCCCACAAGTTTTTGGGCGGCAAAAATTTAAAATTGTCCGATTACGATGGTTGATACCTCTATCAATATGTTTTGGTACCTGTAATTGCTGTGGCAATTTTCATTTTGATTGCTCGATTATTTCTAAACATTTCTTATAAAATTCAATTTTATTGAAAATCAACTGTGCTATAGCCCACAAGTTTTTGGGCGGCAAAAATCTAAAATTGTCCGATTACGATGGTTGATACCTCTATCAATAGGTTTCGGGACGTGTAATTGCTGTGACAATTTTCATTTTGATTGCTCGATTATTTCTAAACATTTTTTAGAAAATTCAATTTTATTGAAAATCAACTGTGCTATAGCCCACAAGTTTTTGGGCGGCAAAAATTTAAAATGATCCGATTACGATGGTTGATACCTCTATCAATAGGTTTCGGGACCTGTAATTGCTGTGACAATTTTCATTTTGATTGCTCGATTATTTCTAAACATTTCTTAGAAAATTCAATTTTATTGAAAATCAACTGTGCTATAGCCCACAAGTTTTTGGGCGGCAAAAATCTAAAATGGTCCGATTACGATGGTTGATACCTCTATCAATAGGTTTCGGGACCTGTAATTGCTGTGACAATTTTCATTTTGATTGCTCGATTATTTCTAAACATTTCTTAGAAAATTCAATTTTATTGAAAACTAACTGTGCTATAGCCCACAAGTTTTTGGGCGGCAAAAATCTAAAATGGTCCGATTACGATGGTTGATACCTCTATCAATAGGTTTCGGGACGTGTAATTGATGTGACAATTTTCATTTTGATTGCTCGATTATTTCTAAACATTTCTTAGAAAATTCAATTTTATTGAAAATTAACTGTGCTATAGCCCACAAATTTTTGGGCGGCAAAATTCTAAAATCGTCCGATTACGATGGTTGATACCTCTATCAATAGGTTTCGGGACCTGTAATTGCTGTGACAATTTTCATTTTGATTGCTCGATTATTTCTAAACATTTCTTAGAAAATTCAATTTTATGGAAAATTAACTGTGCTATAGCCCACAAGTTTTTGGGCGGCAAAAATCTAAAATGGTCCGATTACGATGGTTGATACCTCTATCAATAGGTTTCGGGACCTGTAATTGCTGTGACAATTTTCATTTTGATTGCTCGATTATTTCTAAACATTTCTTAGAAAATTCAATTTTATGGAAAATTAACTGTGCTATAGCCCACAAGATTTTGGGCGGCAAAAATCTAAAATGGTCCGATTACGATGGTTGATACCTCTATTAATAGGTTTCGGGACCTGTATTTGCTGTGACAATTTTTATTTTGATTGCTCGATTATTTCTAAACATTTCTTATAAAATTCAATTTTATTGAAAATCAACTGTGCTATAGCCCACAAGTTTTTGGGCGGCAAAAATCTAAAATTGTCAGATTACGATGGTTGATACCTCTATCAATAGGTTTCGGGACCTGTAATTGCTGTGACAATTTTCATTTTGATTGCTCGATTATTTCTAAACATTTCTTAGAATATTCAATTTTATTGAAAATCTACTGTGCTATAGCCCACAAGTTTTTGGGCGTGAAAAATCTAAAATTGTCCGATTACGATGGTTGATACCTCTATCAATAGGTTTCGGGACCTGTAATTGCTGTGACAATTTTCATTTTGATTGCTCGATTATTTCTAAACATTTCTTAGAAAATTCAATTTTATTGAAAATTAACTGTGCTATAGCCCACAAATTTTTGGGCGGGAAAATTCTAAAATGGTCCGATTACGATGGTTGAAACCTCTATCAATAGGTTTCGGGACCTGTAATTGCTGTGACAATTTTCATTTTGATTGCTCGATTATTGCCCACAAGTTTTTGGGCGGCAAAAATCTAAAATTGTCCGATTACGATGGTTGATACCTCTATCAATAGGTTTCGGGACCTGTAATTGCTGTGACAATTTTCATTTTGATTGCTCGATTATTTCTAAACATTTCTTAGAAAATTCAATTTTATTGAAAATCAACTGTGCTATAGCCCACAAGTTTTTGGGCGGCAAAAATCTAAAATGGTCCGATTACGATGGTTGATACCTCTATCAATAGGTTTCGGGACCTGTAATTGCTGTGACAATTTTCATTTTGATTGCTCGATTATTTCTAAACATTTCTTAGAAAATTCAATTTTATTGAAAACTAACTGTGCTATAGCCCACAAGTTTTTGGGCGGCAAAAATCTAAAATGGTCCGATTACGATGGTTGATACCTCTATCAATAGGTTTCGGGACGTGTAATTGATGTGACAATTTTCATTTTGATTGCTCGATTATTTCTAAACATTTCTTAGAAAATTCAATTTTATGGAAAATTAACTGTGCTATAGCCCACAAGTTTTTGGGCGGCAAAAATCTAAAATGGTCCGATTACGATGGTTGATACCTCTATCAATAGGTTTCGGGACCTGTAATTGCTGTGACAATTTTCATTTTGATTGCTCGATTATTGCCCACAAGTTTTTGGGCGGCAAAAATCTAAAATTGTCCGATTACGATGGTTGATACCTCTATCAATAGGTTTCGGGACCTGTAATTGCTGTGACAATTTTCATTTTGATTGCTCGATTATTTCTAAACATTTCTTAGAAAATTCAATTTTATTGAAAATTAACTGTGCTATAGCCCACAAGTTTTTGGGCGGGAAAAATCTAAAATGGTCCGATTACGATGGTTGATACCTCTATCAATAGGTTTCGGGACGTGTAATTGATGTGACAATTTTCATTTTGATTGCTCGATTATTTCTAAACATTTCTTGGAAAATTCAATTTTATTGAAAATTAACTGTGCTATAGCCCACAAGTTTTTGGGCGGGAAAATTCTAAAATGGTCCGATTACGATGGTTGATACCTCTATCAATAGGTTTCGGGACCTGTAATTGCTGTGACAATTTTCATTTTGATTGCTCGATTATTTCTAAACATTTCTTAGAAAATTCAATTTTATTGAAAATTAACCACAAGTTTTTGGGCGGGAAAAATCTAAAATGGTCCGATTACGATGGTTGATACCTCTATCAATAGGTTTCGGGACGTGTAATTGATGTGACAATTTTCATTTTGATTGCTCGATTATTTCTAAACATTTCTTAGAAAATTCAATTTTATTGAAAATTAACTGTGCTATAGCCCACAAGTTTTTGGGCGGGAAAAATCTAAAATGGTCCGATTACGATGGTTGATACCTCTATCAATAGGTTTCGGGACGTGTAATTGCTGTGACAATTTTCATTTTGATTGCTCGATTATTTCTAAACATTTCTTAGAAAATTCAATTTTATTGAAAATTAACTGTGCTATAGCCCACAAGTTTTTGGGCGGCAAAAATCTAAAATTGTCCGATTACGATGGTTGATACCTCTATCAATAGGTTTCGGGACCTGTAATTGCTGTGACAATTTTCATTTTGATTGCTCGATTATTTCTAAACATTTCTTATAAAATTCAATTTTATTGAAAATCAACTGTGCTATAGCCCACAAGTTTTTGGGCGGGAAAAATCTAAAATGGTCCGATTACGATGGTTGATACCTCTATCAATAGGTTTCGGGACGTGTAATTGCTGTGGCAATTTTCATTTTGATTGCTCGATTATTTCTAAACATTTCTTAGAAAATTCAATTTTATTGAAAATTAACTGTGCTATAGCCCACAAATTTTTGGGCGGGAAAATTCTAAAATGGTCCGATTACGATGGTTGATACCTCTATCAATAGGTTTCGGGACCTGTAATTGCTGTGACAATTTTCATTTTGATTGCTCGATTATTTCTAAACATTTCTTAGAAAATTCAATTTTATGGAAAATTAACTGTGCTATAGCCCACAAGTTTTTGGGCGGCAAAAATCTAAAATGGTCCGATTACGATGGTTGATACCTCTATCAATAGGTTTCGGGACGTGTAATTGCTGTGACAATTTTCATTTTAATTGCTCGATTATTTCTAAACATTTCTTATAAAATTCAATTTTATGGAAAATTAACTGTGCTATAGCCCACAAGTTTTTGAGCGGCAAAAATCTAAAATGGTCCGATTACGATGGTTGATACCTCTATTAATAGGTTTCGGGACCTGTATTTGCTGTGACAATTTTTATTTTGATTGCTCGATTATTTCTAAACATTTCTTATAAAATTCAATTTTATTGAAAATCAACTGTGCTATAGCCCACAAGTTTTTGGGCGGCAAAAATCTAAAATTGTCAGATTACGATGGTTGATACCTCTATCAATAGTTTCCGGGACCTGTAATTGCTGTGACAATTTTCATTTTGATTGCTCGATTATTTCTAAACATTTCTTAGAATATTCAATTTTATTGAAAATCTACTGTGCTATAGCCCACAAGTTTTTGGGCGTGAAAAATCTAAAATGGTCCGATTACGATGGTTGATACCTCTATCAATAGGTTTCGGGACCTGTATTTGCTGTGACAATTTTCATTTTGATTGCTCGATTATTTCTAAACATTTCTTATAAAATTCAATTTTATTGAAAATCAACTGTGCTATAGCCCACAAGTTTTTGGGCGGCAAAAATTTAAAATTGTCAGATTACGATGGTTGATACCTCTATCAATAGGTTTCGGGACCTGTAATTGCTGTGACAATTTTTATTTTGATTGCTCGATTATTTCTAAACATTTCTTAGAATATTCAATTTTATTGAAAATTAACTGTGCTATAGCCCACAAGTTTTTGGGCGGCAAAAATCTAAAATGGTCCGATTACGATGGTTGATACCTCTATCAATAGGTTTCGGGACGTGTAATTGATGTGACAATTTTCATTTTGATTGCTCGATTATTTCTAAACATTTCTTAGAAAATTCAATTTTATTGAAAATTAACTGTGCTATAGCCCACAAGTTTTTGGGCGGCAAAAATCTAAAATTGTCCGATTACGATGGTTGATACCTCTATCAATAGGTTTCGGGACCTGTAATTGCTGTGACAATTTTCATTTTGATTGCTCGATTATTTCTAAACATTTCTTATAAAATTCAATTTTATTGAAAATCAACTGTGCTATAGCCCACAAGTTTTTGGGCGGGAAAAATCTAAAATGGTCCGATTACGATGGTTGATACCTCTATCAATAGGTTTCGGGACCTGTAATTGCTGTGACAATTTTCATTTTGATTGCTCGATTATTTCTAAACATTTCTTAGAAAATTCAATTTTATGGAAAATTAACTGTGCTATAGCCCACAAGTTTTTGGGCGGCAAAAATCTAAAATGGTCCGATTACGATGGTTGATACCTCTATCAATAGGTTTCGGGACCTGTAATTGCTGTGACAATTTTCATTTTGATTGCTCGATTATTTCTAAACATTTCTTATAAAATTCAATTTTATTGAAAATCAACTGTGCTATAGCCCACAAGTTTTTGGGCGGCAAAAATCAAAAATTGTCCGATTACGATGGTTGGTACCTCTATCAATATGTTTCGGGACCTGTAATTGCTGTGACAATTTTCGTTTTGATTGCTCGATTATTTCTAAACATTTCTTAGAAAATTCAATTTTATGGAAAATTAACTGTGCTATAGCCCACAAGTTTTTGGGCGGCAAAAATCTAAAATGGTCCGATTACGATGGTTGATACCTCTATCAATAGGTTTCGGGACCTGTAATTGCTGTGACAATTTTCATTTTGATTGCTCGATTATTTCTAAACATTTCTTATAAAATTCAATTTTATTGAAAATCAACTGTGCTATAGCCCACAAGTTTTTGGGCGGCAAAAATCAAAAATTGTCCGATTACGATGGTTGGTACCTCTATCAATAGGTTTCGGTACCTGTAATTGCTGTGACAATTTTCATTTTGATTGCTCGATTATTTCTAAACATTTCTTAGAAAATTCAATTTTATTGAAAATCAACTGTGCTATAGCCCACAAGATTTTGGGCGGTAAAAATCTAAAATGGTCCGATTACGATGGTTGATACCTCTATCAATAGGTTTCGGGACCTGTAATTGCTGTGACAATTTTTATTTTGATTGCTTGATTATTTCTAAACATTTCTTATAAAATTCAATTTTATTGAAAATCAACTGTGCTATAGCCCACAAGTTTTTGGGCGGCAAAAATCTAAAATGGTCCGATTACGATGGTTGATACCTCTATCAATAGGTTTCGGGACCTGTATTTGCTGTGACAATTTTCATTTTGATTGCTCAATTATTTCTAAACATTTCTTAGAAAATTCAATTTTATTGAAAATCAACCGTGCTATAGCCCACAAGTTTTTGGGCGGCAAAAATCTAAAATGGTCCGATTACGATGGTTGATACCTCTATCAATAGGTTTCGGGACCTGTAATTGTTGTGACAATTTTCATTTTGATTGCTCGATTATTTTTAAACATTTCTTATAAAATTCAATTTTATTGAAAATCAACTGTGCTATAGCCCACAAGTTTTTGTGCGACAAAAATTTAAAATTGTCCGATTACGATGGCTGATACCTCTATCAATAGGTTTCGGGACCTGTAATTGCTGTGACAATTTTCATTTTGATTGCTCGATTATTGCCCACAAGTTTTTGGGCGGCAAAAATCTAAAATTGTCCGATTACGATGGTTGATACCTCTATCAATAGGTTTCGGGACCTGTAATTGCTGTGACAATTTTCATTTTGATTGCTCGATTATTTCTAAACATTTCTTAGAAAATTCAATTTTATGGAAAATTAACTGTGCTATAGCCCACAAGTTTTTGGGCGGCAAAAATCTAAAATTGTCCGATTACGATGGTTGATACCTCTATCAATAGGTTTCGGGACCTGTAATTGCTGTGACAATTTTCATTTTGATTGCTCGATTATTTCTAAACATTTCTTAGAAAATTCAATTTTATTGAAAATTAACTGAGCTATAGCCCACAAGTTTTTGGGCGGGAAAAATCTAAAATGGTCCGATTACGATGGTTGATACCTCTATCAATAGGTTTCGGGACGTGTAATTGATGTGACAATTTTCATTTTGATTGCTCGATTATTTCTAAACATTTCTTAGAAAATTCAATTTTATTGAAAATTAACTGTGCTATAGCCCACAAGTTTTTGGGCGGCAAAAATCTAAAATGGTCCGATTACGATGGTTGATACCTCTATCAATATGTTTCGGGACGTGTAATTGATGTGACAATTTTCATTTTGATTGCTCGATTATTTCTAAACATTTCTTAGAAAATTCAATTTTATTGAAAATTAACTGTGCTATAGCCCACAAGTTTTTGGGCGGCAAAAATCTAAAATTGTCCGATTACGATGGTTGATACCTCTATCAATAGGTTTCGGGACCTGTAATTGCTGTGACAATTTTCATTTTGATTGCTCGATTATTTCTAAACATTTCTTATAAAATTCAATTTTATTGAAAATCAACTGTGCTATAGCCCACAAGTTTTTGGGCGGGAAAAATCTAAAATGGTCCGATTACGATGGCTGATACCTCTATCAATAGGTTTCGGGACGTGTAATTGATGTGACAATTTTCATTTTGATTGCTCGATTATTTCTAAACATTTCTTAGAAAATTCAATTTTATTGAAAATTAACTGTGCTATAGCCCACAAATTTTTGGGCGGGAAAATTCTAAAATGGTCCGATTACGATGGTTGATACCTCTATCAATAGGTTTCGGGACATGTAATTGCTGTGACAATTTTCATTTTGATTGCTCGATTATTTCTAAACATTTCTTAGAAAATTCAATTTTATTGAAAATTAACTGTGCTATAGCCCACAAGTTTTTGGGCGGCAAAAATCTAAAATGGTCCGATTACGATGGTTGATACCTCTATCAATAGGTTTCGGGACGTGTAATTGCTGTGACAATTTTCATTTTGATTGCTCGATTATTTCTAAACATTTCTTATAAAATTCAATTTTATGGAAAATTAACTGTGCTATAGCCCACAAGTTTTTGAGCGGCAAAAATCTAAAATGGTCCGATTACGATGGTTGATACCTCTATTAATAGGTTTCGGGACCTGTATTTGCTGTGACAATTTTTATTTTGATTGCTTGATTATTTTTAACATTTCTTATAAAATTCAATTTTATTGAAAATCAACTGTGCTATAGCCCACAAGTTTTTGGGCGGCAAAAATCTAAAATTGTCAGATTACGATGGTTGATACCTCTATCAATAGGTTCCGGGACCTGTAATTGCTGTGACAATTTTCATTTTGATTGCTCGATTATTTCTAAACATTTCTTAGAATATTCAATTTTATTGAAAATCTACTGTGCTATAGCCCACAAGTTTTTGGGCGTGAAAAATCTAAAATGGTCCGATTACGATGGTTGATACCTCTATCAATAGGTTTCGGGACCTGTATTTGCTGTGACAATTTTCATTTTGATTGCTCGATTATTTCTAAACATTTCTTATAAAATTCAATTTTATTGAAAATCAACTGTGCTATAGCCCACAAGTTTTTGGGCGGCAAAAATCTAAAATTGTCAGATTACGATGGTTGATACCTCTATCAATAGGTTTCGGGACCTGTAATTGCTGTAACAATTTTCATTTTGATTGCTCGATTATTTCTAAACATTTCTTAGAATATTCAATTTTATTGAAAATCTACTGTGCTATAGCCCACTAGTTTTTGGGCGTGAAAAATCTAAAATGGTCCGATTACGATGGTTGATACCTCTATCAATAGGTTTCGGGACCTGTATTTGCTGTGACAATTTTCATTTTGATTGCTCGATTATTTCTAAACATTTCTTATAAAATTCAATTTTATTGAAAATCTACTGTGTTATAGCCCACAAGTTTTTGGGCGGCAAAAATCTAAAATTGTCCGATTACGATGGTTGATACCTCTATCAATAGGTTTCGGGACCTGTAATTGCTGTGACAATTTTTATTTTGATTGCTTGATTATTTCTAAACATTTCTTAGAAAATTCAATTTTATTGAAAATTAACTGTGCTATAGCCCACAAGTTATTGGGCGGGAAAAATCTAAAATGGTCCGATTACCATGGTTGATACCTCTATCAATAGGTTTCGGGACGTGTAATTGATGTGACAATTTTCATTTTGATTGCTCGATTATTTCTAAACATTTCTTAGAAAATTCAATTTTATTGAAAATTAACTGTGCTATAGCCCACAAGTTTTTGGGCGGCAAAAATCTAAAATGGTCCGATTACGATGGTTGATACCTCTATCAATAGGTTTCGGGACGTGTAATTGATGTGACAATTTTCATTTTGATTGCTCGATTATTTCTTAACATTTCTTAGAAAATTCAATTTTATTGAAAATTAACTGTGCTATAGCCCACAAGTTTTTGGGCGGCAAAAATCTAAAATTGTCCGATTACGATGGTTGATACCTCTATCAATAGGTTTCGGGACCTGTAATTGCTGTGACAATTTTCATTTTGATTGCTCGATTATTTCTAAACATTTCTTATAAAATTCAATTTTATTGAAAATCAACTGTGCTATAGCCCACAAGTTTTTGGGCGGGAAAAATCTAAAATGGTCCGATTACGATGGTTGATACCTCTATCAATAGGTTTCGGGACCTGTAATTGCTGTGACAATTTTCGTTTTGATTGCTCGATTATTTCTAAACATTTCTTAGAAAATTCAATTTTATTGAAAATTAACTGTGCTATAGCCCACAAGTTTTTGGGCGGCAAAAATCTAAAATGGTCCGATTACGATGGTTGATACCTCTATCAATAGGTTTCGGGACCTGTAATTGCTGTGACAATTTTCATTTTGATTGCTCGATTATTTCTAAACATTTCTTATAAAATTCAATTTTATTGAAAATCAACTGTGCTATAGCCCACAAGTTTTTGGGCGGCAAAAATCAAAAATTGTCCGATTACGATGGTTGGTACCTCTATCAATAGGTTTCGGTACCTGTAATTGCTGTGACAATTTTCGTTTTGATTGCTCGATTATTTCTAAACATTTCTTAGAAAATTCAATTTTATGGAAAATTAACTGTGCTATAGCCCACAAGTTTTTGGGCGGCAAAAATCTAAAATGGTCCGATTACGATGGTTGATACCTCTATCAATAGGTTTCGGGACCTGTAATTGCTGTGACAATTTTCATTTTGATTGCTCGATTATTTCTAAACATTTCTTAGAAAATTCAATTTTATTGAAAATTAACTGTGCTATAGCCCACAAATTTTTGGGCGGGAAAATTCTAAAATGGTCCGATTACGATGGTTGATACCTCTATCAATAGGTTTCGGGACCTGTAATTGCTGTGACAATTTTCATTTTGATTGCTCGATTATTTCTAAACATTTCTTAGAAAATTCAATTTTATTGAAAATTAACTGTGCTATAGCCCACAAGTTTTTGGGCGGCAAAAATCTAAAATGGTCCGATTACGATGGTTGATACCTCTATCAATAGGTTTCGGGACGTGTAATTGCTGTGACAATTTTCATTTTGATTGCTCGATTATTTCTAAACATTTCTTATAAAATTCAATTTTATGGAAAATTAACTGTGCTATAGCCCACAAGTTTTTGAGCGGCAAAAATCTAAAATGGTCCGATTACGATGGTTGATAACTCTATTAATAGGTTTCGGGACCTGTATTTGCTGTGACAATTTTTATTTTGATTGCTCGATTATTTTTAACATTTCTTATAAAATTCAATTTTATTGAAAATCAACTGTGCTATAGCCCACAAGTTTTTGGGCGGCAAAAATCTAAAATTGTCAGATTACGATGGTTGATACCTCTATCAATAGGTTCCGGGACCTGTAATTGCTGTGACAATTTTAATTTTGATTGCTCGATTATTTCTAAACATTTCTTAGAATATTCAATTTTATTGAAAATCTACTGTGCTATAGCCCACAAGTTTTTGGGCGTGAAAAATCTAAAATGGTCCGATTACGATGGTTGATACCTCTATCAATAGGTTTCGGGACCTGTATTTGCTGTGACAATTTTCATTTTGATTGCTCGATTATTTCTAAACATTTCTTATAAAATTCAATTTTATTGAAAATCAACTGTGCTATAGCCCACAAGTTTTTGGGCGGCAAAAATCTAAAATTGTCAGATTACGATGGTTGATACCTCTATCAATAGGTTTCGGGACCTGTAATTGCTGTGACAATTTTCATTTTGATTGCTCGATTATTTCTAAACATTTCTTAGAATATTCAATTTTATTGAAAATCTACTGTGCTATAGCCCACAAGTTTTTGGGCGTGAAAAATCTAAAATGGTCCGATTACGATGGTTGATACCTCTATCAATAGGTTTCGGGACCTGTATTTGCTGTGACAATTTTCATTTTGATTGCTCGATTATTGCTAAACATTTCTTATAAAATTCAATTTTATTGAAAATCTACTGTGTTATAGCCCACAAGTTTTTGGGCGGCAAAAATCTAAAATTGTCCGATTACGATGGTTGATACCTCTATCAATAGGTTTCGGGACCTGTAATTGCTGTGACAATTTTTATTTTGATTGCTTGATTATTTCTAAACATTTCTTAGAAAATTCAATTTTATTGAAAATTAACTGTGCTATAGCCCACAAGTTATTGGGCGGGAAAAATCTAAAATGGTCCGATTACGATGGTTGATACCTCTATCAATAGGTTTCGGGACGTGTAATTGATGTGACAATTTTCATTTTGATTGCTCGATTATTTCTAAACATTTCTTAGAAAATTCAATTTTATTGAAAATTAACTGTGCTATAGCCCACAAGTTTTTGGGCGGCAAAAATCTAAAATGGTCCGATTACGATGGTTGATACCTCTATCAATAGGTTTCGGGACGTGTAATTGATGTGACAATTTTCATTTTGATTGCTCGATTATTTCTAAACATTTCTTAGAAAATTCAATTTTATTGAAAATTAACTGTGCTATAGCCCACAAGTTTTTGGGCGGCAAAAATCTAAAATTGTCCGATTACGATGGTTGATACCTCTATCAATAGGTTTCGGGACCTGTAATTGCTGTGACAATTTTCATTTTGATTGCTCGATTATTTCTAAACATTTCTTATAAAATTCAATTTTATTGAAAATCAACTGTGCTATAGCCCACAAGTTTTTGGGCGGGAAAAATCTAAAATGGTCCGATTACGATGGTTGATACCTCTATCAATAGGTTTCGGGACGTGTAATTGCTGTGGCAATTTTCATTTTGATTGCTCGATTATTTCTAAACATTTCTTAGAAAATTCAATTTTATTGAAAATTAACTGTGCTATAGCCCACAAATTTTTGGGCGGGAAAATTCTAAAATGGTCCGATTACGATGGTTGATACCTCTATCAATAGGTTTCGGGACCTGTAATTGCTGTGACAATTTTCATTTTGATTGCTCGATTATTTCTAAACATTTCTTAGAAAATTCAATTTTATGGAAAATTAACTGTGCTATAGCCCACAAGTTTTTGGGCGGCAAAAATCTAAAATGGTCCGATTACGATGGTTGATACCTCTATCAATAGGTTTCGGGACGTGTAATTGCTGTGACAATTTTCATTTTAATTGCTCGATTATTTCTAAACATTTCTTATAAAATTCAATTTTATGGAAAATTAACTGTGCTATAGCCCACAAGTTTTTGAGCGGCAAAAATCTAAAATGGTCCGATTACGATGGTTGATACCTCTATTAATAGGTTTCGGGACCTGTATTTGCTGTGACAATTTTTATTTTGATTGCTCGATTATTTCTAAACATTTCTTATAAAATTCAATTTTATTGAAAATCAACTGTGCTATAGCCCACAAGTTTTTGGGCGGCAAAAATCTAAAATTGTCAGATTACGATGGTTGATACCTCTATCAATAGTTTCCGGGACCTGTAATTGCTGTGACAATTTTCATTTTGATTGCTCGATTATTTCTAAACATTTCTTAGAATATTCAATTTTATTGAAAATCTACTGTGCTATAGCCCACAAGTTTTTGGGCGTGAAAAATCTAAAATGGTCCGATTACGATGGTTGATACCTCTATCAATAGGTTTCGGGACCTGTATTTGCTGTGACAATTTTCATTTTGATTGCTCGATTATTTCTAAACATTTCTTATAAAATTCAATTTTATTGAAAATCAACTGTGCTATAGCCCACAAGTTTTTGGGCGGCAAAAATTTAAAATTGTCAGATTACGATGGTTGATACCTCTATCAATAGGTTTCGGGACCTGTAATTGCTGTGACAATTTTTATTTTGATTGCTCGATTATTTCTAAACATTTCTTAGAATATTCAATTTTATTGAAAATTAACTGTGCTATAGCCCACAAGTTTTTGGGCGGCAAAAATCTAAAATGGTCCGATTACGATGGTTGATACCTCTATCAATAGGTTTCGGGACGTGTAATTGATGTGACAATTTTCATTTTGATTGCTCGATTATTTCTAAACATTTCTTAGAAAATTCAATTTTATTGAAAATTAACTGTGCTATAGCCCACAAGTTTTTGGGCGGCAAAAATCTAAAATTGTCCGATTACGATGGTTGATACCTCTATCAATAGGTTTCGGGACCTGTAATTGCTGTGACAATTTTCATTTTGATTGCTCGATTATTTCTAAACATTTCTTATAAAATTCAATTTTATTGAAAATCAACTGTGCTATAGCCCACAAGTTTTTGGGCGGGAAAAATCTAAAATGGTCCGATTACGATGGTTGATACCTCTATCAATAGGTTTCGGGACCTGTAATTGCTGTGACAATTTTCATTTTGATTGCTTGATTATTTCTAAACATTTCTTAGAAAATTCAATTTTATTGAAAATTAACTGTGCTATAGCCCACAAGTTATTGGGCGGGAAAAATCTAAAATGTTCCGATTACGATGGTTGATACCTCTATCAATAGGTTTCGGGACGTGTAATTGATGTGACAATTTTCATTTTGATTGCTCGATTATTTCTAAACATTTCTTAGAAAATTCAATTTTATTGAAAATTAACTGTGCTATAGCCCACAAGTTTTTGGGCGGCAAAAATCTAAAATGGTCCGATTACGATGGTTGATACCTCTATCAATAGGTTTCGGGACGTGTAATTGATGTGACAATTTTCATTTTGATTGCTCGATTATTTCTAAACATTTCTTAGAAAATTCAATTTTATTGAAAATTAACTGTGCTATAGCCCACAAGTTTTTGGGCGGCAAAAATCTAAAATTGTCCGATTACGATGGTTGATACCTCTATCAATAGGTTTCGGGACCTGTAATTGCTGTGACAATTTTCATTTTGATTGCTCGATTATTTCTAAACATTTCTTATAAAATTCAATTTTATTGAAAATCAACTGTGCTATAGCCCACAAGTTTTTGGGCGGGAAAAATCTAAAATGGTCCGATTACGATGGTTGATACCTCTATCAATAGGTTTCGGGACCTGTAATTGCTGTGACAATTTTCATTTTGATTGCTCGATTATTTCTAAACATTTCTTAGAAAATTCAATTTTATGGAAAATTAACTGTGCTATAGCCCACAAGTTTTTGGGCGGCAAAAATCTAAAATGGTCCGATTACGATGGTTGATACCTCTATCAATAGGTTTCGGGACCTGTAATTGCTGTGACAATTTTCATTTTGATTGCTCGATTATTTCTAAACATTTCTTATAAAATTCAATTTTATTGAAAATCAACTGTGCTATAGCCCACAAGTTTTTGGGCGGCAAAAATCAAAAATTGTCCGATTACGATGGTTGGTACCTCTATCAATATGTTTCGGGACCTGTAATTGCTGTGACAATTTTCGTTTTGATTGCTCGATTATTTCTAAACATTTCTTAGAAAATTCAATTTTATGGAAAATTAACTGTGCTATAGCCCACAAGTTTTTGGGCGGCAAAAATCTAAAATGGTCCGATTACGATGGTTGATACCTCTATCAATAGGTTTCGGGACCTGTAATTGCTGTGACAATTTTCATTTTGATTGCTCGATTATTTCTAAACATTTCTTATAAAATTCAATTTTATTGAAAATCAACTGTGCTATAGCCCACAAGTTTTTGGGCGGCAAAAATCAAAAATTGTCCGATTACGATGGTTGGTACCTCTATCAATAGGTTTCGGTACCTGTAATTGCTGTGACAATTTTCATTTTGATTGCTCGATTATTTCTAAACATTTCTTAGAAAATTCAATTTTATTGAAAATCAACTGTGCTATAGCCCACAAGATTTTGGGCGGTAAAAATCTAAAATGGTCCGATTACGATGGTTGATACCTCTATCAATAGGTTTCGGGACCTGTAATTGCTGTGACAATTTTTATTTTGATTGCTTGATTATTTCTAAACATTTCTTATAAAATTCAATTTTATTGAAAATCAACTGTGCTATAGCCCACAAGTTTTTGGGCGGCAAAAATCTAAAATGGTCCGATTACGATGGTTGATACCTCTATCAATAGGTTTCGGGACCTGTATTTGCTGTGACAATTTTCATTTTGATTGCTCAATTATTTCTAAACATTTCTTAGAAAATTCAATTTTATTGAAAATCAACCGTGCTATAGCCCACAAGTTTTTGGGCGGCAAAAATCTAAAATGGTCCGATTACGATGGTTGATACCTCTATCAATAGGTTTCGGGACCTGTAATTGTTGTGACAATTTTCATTTTGATTGCTCGATTATTTTTAAACATTTCTTATAAAATTCAATTTTATTGAAAATCAACTGTGCTATAGCCCACAAGTTTTTGTGCGACAAAAATTTAAAATTGTCCGATTACGATGGCTGATACCTCTATCAATAGGTTTCGGGACCTGTAATTGCTGTGACAATTTTCATTTTGATTGCTCGATTATTGCCCACAAGTTTTTGGGCGGCAAAAATCTAAAATTGTCCGATTACGATGGTTGATACCTCTATCAATAGGTTTCGGGACCTGTAATTGCTGTGACAATTTTCATTTTGATTGCTCGATTATTTCTAAACATTTCTTAGAAAATTCAATTTTATGGAAAATTAACTGTGCTATAGCCCACAAGTTTTTGGGCGGCAAAAATCTAAAATTGTCCGATTACGATGGTTGATACCTCTATCAATAGGTTTCGGGACCTGTAATTGCTGTGACAATTTTCATTTTGATTGCTCGATTATTTCTAAACATTTCTTAGAAAATTCAATTTTATTGAAAATTAACTGAGCTATAGCCCACAAGTTTTTGGGCGGGAAAAATCTAAAATGGTCCGATTACGATGGTTGATACCTCTATCAATAGGTTTCGGGACGTGTAATTGATGTGACAATTTTCATTTTGATTGCTCGATTATTTCTAAACATTTCTTAGAAAATTCAATTTTATTGAAAATTAACTGTGCTATAGCCCACAAGTTTTTGGGCGGCAAAAATCTAAAATGGTCCGATTACGATGGTTGATACCTCTATCAATATGTTTCGGGACGTGTAATTGATGTGACAATTTTCATTTTGATTGCTCGATTATTTCTAAACATTTCTTATAAAATTCAATTTTATTGAAAATTAACTGTGCTATAGCCCACAAGTTTTTGGGCGGCAAAAATCTAAAATTGTCCGATTACGATGGTTGATACCTCTATCAATAGGTTTCGGGACCTGTAATTGCTGTGACAATTTTCATTTTGATTGCTCGATTATTTCTAAACATTTCTTATAAAATTCAATTTTATTGAAAATCAACTGTGCTATAGCCCACAAGTTTTTGGGCGGGAAAAATCTAAAATGGTCCGATTACGATGGCTGATACCTCTATCAATAGGTTTCGGGACGTGTAATTGATGTGACAATTTTCATTTTGATTGCTCGATTATTTCTAAACATTTCTTAGAAAATTCAATTTTATTGAAAATTAACTGTGCTATAGCCCACAAATTTTTGGGCGGGAAAATTCTAAAATGGTCCGATTACGATGGTTGATACCTCTATCAATAGGTTTCGGGACATGTAATTGCTGTGACAATTTTCATTTTGATTGCTCGATTATTTCTAAACATTTCTTAGAAAATTCAATTTTATTGAAAATTAACTGTGCTATAGCCCACAAGTTTTTGGGCGGCAAAAATCTAAAATGGTCCGATTACGATGGTTGATACCTCTATCAATAGGTTTCGGGACGTGTAATTGCTGTGACAATTTTCATTTTGATTGCTCGATTATTTCTAAACATTTCTTATAAAATTCAATTTTATGGAAAATTAACTGTGCTATAGCCCACAAGTTTTTGAGCGGCAAAAATCTAAAATGGTCCGATTACGATGGTTGATACCTCTATTAATAGGTTTCGGGACCTGTATTTGCTGTGACAATTTTTATTTTGATTGCTTGATTATTTTTAACATTTCTTATAAAATTCAATTTTATTGAAAATCAACTGTGCTATAGCCCACAAGTTTTTGGGCGGCAAAAATCTAAAATTGTCAGATTACGATGGTTGATACCTCTATCAATAGGTTCCGGGACCTGTAATTGCTGTGACAATTTTCATTTTGATTGCTCGATTATTTCTAAACATTTCTTAGAATATTCAATTTTATTGAAAATCTACTGTGCTATAGCCCACAAGTTTTTGGGCGTGAAAAATCTAAAATGGTCCGATTACGATGGTTGATACCTCTATCAATAGGTTTCGGGACCTGTATTTGCTGTGACAATTTTCATTTTGATTGCTCGATTATTTCTAAACATTTCTTATAAAATTCAATTTTATTGAAAATCAACTGTGCTATAGCCCACAAGTTTTTGGGCGGCAAAAATCTAAAATTGTCAGATTACGATGGTTGATACCTCTATCAATAGGTTTCGGGACCTGTAATTGCTGTAACAATTTTCATTTTGATTGCTCGATTATTTCTAAACATTTCTTAGAATATTCAATTTTATTGAAAATCTACTGTGCTATAGCCCACTAGTTTTTGGGCGTGAAAAATCTAAAATGGTCCGATTACGATGGTTGATACCTCTATCAATAGGTTTCGGGACCTGTATTTGCTGTGACAATTTTCATTTTGATTGCTCGATTATTTCTAAACATTTCTTATAAAATTCAATTTTATTGAAAATCTACTGTGTTATAGCCCACAAGTTTTTGGGCGGCAAAAATCTAAAATTGTCCGATTACGATGGTTGATACCTCTATCAATAGGTTTCGGGACCTGTAATTGCTGTGACAATTTTTATTTTGATTGCTTGATTATTTCTAAACATTTCTTAGAAAATTCAATTTTATTGAAAATTAACTGTGCTATAGCCCACAAGTTATTGGGCGGGAAAAATCTAAAATGGTCCGATTACCATGGTTGATACCTCTATCAATAGGTTTCGGGACGTGTAATTGATGTGACAATTTTCATTTTGATTGCTCGATTATTTCTAAACATTTCTTAGAAAATTCAATTTTATTGAAAATTAACTGTGCTATAGCCCACAAGTTTTTGGGCGGCAAAAATCTAAAATGGTCCGATTACGATGGTTGATACCTCTATCAATAGGTTTCGGGACGTGTAATTGATGTGACAATTTTCATTTTGATTGCTCGATTATTTCTTAACATTTCTTAGAAAATTCAATTTTATTGAAAATTAACTGTGCTATAGCCCACAAGTTTTTGGGCGGCAAAAATCTAAAATTGTCCGATTACGATGGTTGATACCTCTATCAATAGGTTTCGGGACCTGTAATTGCTGTGACAATTTTCATTTTGATTGCTCGATTATTTCTAAACATTTCTTAGAAAATTCAATTTTATTGAAAATCAACTGTGCTATAGCCCACAAGTTTTTGGGCGGGAAAAATCTAAAATGGTCCGATTACGATGGTTGATACCTCTATCAATAGGTTTCGGGACCTGTAATTGCTGTGACAATTTTCGTTTTGATTGCTCGATTATTTCTAAACATTTCTTAGAAAATTCAATTTTATTGAAAATTAACTGTGCTATAGCCCACAAGTTTTTGGGCGGCAAAAATCTAAAATGGTCCGATTACGATGGTTGATACCTCTATCAATAGGTTTCGGGACCTGTAATTGCTGTGACAATTTTCATTTTGATTGCTCGATTATTTCTAAACATTTCTTATAAAATTCAATTTTATTGAAAATCAACTGTGCTATAGCCCACAAGTTTTTGGGCGGCAAAAATCAAAAATTGTCCGATTACGATGGTTGGTACCTCTATCAATAGGTTTCGGTACCTGTAATTGCTGTGACAATTTTCGTTTTGATTGCTCGATTATTTCTAAACATTTCTTAGAAAATTCAATTTTATGGAAAATTAACTGTGCTATAGCCCACAAGTTTTTGGGCGGCAAAAATCTAAAATGGTCCGATTACGATGGTTGATACCTCTATCAATAGGTTTCGGGACCTGTAATTGCTGTGACAATTTTCATTTTGATTGCTCGATTATTTCTAAACATTTCTTAGAAAATTCAATTTTATTGAAAATTAACTGTGCTATAGCCCACAAATTTTTGGGCGGGAAAATTCTAAAATGGTCCGATTACGATGGTTGATACCTCTATCAATAGGTTTCGGGACCTGTAATTGCTGTGACAATTTTCATTTTGATTGCTCGATTATTTCTAAACATTTCTTAGAAAATTCAATTTTATTGAAAATTAACTGTGCTATAGCCCACAAGTTTTTGGGCGGCAAAAATCTAAAATGGTCCGATTACGATGGTTGATACCTCTATCAATAGGTTTCGGGACGTGTAATTGCTGTGACAATTTTCATTTTGATTGCTCGATTATTTCTAAACATTTCTTATAAAATTCAATTTTATGGAAAATTAACTGTGCTATAGCCCACAAGTTTTTGAGCGGCAAAAATCTAAAATGGTCCGATTACGATGGTTGATACCTCTATTAATAGGTTTCGGGACCTGTATTTGCTGTGACAATTTTTATTTTGATTGCTCGATTATTTTTAACATTTCTTATAAAATTCAATTTTATTGAAAATCAACTGTGCTATAGCCCACAAGTTTTTGGGCGGCAAAAATCTAAAATTGTCAGATTACGATGGTTGATACCTCTATCAATAGGTTCCGGGACCTGTAATTGCTGTGACAATTTTAATTTTGATTGCTCGATTATTTCTAAACATTTCTTAGAATATTCAATTTTATTGAAAATCTACTGTGCTATAGCCCACAAGTTTTTGGGCGTGAAAAATCTAAAATGGTCCGATTACGATGGTTGATACCTCTATCAATAGGTTTCGGGACCTGTATTTGCTGTGACAATTTTCATTTTGATTGCTCGATTATTTCTAAACATTTCTTATAAAATTCAATTTTATTGAAAATCAACTGTGCTATAGCCCACAAGTTTTTGGGCGGCAAAAATCTAAAATTGTCAGATTACGATGGTTGATACCTCTATCAATAGGTTTCGGGACCTGTAATTGCTGTGACAATTTTCATTTTGATTGCTCGATTATTTCTAAACATTTCTTAGAATATTCAATTTTATTGAAAATCTACTGTGCTATAGCCCACAAGTTTTTGGGCGTGAAAAATCTAAAATGGTCCGATTACGATGGTTGATACCTCTATCAATAGGTTTCGGGACCTGTATTTGCTGTGACAATTTTCATTTTGATTGCTCGATTATTTCTAAACATTTCTTATAAAATTCAATTTTATTGAAAATCTACTGTGTTATAGCCCACAAGTTTTTGGGCGGCAAAAATCTAAAATTGTCCGATTACGATGGTTGATACCTCTATCAATAGGTTTCGGGACCTGTAATTGCTGTGACAATTTTTATTTTGATTGCTTGATTATTTCTAAACATTTCTTAGAAAATTCAATTTTATTGAAAATTAACTGTGCTATAGCCCACAAGTTATTGGGCGGGAAAAATCTAAAATGGTCCGATTACGATGGTTGATACCTCTATCAATAGGTTTCGGGACGTGTAATTGATGTGACAATTTTCATTTTGATTGCTCGATTATTTCTAAACATTTCTTAGAAAATTCAATTTTATTGAAAATTAACTGTGCTATAGCCCACAAGTTTTTGGGCGGCAAAAATCTAAAATGGTCCGATTACGATGGTTGATACCTCTATCAATAGGTTTCGGGACGTGTAATTGATGTGACAATTTTCATTTTGATTGCTCGATTATTTCTAAACATTTCTTAGAAAATTCAATTTTATTGAAAATTAACTGTGCTATAGCCCACAAGTTTTTGGGCGGCAAAAATCTAAAATTGTCCGATTACGATGGTTGATACCTCTATCAATAGGTTTCGGGACCTGTAATTGCTGTGACAATTTTCATTTTGATTGCTCGATTATTTCTAAACATTTCTTAGAAAATTCAATTTTATTGAAAATTAACTGTGCTATAGCCCACAAGTTTTTGGGCGGCAAAAATCTAAAATGGTCCGATTACGATGGTTGATACCTCTATCAATAGGTTTCGGGACGTGTAATTGATGTGACAATTTTCATTTTGATTGCTCGATTATTTCTAAACATTTCTTAGAAAATTCAATTTTATTGAAAATTAACTGTGCTATAGCCCACAAGTTATTGGGCGGGAAAAATCTAAAATGTTCCGATTACGATGGTTGATACCTCTATCAATAGGTTTCGGGACGTGTAATTGATGTGACAATTTTCATTTTGATTGCTCGATTATTTCTAAACATTTCTTAGAAAATTCAATTTTATTGAAAATTAACTGTGCTATAGCCCACAAGTTTTTGGGCGGCAAAAATCTAAAATGGTCCGATTACGATGGTTGATACCTCTATCAATAGGTTTCGGGACGTGTAATTGATGTGACAATTTTCATTTTGATTGCTCGATTATTTCTAAACATTTCTTAGAAAATTCAATTTTATTGAAAATTAACTGTGCTATAGCCCACAAGTTTTTGGGCGGCAAAAATCTAAAATTGTCCGATTACGATGGTTGATACCTCTATCAATAGGTTTCGGGACCTGTAATTGCTGTGACAATTTTCATTTTGATTGCTCGATTATTTCTAAACATTTCTTATAAAATTCAATTTTATTGAAAATCAACTGTGCTATAGCCCACAAGTTTTTGGGCGGGAAAAATCTAAAATGGTCCGATTACGATGGTTGATACCTCTATCAATAGGTTTCGGGACCTGTAATTGCTGTGACAATTTTCATTTTGATTGCTCGATTATTTCTAAACATTTCTTAGAAAATTCAATTTTATGGAAAATTAACTGTGCTATAGCCCACAAGTTTTTGGGCGGCAAAAATCTAAAATGGTCCGATTACGATGGTTGATACCTCTATCAATAGGTTTCGGGACCTGTAATTGCTGTGACAATTTTCATTTTGATTGCTCGATTATTTCTAAACATTTCTTATAAAATTCAATTTTATTGAAAATCAACTGTGCTATAGCCCACAAGTTTTTGGGCGGCAAAAATCAAAAATTGTCCGATTACGATGGTTGGTACCTCTATCAATATGTTTCGGGACCTGTAATTGCTGTGACAATTTTCGTTTTGATTGCTCGATTATTTCTAAACATTTCTTAGAAAATTCAATTTTATGGAAAATTAACTGTGCTATAGCCCACAAGTTTTTGGGCGGCAAAAATCTAAAATGGTCCGATTACGATGGTTGATACCTCTATCAATAGGTTTCGGGACCTGTAATTGCTGTGACAATTTTCATTTTGATTGCTCGATTATTTCTAAACATTTCTTATAAAATTCAATTTTATTGAAAATCAACTGTGCTATAGCCCACAAGTTTTTGGGCGGCAAAAATCAAAAATTGTCCGATTACGATGGTTGGTACCTCTATCAATAGGTTTCGGTACCTGTAATTGCTGTGACAATTTTCATTTTGATTGCTCGATTATTTCTAAACATTTCTTAGAAAATTCAATTTTATTGAAAATCAACTGTGCTATAGCCCACAAGATTTTGGGCGGTAAAAATCTAAAATGGTCCGATTACGATGGTTGATACCTCTATCAATAGGTTTCGGGACCTGTAATTGCTGTGACAATTTTTATTTTGATTGCTTGATTATTTCTAAACATTTCTTATAAAATTCAATTTTATTGAAAATCAACTGTGCTATAGCCCACAAGTTTTTGGGCGGCAAAAATCTAAAATGGTCCGATTACGATGGTTGATACCTCTATCAATAGGTTTCGGGACCTGTATTTGCTGTGACAATTTTCATTTTGATTGCTCAATTATTTCTAAACATTTCTTAGAAAATTCAATTTTATTGAAAATCAACCGTGCTATAGCCCACAAGTTTTTGGGCGGCAAAAATCTAAAATGGTCCGATTACGATGGTTGATACCTCTATCAATAGGTTTCGGGACCTGTAATTGTTGTGACAATTTTCATTTTGATTGCTCGATTATTTTTAAACATTTCTTATAAAATTCAATTTTATTGAAAATCAACTGTGCTATAGCCCACAAGTTTTTGTGCGACAAAAATTTAAAATTGTCCGATTACGATGGCTGATACCTCTATCAATAGGTTTCGGGACCTGTAATTGCTGTGACAATTTTCATTTTGATTGCTCGATTATTGCCCACAAGTTTTTGGGCGGCAAAAATCTAAAATTGTCCGATTACGATGGTTGATACCTCTATCAATAGGTTTCGGGACCTGTAATTGCTGTGACAATTTTCATTTTGATTGCTCGATTATTTCTAAACATTTCTTAGAAAATTCAATTTTATGGAAAATTAACTGTGCTATAGCCCACAAGTTTTTGGGCGGCAAAAATCTAAAATTGTCCGATTACGATGGTTGATACCTCTATCAATAGGTTTCGGGACCTGTAATTGCTGTGACAATTTTCATTTTGATTGCTCGATTATTTCTAAACATTTCTTAGAAAATTCAATTTTATTGAAAATTAACTGAGCTATAGCCCACAAGTTTTTGGGCGGGAAAAATCTAAAATGGTCCGATTACGATGGTTGATACCTCTATCAATAGGTTTCGGGACGTGTAATTGATGTGACAATTTTCATTTTGATTGCTCGATTATTTCTAAACATTTCTTAGAAAATTCAATTTTATTGAAAATTAACTGTGCTATAGCCCACAAGTTTTTGGGCGGCAAAAATCTAAAATGGTCCGATTACGATGGTTGATACCTCTATCAATATGTTTCGGGACGTGTAATTGATGTGACAATTTTCATTTTGATTGCTCGATTATTTCTAAACATTTCTTAGAAAATTCAATTTTATTGAAAATTAACTGTGCTATAGCCCACAAGTTTTTGGGCGGCAAAAATCTAAAATTGTCCGATTACGATGGTTGATACCTCTATCAATAGGTTTCGGGACCTGTAATTGCTGTGACAATTTTCATTTTGATTGCTCGATTATTTCTAAACATTTCTTATAAAATTCAATTTTATTGAAAATCAACTGTGCTATAGCCCACAAGTTTTTGGGCGGGAAAAATCTAAAATGGTCCGATTACGATGGCTGATACCTCTATCAATAGGTTTCGGGACGTGTAATTGATGTGACAATTTTCATTTTGATTGCTCGATTATTTCTAAACATTTCTTAGAAAATTCAATTTTATTGAAAATTAACTGTGCTATAGCCCACAAATTTTTGGGCGGGAAAATTCTAAAATGGTCCGATTACGATGGTTGATACCTCTATCAATAGGTTTCGGGACATGTAATTGCTGTGACAATTTTCATTTTGATTGCTCGATTATTTCTAAACATTTCTTAGAAAATTCAATTTTATTGAAAATTAACTGTGCTATAGCCCACAAGTTTTTGGGCGGCAAAAATCTAAAATGGTCCGATTACGATGGTTGATACCTCTATCAATAGGTTTCGGGACGTGTAATTGCTGTGACAATTTTCATTTTGATTGCTCGATTATTTCTAAACATTTCTTATAAAATTCAATTTTATGGAAAATTAACTGTGCTATAGCCCACAAGTTTTTGAGCGGCAAAAATCTAAAATGGTCCGATTACGATGGTTGATACCTCTATTAATAGGTTTCGGGACCTGTATTTGCTGTGACAATTTTTATTTTGATTGCTTGATTATTTTTAACATTTCTTATAAAATTCAATTTTATTGAAAATCAACTGTGCTATAGCCCACAAGTTTTTGGGCGGCAAAAATCTAAAATTGTCAGATTACGATGGTTGATACCTCTATCAATAGGTTCCGGGACCTGTAATTGCTGTGACAATTTTCATTTTGATTGCTCGATTATTTCTAAACATTTCTTAGAATATTCAATTTTATTGAAAATCTACTGTGCTATAGCCCACAAGTTTTTGGGCGTGAAAAATCTAAAATGGTCCGATTACGATGGTTGATACCTCTATCAATAGGTTTCGGGACCTGTATTTGCTGTGACAATTTTCATTTTGATTGCTCGATTATTTCTAAACATTTCTTATAAAATTCAATTTTATTGAAAATCAACTGTGCTATAGCCCACAAGTTTTTGGGCGGCAAAAATCTAAAATTGTCAGATTACGATGGTTGATACCTCTATCAATAGGTTTCGGGACCTGTAATTGCTGTAACAATTTTCATTTTGATTGCTCGATTATTTCTAAACATTTCTTAGAATATTCAATTTTATTGAAAATCTACTGTGCTATAGCCCACTAGTTTTTGGGCGTGAAAAATCTAAAATGGTCCGATTACGATGGTTGATACCTCTATCAATAGGTTTCGGGACCTGTATTTGCTGTGACAATTTTCATTTTGATTGCTCGATTATTTCTAAACATTTCTTATAAAATTCAATTTTATTGAAAATCTACTGTGTTATAGCCCACAAGTTTTTGGGCGGCAAAAATCTAAAATTGTCCGATTACGATGGTTGATACCTCTATCAATAGGTTTCGGGACCTGTAATTGCTGTGACAATTTTTATTTTGATTGCTTGATTATTTCTAAACATTTCTTAGAAAATTCAATTTTATTGAAAATTAACTGTGCTATAGCCCACAAGTTATTGGGCGGGAAAAATCTAAAATGGTCCGATTACCATGGTTGATACCTCTATCAATAGGTTTCGGGACGTGTAATTGATGTGACAATTTTCATTTTGATTGCTCGATTATTTCTAAACATTTCTTAGAAAATTCAATTTTATTGAAAATTAACTGTGCTATAGCCCACAAGTTTTTGGGCGGCAAAAATCTAAAATGGTCCGATTACGATGGTTGATACCTCTATCAATAGGTTTCGGGACCTGTAATTGCTGTGACAATTTTCATTTTGATTGCTCGATTATTTCTAAACATTTCTTATAAAATTCAATTTTATTGAAAATCAACTGTGCTATAGCCCACAAGTTTTTGGGCGGGAAAAATCTAAAATGGTCCGATTACGATGGTTGATACCTCTATCAATAGGTTTCGGGACCTGTAATTGCTGTGACAATTTTCGTTTTGATTGCTCGATTATTTCTAAACATTTCTTAGAAAATTCAATTTTATTGAAAATTAACTGTGCTATAGCCCACAAGTTTTTGGGCGGCAAAAATCTAAAATGGTCCGATTACGATGGTTGATACCTCTATCAATAGGTTTCGGGACCTGTAATTGCTGTGACAATTTTCATTTTGATTGCTCGATTATTTCTAAACATTTCTTAGAATATTCAATTTTATTGAAAATCTACTGTGCTATAGCCCACAAGTTTTTGGGCGTGAAAAATCTAAAATGGTCCGATTACGATGGTTGATACCTCTATCAATAGGTTTCGGGACCTGTATTTGCTGTGACAATTTTCATTTTGATTGCTCGATTATTTCTAAACATTTCTTATAAAATTCAATTTTATTGAAAATCTACTGTGTTATAGCCCACAAGTTTTTGGGCGGCAAAAATCTAAAATTGTCCGATTACGATGGTTGATACCTCTATCAATAGGTTTCGGGACCTGTAATTGCTGTGACAATTTTTATTTTGATTGCTTGATTATTTCTAAACATTTCTTAGAAAATTCAATTTTATTGAAAATTAACTGTGCTATAGCCCACAAGTTATTGGGCGGGAAAAATCTAAAATGGTCCGATTACGATGGTTGATACCTCTATCAATAGGTTTCGGGACGTGTAATTGATGTGACAATTTTCATTTTGATTGCTCGATTATTTCTAAACATTTCTTAGAAAATTCAATTTTATTGAAAATTAACTGTGCTATAGCCCACAAGTTTTTGGGCGGCAAAAATCTAAAATGGTCCGATTACGATGGTTGATACCTCTATCAATAGGTTTCGGGACGTGTAATTGATGTGACAATTTTCATTTTGATTGCTCGATTATTTCTAAACATTTCTTATAAAATTCAATTTTATGGAAAATTAACTGTGCTATAGCCCACAAGTTTTTGGGCGGCAAAAATCTAAAATTGTCCGATTACGATGGTTGATACCTCTATCAATAGGTTTCGGGACCTGTAATTGCTGTGACAATTTTCATTTTGATTGCTCGATTATTTCTAAACATTTCTTATAAAATTCAATTTTATTGAAAATCAACTGTGCTATAGCCCACAAGTTTTTGGGCGGGAAAAATCTAAAATGGTCCGATTACGATGGTTGATACCTCTATCAATAGGTTTCGGGACCTGTAATTGCTGTGACAATTTTCGTTTTGATTGCTCGATTATTTCTAAACATTTCTTAGAAAATTCAATTTTATTGAAAATTAACTGTGCTATAGCCCACAAGTTTTTGGGCGGCAAAAATCTAAAATGGTCCGATTACGATGGTTGATACCTCTATCAATAGGTTTCGGGACCTGTAATTGCTGTGACAATTTTCATTTTGATTGCTCGATTATTTCTAAACATTTCTTATAAAATTCAATTTTATTGAAAATCAACTGTGCTATAGCCCACAAGTTTTTGGGCGGCAAAAATCAAAAATTGTCCGATTACGATGGTTGGTACCTCTATCAATAGGTTTCGGTACCTGTAATTGCTGTGACAATTTTCGTTTTGATTGCTCGATTATTTCTAAACATTTCTTAGAAAATTCAATTTTATGGAAAATTAACTGTGCTATAGCCCACAAGTTTTTGGGCGGCAAAAATCTAAAATGGTCCGATTACGATGGTTGATACCTCTATCAATAGGTTTCGGGACCTGTAATTGCTGTGACAATTTTCATTTTGATTGCTCGATTATTTCTAAACATTTCTTAGAAAATTCAATTTTATTGAAAATTAACCACAAGTTTTTGGGCGGGAAAAATCTAAAATGGTCCGATTACGATGGTTGATACCTCTATCAATAGGTTTCGGGACGTGTAATTGATGTGACAATTTTCATTTTGATTGCTCGATTATTTCTAAACATTTCTTGGAAAATTCAATTTTATTGAAAATTAACTGTGCTATAGCCCACAAGTTTTTGGGCGGGAAAATTCTAAAATGGTCCGATTACGATGGTTGATACCTCTATCAATAGGTTTCGGGACCTGTAATTGCTGTGACAATTTTCATTTTGATTGCTCGATTATTTCTAAACATTTCTTAGAAAATTCAATTTTATTGAAAATTAACCACAAGTTTTTGGGCGGGAAAAATCTAAAATGGTCCGATTACGATGGTTGATACCTCTATCAATAGGTTTCGGGACGTGTAATTGATGTGACAATTTTCATTTTGATTGCTCGATTATTTCTAAACATTTCTTAGAAAATTCAATTTTATTGAAAATTAACTGTGCTATAGCCCACAAGTTTTTGGGCGGGAAAAATCTAAAATGGTCCGATTACGATGGTTGATACCTCTATCAATAGGTTTCGGGACGTGTAATTGCTGTGACAATTTTCATTTTGATTGCTCGATTATTTCTAAACATTTCTTAGAAAATTCAATTTTATTGAAAATTAACTGTGCTATAGCCCACAAGTTTTTGGGCGGCAAAAATCTAAAATTGTCCGATTACGATGGTTGATACCTCTATCAATAGGTTTCGGGACCTGTAATTGCTGTGACAATTTTCATTTTGATTGCTCGATTATTTCTAAACATTTCTTAGAAAATTCAATTTTATTGAAAATCAACTGTGCTATAGCCCACAAGTTTTTGGGCGGCAAAAATCTAAAATGGTCCGATTACGATGGTTGATACCTCTATCAATAGGTTTCGGGACCTGTAATTGCTGTGACAATTTTCATTTTGATTGCTCGATTATTTCTAAACATTTCTTAGAAAATTCAATTTTATTGAAAATTAACTGTGCTATAGCCCACAAATTTTTGGGCGGGAAAATTCTAAAATGGTCCGATTACGATGGTTGATACCTCTATCAATAGGTTTCGGGACCTGTAATTGCTGTGACAATTTTCATTTTGATTGCTCGATTATTTCTAAACATTTCTTAGAAAATTCAATTTTATGGAAAATTAACTGTGCTATAGCCCACAAGTTTTTGGGCGGCAAAAATCTAAAATGGTCCGATTACGATGGTTGATACCTCTATCAATAGGTTTCGGGACGTGTAATTGCTGTGACAATTTTCATTTTGATTGCTCGATTATTTCTAAACATTTCTTATAAAATTCAATTTTATGGAAAATTAACTGTGCTATAGCCCACAAGTTTTTGAGCGGCAAAAATCTAAAATGGTCCGATTACGATGGTTGATACCTCTATTAATAGGTTTCGGGACCTGTATTTGCTGTGACAATTTTTATTTTGATTGCTCGAATATTTTTAACATTTCTTATAAAATTCAATTTTATTGAAAATCAACTGTGCTATAGCCCACAAGTTTTTGGGCGGCAAAAATCTAAAATTGTCAGATTACGATGGTTGATACCTCTATCAATAGGTTCCGGGACCTGTAATTGCTGTGACAATTTTCATTTTGATTGCTCGATTATTTCTAAACATTTCTTAGACTATTCAATTTTATTGAAAATCTACTGTGCTATAGCCCACAAGTTTTTGGGCGTGAAAAATCTAAAATGGTCCGATTACGATGGTTGATACCTCTATCAATAGGTTTCGGGACCTGTATTTGCTGTGACAATTTTCATTTTGATTGCTCGATTATTTCTAAACATTTCTTATAAAATTCAATTTTATTGAAAATCAACTGTGCTATAGCCCACAAGTTTTTGGGCGGCAAAAATCTAAAATTGTCAGATTACGATGGTTGATACCTCTATCAATAGGTTTCGGGACCTGTAATTGCTGTGACAATTTTCATTTTGATTGCTCGATTATTTCTAAACATTTCTTAGAATATTCAATTTTATTGAAAATCTACTGTGCTATAGCCCACAAGTTTTTGGGCGTGAAAAATCTAAAATGGTCCGATTACGATGGTTGATACCTCTATCAATAGGTTTCGGGACCTGTATTTGCTGTGACAATTTTCATTTTGATTGCTCGATTATTTCTAAACATTTCTTATAAAATTCAATTTTATTGAAAATCTACTGTGTTATAGCCCACAAGTTTTTGGGCGGCAAAAATCTAAAATTGTCCGATTACGATGGTTGATACCTCTATCAATAGGTTTCGGGACCTGTAATTGCTGTGACAATTTTTATTTTGATTGCTTGATTATTTCTAAACATTTCTTAGAAAATTCAATTTTATTGAAAATTAACTGTGCTATAGCCCACAAGTTTTTGGGCGGCAAAAATCTAAAATGGTCCGATTACGATGGTTGATACCTCTATCAATAGGTTTCGGGACGTGTAATTGATGTGACAATTTTCATTTTGATTGCTCGATTATTTCTAAACATTTCTTATAAAATTCAATTTTATTGAAAATTAACTGTGCTATAGCCCACAAGTTTTTGGGCGGCAAAAATCTAAAATTGTCCGATTACGATGGTTGATACCTCTATCAATAGGTTTCGGGACCTGTAATTGCTGTGACAATTTTCATTTTGATTGCTCGATTATTTCTAAACATTTCTTATAAAATTCAATTTTATGGAAAATTAACTGTGCTATAGCCCACAAGTTTTTGAGCGGCAAAAATCTAAAATGGTCCGATTACGATGGTTGATACCTCTATTAATAGGTTTCGGGACCTGTATTTGCTGTGACAATTTTTATTTTGATTGCTCGATTATTTTTAACATTTCTTATAAAATTCAATTTTATTGAAAATCAACTGTGCTATAGCCCACAAGTTTTTGGGCGGCAAAAATCTAAAATGGTCCGATTACGATGGTTGATACCTCTATCAATAGGTTCCGGGACCTGTAATTGCTGTGACAATTTTCATTTTGATTGCTCGATTATTTCTAAACATTTCTTAGAATATTCAATTTTATTGAAAATCTAATGTGCTATAGCCCACAAGTTTTTGGGCGTGAAAAATCTAAAATGGTCCGATTACGATGGTTGATACCTCTATCAAAAGGTTTCGGGACCTGTATTTGCTGTGACAATTTTCATTTTGATTGCTCGATTATTTCTAAACATTTCTTATAAAATTCAATTTTATTGAAAATCAACTGTGCTATAGCCCACAAGTTTTTGGGCGGCAAAAATCAAAAATTGTCCGATTACGATGGTTGGTACTTCTATCAATAGGTTTCGGTACCTGTAATTGCTGTGACAATTTTCATTTTGATTGCTCGATTATTTCTAAACATTTCTTAGAATATTCAATTTTATTGAAAATCTACTGTGCTATAGCCCACAAGTTTTTGGGCGTGAAAAATCTAAAATGGTCCGATTACGATGGTTGATACCTCTATCAAAAGGTTTCGGGACCTGTATTTGCTGTGACAATTTTCATTTTGATTGCTCGATTATTTCTAAACATTTCTTATAAAATTCAATTTTATTGAAAATCAACTGTGCTATAGCCCACAAGTTTTTGGGCGGCAAAAATCAAAAATTGTCCGATTACGATGGTTGGTACTTCTATCAATAGGTTTCGGTACCTGTAATTGCTGTGACAATTTTCATTTTGATTGCTCGATTATTTCTAAACATTTCTTATAAAATTCAATTTTAGTGAAAATCAACTGTGCTATAGCCCACAAGTTTTTGGGCGGCAAAAATCTAAAATTATCCGATTACGATGGTTGATACCTCTATCAATAGGTTTCGGTACCTGTAATTGCTGTGGCAATTTTCATTTTGATTGCTCGATTATTTCTAAACATTTCTTATAAAATTCAATTTTATTGAAAATCAACTGTGCTATAGCCCACAAGTTTTTGGGCGGCAAAAATCTAAAATGGTCCGATTACGATGGTTGATACCTCTATCAATAGGTTTCGGGACCTGTAATTGCTGTGACAATTTTCATTTTGATTGCTCGATTATTTCTAAACATTTTTTAGAAAATTCAATTTTATTGAAAATCAACTGTGCTATAGCCCACAAGTTTTTGGGCGGCAAAAATTTTAAATTGTCCGATTACGATGGTTGATACCTCTATCAATAGGTTTCGGTACCTGTAATTGCTGTGACAATTTTCATTTTGATTGCTCGATTATTTCTAAACATTTCTTATAAAATTCAATTTTATTGAAAATCAACTGTGCTATAGCCCACAAGTTTTTGGGCGGCAAAAATCTAAAATGGTCCGATTACGATGGTTGATACCTCTATCAATAGGTTTCGGGACCTGTAATTGCTGTGGCAATTTTCATTTTGATTGCTCGATTATTTCTAAACATTTCTTATAAAATTCAATTTTATTGAAAATCAACTGTGCTATAGCCCACAAGTTTTTGGGCGGCAAAAATCAAAAATAGTCCGATTACGATGGTTGGTACCTCTATCAATAGGTTTCGGTACCTGTAATTGCTGTGACAATTTTCATTTTGATTGCTCGATTATTTCTAAACATTTCTTATAAAATTCAATTTTATTGAAAATCAACTGTGCTATAGCCCACAAGTTTTTGGGCGGCAAAAATCTAAAATTATCCGATTACGATGGTTGATACCTCTATCAATAGGTTTCGGTACCTGTAATTGCTGTGGCAATTTTCATTTTGATTGCTCGATTATTTCTAAACATTTCTTATAAAATTCAATTTTATTGAAAATCAACTGTGCTATAGCCCACAAGTTTTTGGGCGGGAAAAATCTAAAATGGTCCGATTACGATGGTTGATACCTCTATCAATAGGTTTCGGGACCTGTAATTGCTGTGACAATTTTCATTTTGATTGCTCGATTATTTCTAAACATTTCTTAGAAAATTCAATTTTATTGAAAATCAACTGTGCTATAGCCCACAAGTTTTTGGGCGGCAAAAATTTAAAATTGTCCGATTACGATGGTTGATACCTCTATCAATATGTTTCGGTACCTGTAATTTCTGTGGCAATTTTCATTTTGATTTCTCGATTATTTCTTAACATTTCTTATAAAATTCAATTTTATTGAAAATCAACTGTGCTATAGCCCACAAGTTTTTGGGCGTGAAAAATCTAAAATTGTCCGATTACGATGGTTGATACCTCTATCAATAGGTTTCGGGACCTGTAATTGCTGTGACAATTTTCATTTTGATTGCTCGATTATTTCTAAACATTTTTTAGAAAATTCAATTTTATTGAAAATCAACTGTGCTATAGCCCACAAGTTTTTGGGCGGCAAAAATCTAAAATGGTCCGATTACGATGGTTGATACCTCTATCAATAGGTTTCGGGACCTGTAATTGCTGTGGCAATTTTCACGTAGATTGCTTGATTATTTCTAAACATTTCTTAGAAAATTCAATTTTATTGAAAATCAACTGTGCTATAGCCCACAAGTTTTTGGGCGGCTAAAATTTAAAATTGTTCGATTACGATGGTTGATACCACTATCAATAGGTTTCGGGACCTGTAATTGCTGTGGCAATTTTCATTTTGATTGCTCGATTATTTCTAAACATTTCTTAGAAAATTCAATTTTATTGAAAATCAACTGTGCTATAGCCCACAAGTTTTTGGGCGGCAAAAATTTAAAATTGTCCGATTACGATGGTTGATACCTCTATCAATAGGTTTCGGTACCTGTAATTGCTGTGGCAATTTTTATTTTGATTGCTCGATTATTTCTAAACATTTCTTATAAAATTCAATTTTATTGAAAATCAACTGTGCTATAGCCCACAAGTTTTTGGGCGGGAAAAATCTAAAATGGTCCGATTACGATGGTCGATACCTCTATCAATAGGTTTCGGTACCTGTAATTGCTGTGATAATTTTCATTTTGATTGCTCGATTATTTCTAAACATTTCTTATAAAATTCAATTTTATTGAAAATCAACTGTGCTATAGCCCACAAGGTTTTGGGCGGCAAAAACCTAAAATTGTCCGATTACGATGGTTGGTACCTCTATCAATAGGTTTCGGTACCTGTAATTGCTGTAACAATTTTCATTTTGATTGCTCGATACTTTCTAAACATTTCTTATAAAATTCAATTTTATTGAAAATCAACTGTGCTATAGCCCACAAGTTTTTGGGCGGCAAAAATCTAAAATGGTCCGATTACGATGGTTGATACTTCTATCAATAGGTTTCGGTATCTGTAATTGCTGTGACAATTTTTATTTTGATTGCTCGATTATTTCTAAACATTTCTTAAAAAATTCAATTTTATTGAAAATCAACTGTGCTATAGCCCACAAGTTTTTGGGCGGCAAAAATCTAAAATGGTCCGATTACGATGGTTGATACCTCTATCAATAGGTTTCGGTACCTGTAATTGCTGTGACAATTTTCATTTTGATTGCTTGATTATTTCTAAACATTTCTTATAAAATTCAATTTTATTGAAAATCAACTGTGCTATAGCCCACAAGTTTTTGGGCGGCAAAAATCTAAAATGGTCCGATTACGATGGTTGATACCTCTATCAATAGGTTTCAGGACCTGTATTTGCTGTGACAATTTTCATTTTGATTGCTCGATTATTTCTAAACATTTCTTAGAAAATTCAATTTTATTGAAAATCAACCGTGCTATAGCCCACAAGTTTTTGGGCTGCAAAAATCTAAAATGGTCCGATTACGATGGTTGATACCTCTATCAATAGGTTTCGGGACCTGTAATTGCTGTGACAATTTTCATTTTGATTGCTCGATTATTTCTAAACATTTCTTAGAAAATTCAATTTTATTGAAAATCAGCCGTGCTATAGCCCACAAGTTTTTGGGCGGCAAAAATCTAAAATGGTCCGATGACGATGGTTGATACCTCTATCAATAGGTTTCGGGACCTGTATTTGCTATGACAATTTTCATTTTGATTGCTCGATTATTTCTAAACATTTCTTAGAAAATTCAATTTTATGGAAAATTAACTGTGCTATAGCCCACAAGTTTTTGAGCGGCAAAAATCTAAAATGGTCCGATTACGATGGTTGATACCTCTATTAATAGGTTTCGGGACCTGTATTTGCTGTGACAATTTTTATTTTGATTGCTCGATTATTTTTAACATTTCTTATAAAATTCAATTTTATTGAAAATCAACTGTGCTATAGCCCACAAGTTTTTGGGCGGCAAAAATCTAAAATTGTCAGATTACGATGGTTGATACCTCTATCAATAGGTTCCGGGACCTGTAATTGCTGTGACAATTTTCATTTTGATTGCTCGATTATTTCTAAACATTTCTTAGACTATTCAATTTTATTGAAAATCTACTGTGCTATAGCCCACAAGTTTTTGGGCGTGAAAAATCTAAAATGGTCCGATTACGATGGTTGATACCTCTATCAATAGGTTTCGGGACCTGTATTTGCTGTGACAATTTTCATTTTGATTGCTCGATTATTTCTAAACATTTCTTATAAAATTCAATTTTATTGAAAATCAACTGTGCTATAGCCCACAAGTTTTTGGGCGGCAAAAATCTAAAATTGTCAGATTACGATGGTTGATACCTCTATCAATAGGTTTCGGGACCTGTAATTGCTGTGACAATTTTCATTTTGATTGCTCGATTATTTCTAAACATTTCTTAGAATATTCAATTTTATTGAAAATCTACTGTGCTATAGCCCACAAGTTTTTGGGCGTGAAAAATCTAAAATGGTCCGATTACGATGGTTGATACCTCTATCAATAGGTTTCGGGACCTGTATTTGCTGTGACAATTTTCATTTTGATTGCTCGATTATTTCTAAACATTTCTTATAAAATTCAATTTTATTGAAAATCTACTGTGTTATAGCCCACAAGTTTTTGGGCGGCAAAAATCTAAAATTGTCCGATTACGATGGTTGATACCTCTATCAATAGGTTTCGGGACCTGTAATTGCTGTGACAATTTTTATTTTGATTGCTTGATTATTTCTAAACATTTCTTAGAAAATTCAATTTTATTGAAAATTAACTGTGCTATAGCCCACAAGTTTTTGGGCGGCAAAAATCTAAAATGGTCCGATTACGATGGTTGATACCTCTATCAATAGGTTTCGGGACGTGTAATTGATGTGACAATTTTCATTTTGATTGCTCGATTATTTCTAAACATTTCTTATAAAATTCAATTTTATTGAAAATTAACTGTGCTATAGCCCACAAGTTTTTGGGCGGCAAAAATCTAAAATTGTCCGATTACGATGGTTGATACCTCTATCAATAGGTTTCGGGACCTGTAATTGCTGTGACAATTTTCATTTTGATTGCTCGATTATTTCTAAACATTTCTTATAAAATTCAATTTTATAAATGCCCACAAGTTTTTGGGCGGGAAAAATCTAAAATGGTCCGATTACGATGGTTGATACCTCTATCAATAGGTTTCGGGACCTGTAATTGCTGTGACAATTTTCGTTTTGATTGCTCGATTATTTCTAAACATTTCTTAGAAAATTCAATTTTATTGAAAATTAACTGTGCTATAGCCCACAAGTTTTTGGGCGGCAAAAATCTAAAATGGTCCGATTACGATGGTTGATACCTCTATCAATAGGTTTCGGGACCTGTAATTGCTGTGACAATTTTCATTTTGATTGCTCGATTATTTCTAAACATTTCTTATAAAATTCAATTTTATTGAAAATCAACTGTGCTATAGCCCACAAGTTTTTGGGCGGCAAAAATCAAAAATTGTCCGATTACGATGGTTGGTACCTCTATCAATAGGTTTCGGTACCTGTAATTGCTGTGACAATTTTCGTTTTGATTGCTCGATTATTTCTAAACATTTCTTAGAAAATTCAATTTTATGGAAAATTAACTGTGCTATAGCCCACAAGTTTTTGGGCGGCAAAAATCTAAAATGGTCCGATTACGATGGTTGATACCTCTATCAATAGGTTTCGGGACCTGTAATTGCTGTGACAATTTTCATTTTGATTGCTCGATTATTTCTAAACATTTCTTAGAAAATTCAATTTTATGGAAAATTAACTGTGCTATAGCCCACAAGTTTTTGGGCGGCAAAAATCTAAAATGGTCCGATTACGATGGTTGATACCTCTATCAATAGGTTTCGGGACCTGTAATTGCTGTGACAATTTTCATTTTGATTGCTCGATTATTTCTAAACATTTCTTATAAAATTCAATTTTATGGAAAATTAACTGTGCTATAGCCCACAAGTTTTTGAGCGGCAAAAATCTAAAATGGTCCGATTACGATGGTTGATACCTCTATTAATAGGTTTCGGGACCTGTATTTGCTGTGACAATTTTTATTTTGATTGCTCGATTATTTTTAACATTTCTTATAAAATTCAATTTTATTGAAAATCAACTGTGCTATAGCCCACAAGTTTTTGGGCGGGAAAAATCTAAAATGGTCCGATTACGATGGTTGATACCTCTATCAATAGGTTCCGGGACCTGTAATTGCTGTGACAATTTTCATTTTGATTGCTCGATTATTTCTAAACATTTCTTAGAATATTCAATTTTATTGAAAATCTACTGTGCTATAGCCCACAAGTTTTTGGGCGTGAAAAATCTAAAATGGTCCGATTACGATGGTTGATACCTCTATCAAAAGGTTTCGGGACCTGTATTTGCTGTGACAATTTTCATTTTGATTGCTCGATTATTTCTAAACATTTCTTATAAAATTCAATTTTATTGAAAATCAACTGTGCTATAGCCCACAAGTTTTTGGGCGGCAAAAATCAAAAATTGTCCGATTACGATGGTTGGTACTTCTATCAATAGGTTTCGGTACCTGTAATTGCTGTGACAATTTTCATTTTGATTGCTCGATTATTTCTAAACATTTCTTAGAATATTCAATTTTATTGAAAATCTACTGTGCTATAGCCCACAAGTTTTTGGGCGTGAAAAATCTAAAATGGTCCGATTACGATGGTTGATACCTCTATCAAAAGGTTTCGGGACCTGTATTTGCTGTGACAATTTTCATTTTGATTGCTCGATTATTTCTAAACATTTCTTATAAAATTCAATTTTATTGAAAATCAACTGTGCTATAGCCCACAAGTTTTTGGGCGGCAAAAATCAAAAATTGTCCGATTACGATGGTTGGTACTTCTATCAATAGGTTTCGGTACCTGTAATTGCTGTGACAATTTTCATTTTGATTGCTCGATTATTTCTAAACATTTCTTATAAAATTCAATTTTAGTGAAAATCAACTGTGCTATAGCCCACAAGTTTTTGGGCGGCAAAAATCTAAAATTATCCGATTACGATGGTTGATACCTCTATCAATAGGTTTCGGTACCTGTAATTGCTGTGGCAATTTTCATTTTGATTGCTCGATTATTTCTAAACATTTCTTATAAAATTCAATTTTATTGAAAATCAACTGTGCTATAGCCCACAAGTTTTTGGGCGGCAAAAATCTAAAATGGTCCGATTACGATGGTTGATACCTCTATCAATAGGTTTCGGGACCTGTAATTGCTGTGACAATTTTCATTTTGATTGCTCGATTATTTCTAAACATTTTTTAGAAAATTCAATTTTATTGAAAATCAACTGTGCTATAGCCCACAAGTTTTTGGGCGGCAAAAATTTTAAATTGTCCGATTACGATGGTTGATACCTCTATCAATAGGTTTCGGTACCTGTAATTGCTGTGGCAATTTTCATTTTGATTGCTCGATTATTTCTAAACATTTCTTATAAAATTCAATTTTATTGAAAATCAACTGTGCTATAGCCCACAAGTTTTTGGGCGGCAAAAATCTAAAATGGTCCGATTACGATGGTTGATACCTCTATCAATAGGTTTCGGGACCTGTAATTGCTGTGGCAATTTTCATTTTGATTGCTCGATTATTTCTAAACATTTCTTATAAAATTCAATTTTATTGAAAATCAACTGTGCTATAGCCCACAAGTTTTTGGGCGGCAAAAATCAAAAATAGTCCGATTACGATGGTTGGTACCTCTATCAATAGGTTTCGGTACCTGTAATTGCTGTGACAATTTTCATTTTGATTGCTCGATTATTTCTAAACATTTCTTATAAAATTCAATTTTATTGAAAATCAACTGTGCTATAGCCCACAAGTTTTTGGGCGGCAAAAATCTAAAATTATCCGATTACGATGGTTGATACCTCTATCAATAGGTTTCGGTACCTGTAATTGCTGTGGCAATTTTCATTTTGATTGCTCGATTATTTCTAAACATTTCTTATAAAATTCAATTTTATTGAAAATCAACTGTGCTATAGCCCACAAGTTTTTGGGCGGGAAAAATCTAAAATGGTCCGATTACGATGGTTGATACCTCTATCAATAGGTTTCGGGACCTGTAATTGCTGTGACAATTTTCATTTTGATTGCTCGATTATTTCTAAACATTTCTTAGAAAATTCAATTTTATTGAAAATCAACTGTGCTATAGCCCACAAGTTTTTGGGCGGCAAAAATTTAAAATTGTCCGATTACGATGGTTGATACCTCTATCAATATGTTTCGGTACCTGTAATTGCTGTGGCAATTTTCATTTTGATTGCTCGATTATTTCTTAACATTTCTTATAAAATTCAATTTTATTGAAAATCAACTGTGCTATAGCCCACAAGTTTTTGGGCGTGAAAAATCTAAAATTGTCCGATTACGATGGTTGATACCTCTATCAATAGGTTTCGGGACCTGTAATTGCTGTGACAATTTTCATTTTGATTGCTCGATTATTTCTAAACATTTTTTAGAAAATTCAATTTTATTGAAAATCAACTGTGCTATAGCCCACAAGTTTTTGGGCGGCAAAAATCTAAAATGGTCCGATTACGATGGTTGATACCTCTATCAATAGGTTTCGGGACCTGTAATTGCTGTGGCAATTTTCACGTAGATTGCTTGATTATTTCTAAACATTTCTTAGAAAATTCAATTTTATTGAAAATCAACTGTGCTATAGCCCACAAGTTTTTGGGCGGCTAAAATTTAAAATTGTTCGATTACGATGGTTGATACCACTATCAATAGGTTTCGGGACCTGTAATTGCTGTGGCAATTTTCATTTTGATTGCTCGATTATTTCTAAACATTTCTTAGAAAATTCAATTTTATTGAAAATCAACTGTGCTATAGCCCACAAGTTTTTGGGCGGCAAAAATTTAAAATTGTCCGATTACGATGGTTGATACCTCTATCAATAGGTTTCGGTACCTGTAATTGCTGTGGCAATTTTTATTTTGATTGCTCGATTATTTCTAAACATTTCTTATAAAATTCAATTTTATTGAAAATCAACTGTGCTATAGCCCACAAGTTTTTGGGCGGCAAAAATCTAAAATGGTCCGATTACGATGGTCGATACCTCTATCAATAGGTTTCGGTACCTGTAATTGCTGTGATAATTTTCATTTTGATTGCTCGATTATTTCTAAACATTTCTTATAAAATTCAATTTTATTGAAAATCAACTGTGCTATAGCCCACAAGGTTTTGGGCGGCAAAAATCTAAAATTGTCCGATTACGATGGTTGGTACCTCTATCAATAGGTTTCGGTACCTGTAATTGCTGTAACAATTTTCATTTTGATTGCTCGATACTTTCTAAACATTTCTTATAAAATTCAATTTTATTGAAAATCAACTGTGCTATAGCCCACAAGTTTTTGGGCGGCAAAAATCTAAAATGGTCCGATTACGATGGTTGATACTTCTATCAATAGGTTTCGGTATCTGTAATTGCTGTGACAATTTTCATTTTGATTGCTCGATTATTTCTAAACATTTCTTAAAAAATTCAATTTTATTGAAAATCAACTGTGCTATAGCCCACAAGTTTTTGGGCGGCAAAAATCTAAAATGGTCCGATTACGATGGTTGATACCTCTATCAATAGGTTTCGGTACCTGTAATTGCTGTGACAATTTTCATTTTGATTGCTTGATTATTTCTAAACATTTCTTATAAAATTCAATTTTATTGAAAATCAACTGTGCTATAGCCCACAAGTTTTTGGGCGGCAAAAATCTAAAATGGTCCGATTACGATGGTTGATACCTCTATCAATAGGTTTCAGGACCTGTATTTGCTGTGACAATTTTCATTTTGATTGCTCGATTATTTCTAAACATTTCTTAGAAAATTCAATTTTATTGAAAATCAACCGTGCTATAGCCCACAAGTTTTTGGGCTGCAAAAATCTAAAATGGTCCGATTACGATGGTTGATACCTCTATCAATAGGTTTCGGGACCTGTAATTGCTGTGACAATTTTCATTTTGATTGCTCGATTATTTCTAAACATTTCTTAGAAAATTCAATTTTATTGAAAATCAGCCGTGCTATAGCCCACAAGTTTTTGGGCGGCAAAAATCTAAAATGGTCCGATTACGATGGTTGATACCTCTATCAATAGGTTTCGGGACCTGTATTTGCTATGACAATTTTCATTTTGATTGCTCGATTATTTCTATACATTTCTTAGAAAATTCAATTTTATTGAAAATCAACTGTGCTATAGCCCACAAGTTTTTCGGCGGCAAAAATCTAAAATGGTCCGATTACGATGGTTGATACCTCTATCAATAGGGTTCGGGACGTGTAATTGATGTGACAATTTTCATTTTGATTGCTCGATTATTTCTAAACATTTCTTATAAAATTCAATTTTATTGAAAATCAACTGTGCTATAGCCCACAAGTTTTTGGGCGGCAAAAATCTAAAATTGTCCGATTACGATGGTTAATACCTCTATCAATAAGTTTCGGTACCTGTAATTGCTGTGACAATTTATATTTTGATTGCTCGATTATTTCTAAACATTTCTTATAAAATTCAATTTTATTGAAAATCAACCGTGCTATAGCCCACAAGTTTTTGGGCGGCAAAAATCTAAAATGGTCCGATTACGATGGTTGATACCTCTATCAATAGGTTTCGGGACCTGTAATTGCTGTGACAATTTTCATTTTGATTGCTCGATTATTTCTGAACATTTCTTAGAAAATTCAATTTTATTGAAAATCAGCCGTGCTATAGCCCACAAGTTTTTGGGCGGGAAAAATCTAAAATGGTCCGATTACGATGGTTGATACCTCTATCAATAGGTTTCGGGACCTGTATTTGCTGTGACAATTTTTATTTTGATTGCTCGATTATTTCAATACATTTCTTAGAAAATTCAATTTTATTGAAAATCAACTGTGCTATAGCCCACAAGTTTTTGGGCGGGAAAAATCTAAAATGGTCCGATTACGATGGTTGATACCTCTATCAATAGGTTTCGGGACCTGTAATTGCTGTGGCAATTTTCATTTTGATTGCTCGATTATTTCTAAACATTTCATAGAAAATTCAATTTTATTGAAAATTAACTGTGCTATAGCCGACAAGTTTTTGGGCGGCAAAAACCTAAAATGGTCCGATTACGATGGTTGATACCTCTATCAATAGGGTTCGGGACGTGTAATTGATGTGACAATTTTCATTTTGATTGCTCGATTATTTCTAAACATTTCTTAGAAAATTCAATTTTATTGAAAATCAACTGTGCTATAGCCCACCAGTTTTTGGGCGGCAAAAATCTAAAATTGTCCGATTACGATGGTTGATACCTCTATCAATAGGTTTCGGGATCTGTATTTGCTGTGACAATTTTCATTTTGATTGTTCGATTATTTCTAAACATTTCTTAGAAAATTCAATTTTATTGAAAATCAACTGTGCTATAGCCCACAAGTTTTTGGGCGGCAAAAATCTAAAATGGTCCGATTACGATGGTTGATACCTCTATCAATAGGTTTCGGGACCTGTAATTGCTGTGACAATTTTCATTTTGATTGCTCGATTATTTCTAAACATTTCTTATAAAATTCAATTTTATTGAAAATCAACTGTGCTATAGCCCACAAGTTTTTGTGCGGCAAAAATCTAAAATTGTCCGATTACGATGGTTAATACCTCTATCAATAAGTTTCGGTACCTGTAATTGCTGTGACAATTTTAATTTTGATTGCTCGATTATTTCTAAACATTTCTTATAAAATTCAATTTTATTGAAAATCAACCGTGCTATAGCCCACAAGTTTTTGGGCGGCAAAAATCTAAAATGGTCCGATTACGATGGTTGATACCTCTATCAATAGGTTTCGGGACCTGTAATTGCTGTGACAATTTTCATTTTGATTGCTCGATTATTTCTAAACATTTCTTAGAAAATTCAATTTTATTGAAAATCAACTGTGCTATAGCCCACAAGTTTTTGGGCGGCAAAAATCTAAAATGGTCCGATTACGATGGTTGATACCTCTATCAATAGGTTTCAGGACCTGTATTTGCTGTGACAATTTTCATTTTGATTGCTCGATTATTTCTAAACATTTCTTATAAAATTCAATTTTATTGAAAATCAACCGTGCTATAGCCCACAAGTTTTTGGGCTGCAAAAATCTAAAATGGTCCGATTACGATGGTTGATACCTCTATCAATAGGTTTCGGGACCTGTAATTGCTGTGACAATTTTCATTTTGATTGCTCGATTATTTCTAAACATTTCTTAGAAAATTCAATTTTATTGAAAATCAGCCGTGCTATAGCCCACAAGTTTTTGGGCGGCAAAAATCTAAAATGGTCCGATTACGATGGTTGATACCTCTATCAATAGGTTTCGGGACCTGTATTTGCTGTGACAATTTTCATTTTGATTGCTCGATTATTTCTATACATTTCTAAGAAAATTCAATTTTATTGAAAATCAACTGTGCTATAGCCCACAAGTTTTTGGGCGGGAAAAATCTAAAATGGTCCGATTACGATGGTTGATACCTCTATCAATAGGTTTCGGGACCTGTAATTGCTGTGGCAATTTTCATTTTGATTGCTCGATTATTTCTAAACATTTCATAGAAAATTCAATTTTATTGAAAATTAACTGTGCTATAGCCCACAAGTTTTTGGGCGGCAAAAACCTAAAATGGTCCGATTACGATGGTTGATACCTCTATCAATAGGGTTCGGGACGTGTAATTGATGTGACAATTTTCATTTTGATTGCTCGATTATTTCTAAACATTTCTTATAAAATTCAATTTTATTGAAAATCAACTGTGCTATAGCCCACCAGTTTTTGGGCGGCAAAAATCTAAAATTGTCCGATTACGATGGTTGATACCTCTATCAATAGGTTTCAGGACCTGTATTTGCTGTGACAATTTTCATTTTGATTGTTCGATTATTTCTAAACATTTCTTAGAAAATTCAATTTTATTGAAAATCAACTGTGCTATAGCCCACAAGTTTTTGGGCGGCAAAAATCTAAAATGGTCCGATTACGATGGTTGATACCTCTATCAATAGGTTTCGGGACCTGTAATTGCTGTGACAATTTTCATTTTGATTGCTCGATTATTTTTAATCATTTCTTATAAAATTCAATTTTATTGAAAATCAACTGTGCTATAGCCCACAAGTTTTTGTGCGGCAAAAATCTAAAATTGTCCGATTACGATGGTTGATACCTCTATCAATAGGTTTCGGGACCTGTAATTGCTGTGACAATTTTCATTTTGATTGCTTGATTATTGCCCAAAAGTTTTTGGGCGGCAAAAATCTAAAATTGTCAGATTACGATGGTTGATACCTCTATCAATAGGTTTCGGGACCTGTAATTGCTGTGAAAATTTTCATTTTGATTGCTCGATTATTTCTAAACATTTCTTAGAAAATTCAATTTTATGGAAATTTAACTGTGCTATAGCCCACAAATTTTTGGGCGGCAAAAATCTAAAATGGTCCGATTACGATGGTTGATACCTCTATCAATAGGTTTCGGGACGTGTAATTGATGTGACAATTTTCATTTTGATTGCTCGATTATTTCTAAACATTTCTTAGAAAATTCAATTTTATTGAAAATTAACTGTGCTATAGCCCACAAGTTTTTGGGCGGCAAAAATCTAAAATTGTCCGATTACGATGGTTGATACCTCTATCAATATGTTTCGGGACCTGTAATTGCTGTGACAATTTTCATTTTGATTGCTCGATTATTTCTAAACATTTCTTAGAAAATTCAATTTTATGGAAATTTAACTGTGCTATAGCCCACAAATTTTTGGGCGGCAAAAATCTAAAATGGTCCGATTACGATGGTTGATACCTCTATCAATAGGTTTCGGGACGTGTAATTGATGTGACAATTTTCATTTTGATTGCTCGATTATTTCTAAACATTTCTTAGAAAATTCAATTTTATTGAAAATCAACTGTGCTATAGCCCACAAGTTTTTGGGCGGCAAAAATCTAAAATGGTCCGATTACGATGGTTGATACCTCTATCAATAGGTTTCAGGACCTGTATTTGCTGTGACAATTTTCATTTTGATTGCTCGATTATTTCTAAACATTTCTTATAAAATTCAATTTTATTGAAAATCAACCGTGCTATAGCCCACAAGTTTTTGGGCTGCAAAAATCTAAAATGGTCCGATTACGATGGTTGATACCTCTATCAATAGGTTTCGGGACCTGTAATTGCTGTGACAATTTTCATTTTGATTGCTCGATTATTTCTAAACATTTCTTAGAAAATTCAATTTTATTGAAAATCAGCCGTGCTATAGCCCACAAGTTTTTGGGCGGCAAAAATCTAAAATGGTCCGATTACGATGGTTGATACCTCTATCAATAGGTTTCGGGACCTGTATTTGCTGTGACAATTTTCATTTTGATTGCTCGATTATTTCTATACATTTCTTAGAAAATTCAATTTTATTGAAAATCAACTGTGCTATAGCCCACAAGTTTTTGGGCGGGAAAAATCTAAAATGGTCCGATTACGATGGTTGATACCTCTATCAATAGGTTTCGGGACCTGTAATTGCTGTGGCAATTTTCATTTTGATTGCTCGATTATTTCTAAACATTTCATAGAAAATTCAATTTTATTGAAAATTAACTGTGCTATAGCCCACAAGTTATTGGGCGGCAAAAATCTAAAATTGTCCGATTACGATGGTTGATACCTCTATCAATATGTTTCGGGACCTGTAATTGCTGTGACAATTTTCATTTTGATTGCTCGATTATTTCTAAACATTTCTTAGAAAATTCAATTTTATGGAAATTTAACTGTGCTATAGCCCACAAATTTTTGGGCGGCAAAAATCTAAAATGGTCCGATTACGATGGTTGATACCTCTATCAATAGGTTTCGGGACGTGTAATTGATGTGACAATTTTCATTTTGATTGCTCGATTATTTCTAAACATTTCTTAGAAAATTCAATTTTATTGAAAATTAACTGTGCTATAGCCCACAAGTTTTTGGGCGGCAAAAATCTAAAATTGTCCGATTACGATGGTTGATACCTCTATCAATATGTTTCGGGACCTGTAATTGCTGTGACAATTTTCATTTTGATTGCTCGATTATTTCTAAACATTTCTTAGAAAATTCAATTTTATGGAAATTTAACTGTGCTATAGCCCACAAATTTTTGGGCGGCAAAAATCTAAAATGGTCCGATTACGATGGTTGATACCTCTATCAATAGGTTTCGGGACGTGTAATTGATGTGACAATTTTCATTTTGATTGCTCGATTATTTCTAAACATTTCTTAGAAAATTCAATTTTATTGAAAATCAACTGTGCTATAGCCCACAAGTTTTGGGGCGGGAAAAATCTAAAATGGTCCGATTACGATGGTTGATACCTCTATCAATAGGTTTCGGGACGTGTAATTGATGTGACAATTTTCATTTTGATTGCTCGATTATTTCTAAACATTTCTTAGAAAATTCAATTTTATTGAAAATTAACTGTGCTATAGCCCACAAGTTTTTGAGCGGCAAAAATCTAAAATGGTCCGATTACGATGGTTGATACCTCTATCAATAGGTTTCGGGACCTGTAATTGCTGTGACAATTTTCATTTTGATTGCTCGATTATTTCTAAACATTTCTTAGAAAATTCAATTTTATGGAAATTTAACTGTGCTATAGCCCACAAATTTTTGGGCGGCAAAAATCTAAAATGGTCCGATTACGATGGTTGATACCTCTATCAATAGGTTTCGGGACCTGTAATTGCTGTGACAATTTTCATTTTGATTGCTCGATTATTTCTAAACATTTCTTAGAAAATTCAATTTTATTGAAAATCTACTGTGCTATAGCCCACAAGTTTTTGGGCGGCAAAAATCTAAAATTGTCCGATTACGATGGTTGATACCTCTATCAATAGGTTTCGGGACCTGTAATTGCTGTGGCAATTTTTATTTTGATTGCTTGATTATTTCTAAACATTTCTTATAAAATTCAATTTTATTGAAAATCAACTGTGCTATAGCCCACAAGTTTTTGGGCGGCAAAAATCTAAAATTGTCCGATTACGATGGTTGATACCTCTATCAATAGGTTTCGGGACGTGTAATTGATGTGACAATTTTCATTTTGATTGCTCGATTATTTCTAAACATTTCTTAGAAAATTCAATTTTATTGAAAATCTACTGTGCTATAGCCCACAAGTTTTTGGGCGGCAAAAATCTAAAATTGTCCGATTACGATGGTTGATACCTCTATCAATAGGTTTCGGGACCTGTAATTGCTGTGACAATTTTCATTTTGATTGCTCGATTATTTCTAAACATTTCTAAGAAAATTCAATTTTATTGAAAATCAACTGTGCTATAGCCCACAAGTTTTTGGGCGGCAAAAATCTAAAATGGTCCGATTACGATGGTTGATACCTCTATCAATAGGTTTCGGGACCTGTAATTGCTGTGACAATTTTCATTTTGATTGCTCGATTATTTCTAAACATTTCTTAGAAAATTCAATTTTATTGAAAATCAACTGTGCTATAGCCCACAAGTTTTTGGGCGGCAAAAATTTAAATTGGTCCGATTACGATGGTTGATACCTCTATCAATATGTTTCGGTACCTGTAATTGCTGTGGCAATTTTCATTTTGATTGCTCGATTATTTCTAAACATTTCTTATAAAATTCAATTTTATTGAAAATCAACTGTGCTATAGCCCACAAGTTTTTGGGCGGCAAAAATCTAAAATGGTCCGATTACGATGGTTGATACCTCTATCAATAGGTTTCGGTACCTGTAATTGCTGTGGCAATTTTCATTTTGATTGCTCGATTATTTCTAAACATTTCTTATAAAATTCAATTTTATTGAAAATCAACTGTGCTATAGCCCACAAGTTTTTGGGCGGCAAAAATCTAAAATGGTCCGATTACGATGGTTGATACCTCTATCAATAGGTTTCGGTACCTGTAATTGCTGTGACAATTTTCATTTTGATTGCTCGATTATTTCTAAACATTTCTTATAAAATTCAATTTTATTGAAAATCAACTGTGCTATAGCCCACAAGTTTTTGGGCGGCAAAATTCTAAAATTGTCCGATTACGATGGTTGATACCTCTATCAATAGGTTTCGGGACCTGTAATTGCTGTGGCAATTTTCATTTTGATTGCTCGATTATTTCTAAACATTTCATAGAAAATTCAATTTTATTGAAAATTAACTGTGCTATAGCCCACAAGTTTTTGGGCGGCAAAAATTTAAAATTGTCCGATTACGATGGTTGATACCTCTATCAATATGTTTCGGTACCTGTAATTGCTGTGGCAATTTTCATTTTGATTGCTCGATTATTTCTAAACATTTCTTATAAAATTCAATTTTATTGAAAATCAACTGTGCTATAGCCCACAAGTTTTTGGGCGGGAAAAATCTAAAATTGTCCGATTACGATGGTTGATACCTCTATAAATAGGTTTCGGGACCTGTAATTGCTGTGACAATTTTTATTTTGATTGCTTGATTATTTCTAAACATTTCTTAGAAAATTCAATTTTATTGAAAATCAACTGTGCTATAGCCCACAAGTTTTTGGGCGGCAAAAATCTAAAATGGTCCGATTACGATGGTTGATACCTCTATAAATAGGTTTCGGTACCTGTAATTGCTGTGGCAATTTTCATTTTTATTGCTCGATTATTTCTAAACATTTCTTATAAAATTCAATTTTATTGAAAATCAACTGTGCTATAGCCCACAAGTTTTTGGGCGGCAAAATTCTAAAATTGTCCGATTACGATGGTTAATACCTCTATCAATAAGTTTCGGTACCTGTGATTGCTGTGACAATTTTCATTTTGATTGCTCGATTATTTCTAAACATTTCTTATAAAATTCAATTTTATTGAAAATCAACTGTGCTATAGCCCACAAGTTTTTGGGCGGCAAAAACCTAAAATTGTCCGATTACGATGGTTGGTACCTCTATCAATAGGTTTCGGTACCTGTAATTGCTGTGGCAAATTTTCATTTTGATTGCTCGATTATTTCTAAACATTTCTTATAAAATTCAATTTTATTGAAAATCAACTGTGCTATAGCCCACAAGTTTTTGGGCGGCAAAATTCTAAAATTGTCCGATTACGATGGTTAATACCTCTATCAATAAGTTTCGGTACCTGTAATTGCTGTGACAATTTTCATTTTGATTGCTCGATTATTTCTAAACATTTCTTATAAAATTCAATTTTATTGAAAATCAACCGTGCTATAGCCCACAAGTTTTTGGGCGGCAAAAATCTAAAATGGTCCGATTACGATGGTTGATACCTCTATCAATAGGTTTCGGGACCTGTAATTGCTGTGACAATTTGCATTTTGATTGCTCGATTATTTCTAAACATTTCTTAGAAAATTCAATTTTATTGAAAATCAACCGTGCTATAGCCCACAAGTTTTTGGGCGGCAAAAATCTAAAATGGTCCGATTACGATGGTTGATACCTCTATCAATAGGTTTCGGGACCTGTAATTGCTGTGACAATTTTCATTTTGATTGCTCGATTATTTCTAAACATTTCTTAGAAAATTCAATTTTATTGAAAATCAGCCGTGCTATAGCCCACAAGTTTTTGGGCGGCAAAAATCTAAAATGGTCCGATTACGATGGTTGATACCTCTATCAATAGGTTTCGGGACCTGTATTTGCTGTGACAATTTTCATTTTGATTGCTCGATTATTTCTAAACATTTCTTAGAAAATTCAATTTTATTGAAAATTAACTGTGCTATAGCCCACAAGTTTTTGGGCGGGAAAAATCTAAAATGGTTTGATTACGATGGTTGATACCTCTATCAATAGGTTTCGGGACCTGTAATTGCTGTGGCAATTTTCATTTTGATTGCTCGATTATTTCTAAACATTTCTTAGAAAATTCAATTTTATTGAAAATCAACTGTGCTATAGCCCACAAGTTTTTGGGCGGCAAAAATCTAAAATGGTCCGATTACGATGGTTGATACCTCTATCAATAGGTTTCGGGACCTGTAATTGCTGTGACAATTTTCATTTTGATTGCTCGATTATTTCTAAACATTTCTTATAAAAATCAATTTTATTGAAAATCAACTGTGTTATAGCGCACAAATTTTTGTGCTGCAAAAATCTAAAATTGTCCGATTACGATGGTTGATACCTCTATCAATAGGTTTCGGGACCTGTAATTGCTGTGACAATTTTCATTTTAATTGCTCGATTATTGCCCACAAGTTTTTGGGCGGCAAAAATCTAAAATTGTCCGATTACGATGGTTGATACCTCTATCAATAGGTTTCGGGACCTGTAATTGCTGTGACAATTTTCATTTTGATTGCTCGATTATTTCTAAACATTTCTTAGAAAATTCAATTTTATTGAAAATCAACTGTGCTATAGCCCACAAGTTTTTGGGCGGCAAAAATCTAAAATGGTCCGATTACGATGGTTGATACCTTTATCAATAGGTTTCGGGACGTGTAATTGATGTGACAATTTTCATTTTGATTGCTCGATTATTTCTAAACATTTCTTGGAAAATTCAATTTTATTGAAAATTAACTGTGCTATAGCCCACAAGTTTTTGGGCGGGAAAATTCTAAAATGGTCCGATTACGATGGTTGATACCTCTATCAATAGGTTTCGGGACCTGTAATTGCTGTGACAATTTTCATTTTGATTGCTCGATTATTTCTAAAAATTTCTTATAAAATTCAATTTTATTGAAAATCAACTATGCTATAGCCCACAAGTTTTTGGGCGGCAAAAATCTAAAATTGTCAGATTACGATGGTTGATACCTCTATCAATATGTTTCGGGACCTGTAATTGCTGTGACAATTTTCATTTTGATTGCTCGATTATTTCTAAACATTTCTTAGAATATTCAATTTTATTGAAAATCTACTGTGCTATAGCCCACAAGTTTTTGGGCGTGAAAAATCTAAAATGGTCCGATTACGATGGTTGATACCTCTATCAATAGGTTTCGGGACCTGTATTTGCTGTGACAATTTTCATTTTGATTGCTCGATTATTTCTAAACATTTCTTAGAAAATTCAATTTTATTGAAAATCTACTGTGCTATAGCCCACAAGTTTTTGGGCGGCAAAAATCTAAAATTGTCCGATTACGATGGTTGATACCTCTATCAATAGGTTTCGGGACCTGTAATTGCTGTGACAATTTTTATTTTGATTGCTTGATTATTTCTAAACATTTCTTATAAAATTCAATTTTATTGAAAATCAACTGTGCTATAGCCCACAAGTTTTTGGGCGTGAAAAATCTAAAATTGTCCGATTACGATGGTTGATACCTCTATCAATAGGTTTCGGGACCTGTAATTGCTGTGACAATTTTCATTTTGATTGCTCGATTATTTCTAAACATTTCTTAGAAAATTCAATTTAATTGAAAATTAACTGTGCTATAGCCCACAAGTTATTGGGCGGCAAAAATCTAAAATTGTCCGATTACGATGGTTGATACCTCTATCAATAGGTTTCGGGACGTGTAATTGATGTGACAATTTTCATTTTGATTGCTCGATTATTTCTAAACATTTCTTAGAAAATTCAATTTTATTGAAAATCAACTGTGCTATAGCCCACAAGTTTTTGGGCGGCAAAAATCTAAAATGGTCCGATTACGATGGTTGATACCTCTATCAATAGGTTTCGGGACCTGTAATTGCTGTGACAATTTTCATTTTGATTGCTCGATTATTTCTAAACATTTCTTAGAAAATTCAATTTTATTGAAAATCAACTGTGCTATAGCCCACAAGTTTTTGGGCGGGAAAAATCTAAAATGGTCCGATTACGATGGTTGATACCTCTATCAATAGGTTTCGGGACTTGTTATTGATGTGACAATTTTCATTTTGATTGCTCGATTATTTCTAAACATTTCTTAGAAAATTCAATTTTATGGAAAATTAACTGTGCTATAGCCCACAAGTTTTTGGGTGGCAAAAATCTCAAATGGTCCGATTACGATGGTTGATACCTCTATCAATAGGTTTCGAGACCTGTAATTGCTGTGACAATTTTCATTTTGATTGCTCGATTATTTCTAAACATTTCTTAGAATATTCAATTTTATTGAAAATCTACTGTGCTATAGCCCACAAGTTTTTGGGCGGCAAAAATCTAAAATTGTCAGATTACGATGGTTGATACCTCTATAAATAGGTTTCGGTACCTGTAATTGCTGTGGCAATTTTTATTTTGATTGCTTGATTATTTCTAAACATTTCTTAGAAAATTCAATTTTATTGAAAATCAACTGTGCTATAGCCCACAAGTTTTTGGGCGGCAAAAATTTAAAATGGTCCGATTACGATGGTTGATACCTCTATCAATAGGTTTCGGGACCTGTAATTGCTGTGACAATTTTTATTTTGATTGCTTGATTATTTCTAAACATTTCTTAGAAAATTCAATTTTATGGAAAATTAACTGTGCTATAGCCCACAAGTTTTTGGGCGGCAAAAATCTAAAATGGTCCGATGACGATGGTTGATACCTCTATCAATAGGTTTCGGGACCTGTAATTGCTGTGACAATTTTCATTTTGATTGCTCGATTATTTCTAAACATTTCTTATAAAATTCAATTTTATTGAAAATCTACTGTGCTATAGCCCACAAGTTTTTGGGCGGCAAAAATTTAAAATTGTCCGATTACGATGGTTGATACCTCTATCAATAGGTTTCGGGACCTGTAATTGCTGTGACAATTTTTATTTTGATTGCTTGATTATTTCTAAACATTTCTTAGAAAATTCAATTTTATTGAAAATCAACTGTGCTATAGCCCACAAGTTTTTGGGCGTGAAAAATCTAAAATTGTCCGATTACGATGGTTGATACCTCTATCAATAGGTTTCGGGACCTGTAATTGCTGTGACAATTCTCATTTTGATTGCTCGATTATTTCTAAACATTTCTTAGAAAATTCAATTTTATTGAAAATTAACTGTGCTATAGCCCACAAGTTTTTGGGCGGGAAAAATCTCAAATGGTCCGATTACGATGGTTGATACCTCTATCAATAGGTTTCGGGACGTGTAATTGATGTGACAATTTTCATTTTGATTGCTCGATTATTTCTAAACATTTCTTAAAAAATTCAATTTTATTGAAAATTAACTATGCTATAGCCCACAAGTTTTTGGGCGGCAAAAATCTAAAATTGTCCGATTACGATGGTTGATACCTCTATCAATAGGTTTCGGGACCTGTAATTGCTGTGACAATTTTCATTTTGATTGCTCGATTATTTCTAAACATTTCTTAGAAAATTCAATTTTATGGAAAATTAACTGTGCTATAGCCCACAAGTTTTTGGGCGGCAAAAATCTAAAATGGTCCGATTACTATGGTTGATACCTCTATCAATAGGTTTCGGGACCTGTAATTGCTGTGACAATTTTCATTTTGATTGCTCGATTATTTCTAAACATTTCTTAGAAAATTCAATTTTATGGAAAATTAACTGTGCTATAGCCCACAAGTTTTTGGGCGGCAAAAATCTAAAATTGTCCGATTACGATGGTTGATACCTCTATCAAATTCAATTTTATTGAAAATCAACTGTGCTATAGCCCACAAGTTTTTGGGCGGGAAAAATCTAAAATGGTCCGATTACGATGGTTGATACCTCTATCAATAGGTTTCGGGACCTGTAATTGCTGTGACAATTTTCATTTTGATTGCTCGATTATTTCTAAACATTTCTTATATAATTCAATTTTATTGAAAATCTACTGTGCTATAGCCCACAAGTTTTTGGGCGGCAAAAATTTAAAATTGTCCGATTACGATGGTTGATACCTCTATCAATAGGTTTCGGGACCTGTAATTGCTGTGACAATTTTTATTTTGATTGCTTGATTATTTCTAAACATTTCTTAGAAAATTCAATTTTATTGAAAATCAACTGTGCTATAGCCCACAAGTTTTTGGGCGTGAAAAATCTAAAATTGTCCGATTACGATGGTTGATACCTCTATCAATAGGTTTCGGGACCTGTAATTGCTGTGACAATTCTCATTTTGATTGCTCGATTATTTCTAAACATTTCTTAGAAAATTCAATTTTATTGAAAATCAACTGTGCTATAGCCCACCAGTTTTTGGGCGGCAAAAATCTAAAATTGTCCGATTACGATGGTTGATACCTCTATCAATAGGTTTCGGGACCTGTATTTGCTGTGACAATTTTCATTTTGATTGTTCGATTATTTCTAAACATTTCTTATAAAATTCAATTTTATTGAAAATCAACTGTGCTATAGCCCACAAGTTTTTGGGCGGCAAAAATCTAAAATGGTCCGATTACGATGGTTGATGCCTCTATCAATAGGTTTCGGGACCTGTAATTGCTGTGACAATTTTCATTTTGATTGCTCGATTATTTCTAAACATTTCTTATAAAAATCAATTTTATTGAAAATCAACTGTGTTATAGCCCACAAGTTTTTGTGCTGCAAAAATCTAAAATTGTCCGATTACGATGGTTGATACCTCTATCAATAGGTTTCGGGACCTGTAATTGCTGTGACAATTTTCATTTTAATTGCTCGATTATTGCCCACAAGTTTTTGGGCGGCAAAAATCTAAAATTGTCCGATTACGATGGTTGATACCTCTATCAATAGGTTTCGGGACCTGTAATTGCTGTGACAATTTTCATTTTGATTGCTCGATTATTTCTAAACATTTCTTAGAAAATTCAATTTTATTGAAAATCAACTGTGCTATAGCCCACAAGTTTTTGGGCGGCAAAAATCTAAAATGGTCCGATTACGATGGTTGATACCTCTATCAATAGGTTTCGGGACGTGTAATTGATGTGACAATTTTCATTTTGATTGCTCGATTATTTCTAAACATTTCTTGGAAAATTCAATTTTATTGAAAATTAACTGTGCTATAGCCCACAAATTTTTGGGCGGGAAAATTCTAAAATGGTCCGATTACGATGGTTGATACCTCTATCAATAGGTTTCGGGACCTGTAATTGCTGTGACAATTTTCATTTTGATTGCTCGATTATTTCTAAACATTTCTTAGAAAATTCAATTTTATGGAAAATTAGCTCGATGCTCGATTATTTCTAAACATTTCTTATAAAATTCAATTTTATTGAAAATCAACTGTGCTATAGCCCACAAGTTTTTGGGCGGCAAAAATCTAAAATTGTCAGATTACGATGGTTGATACCTCTATCAATAGGTTTCGGGACCTGTAATTGCTGTGACAATTTTCATTTTGATTGCTCGATTATTTCTAAACATTTCTTAGAATATTCAATTTTATTGAAAATCTACTGTGCTATAGCCCACAAGTTTTTGGGCGTGAAAAATCTAAAATGGTCCGATTACGATGGTTGATACCTCTATCAATAGGTTTCGGGACCTGTATTTGCTGTGACAATTTTCATTTTGATTGCTCGATTATTTCTAAACATTTCTTAGAAAATTCAATTTTATTGAAAATCTACTGTGCTATAGCCCACAAGTTTTTGGGCGGCAAAAATCTAAAATTGTCCGATTACGATGGTTGATACCTCTATCAATAGGTTTCGGGACCTGTAATTGCTGTGACAATTTTTATTTTGATTGCTTGATTATTTCTAAACATTTCTTATAAAATTCAATTTTATTGAAAATCAACTGTGCTATAGCCCACAAGTTTTTGGGCGGCAAAAATCTAAAATGGTCCGATTACGATGGTTGATACCTCTATCAATAGGTTTCGGGACCTGTAATTGCTGTGACAATTTTCATTTTGATTGCTCGATTATTTCTAAACATTTCTTAGAAAATTCAATTTTATTGAAAATCAACTGTGCTATAGCCCACAAGTTTTTGGGCGGGAAAAATCTAAAATGGTCCGATTACGATGGTTGATACCTCTATCAATAGGTTTCGGGACGTGTAATTGATGTGACAATTTTCATTTTGATTGCTCGATTATTTCTAAACATTTCTTAGAAAATTCAATTTTATGGAAAATTAACTGTGCTATAGCCCACAAGTTTTTGGGCGGCAAAAATCTAAAATGGTCCGATTACGATGGTTGATACCTCTATCAATAGGTTTCGGGACCTGTAATTGCTGTGACAATTTCCATTTTGATTGCTCGATTATTTCTAAACATTTCTTAGAATATTCAATTTTATTGAAAATCTACTGTGCTATAGCCCACAAGTTTTTGGGCGGCAAAAATCTAAAATTGTCAGATTACGATGGTTGATACCTCTATAAATAGGTTTCGGAACCTGTAATTGCTGTGACAATTTTTATTTTGATTGCTTGATTATTTCTAAACATTTCTTATAAAATTCAATTTTATTGAAAATCAACTGTGCTATAGCCCACAAGTTTTTGGGCGGCAAAAATTTAAAATGGTCCGATTACGATGGTTGATACCTCTATCAATAGGTTTCGGGACCTGTAATTGCTGTGACAATTTTTATTTTGATTGCTTGATTATTTCTAAACATTTCTTAGAAAATTCAATTTTATGGAAAATTAACTGTGCTATAGCCCACAAGTTTTTGGGCGGCAAAAATCTAAAATGGTCCGATGACGATGGTTGATACCTCTATCAATAGGTTTCGGGACCTGTAATTGCTGTGACAATTTTCATTTTGATTGCTCGATTATTTCTAAACATTTCTTATAAAATTCAATTTTATTGAAAATCTACTGTGCTATAGCCCACAAGTTTTTGGGCGGCAAAAATTTAAAATTGTCCGATTATGATGGTTGATACCTCTATCAATAGGTTTCGGGACCTGTAATTGCTGTGACAATTTTTATTTTGATTGCTTGATTATTTCTAAACATTTCTTATAAAATTCAATTTTATTGAAAATCAACTGTGCTATAGCCCACAAGTTTTTGGGCGTGAAAAATCTAAAATTGTCCGATTACGATAGTTGATACCTCTATCAATAGGTTTCGGGACCTGTAATTGCTGTGACAATTCTCATTTTGATTGCTCGATTATTTCTAAACATTTCTTAGAAAATTCAATTTTATTGAAAATTAACTGTGCTATAGCCCACAAGTTTTTGGGCGGCAAAAATCTAAAATTGTCCGATTACGATGGTTGATACCTCTATCAATAGGTTTCGCGACCTGTAATTGCTGTGACAATTTTCATTTTGATTGCTCGATTATTTCTAAACATTTCTTAGAAAATTCAATTTTATGGAAAATTAACTGTGCTATAGCCCACAAGTTTTTGGGCGGCAAAAATCTAAAATTGTCCGATTACGATGGTTGATACCTCTATCAAATTCAATTTTATTGAAAATCAACTGTGCTATAGCCGATGACGATGGTTGATACCTCTATCAATAGGTTTCGGGACCTGTAATTGCTGTGACAATTTTCATTTTGATTGCTCGATTATTTCTAAACATTTCTTATAAAATTCAATTTTATTGAAAATCTACTGTGCTATAGCCCACAAGTTTTTGGGCGGCAAAAATTTAAAATTGTCCGATTACGATGGTTGATACCTCTATCAATAGGTTTCGGGACGTGTAATTGATGTGACAATTTTCATTTTGATTGCTCGATTATTTCTAAACATTTCTTAGAAAATTCAATTTTATTGAAAATTAACTGTGCTATAGCCCACAAGTTTTTGGGCGGCAAAAATCTAAAATGGTCCGATTACGATGGTTGATACCTCTATCAATAGGTTTCGGGACCTGTAATTGCTGTGACAATTTTCATTTTGATTGCTCGATTATTTCTAAACATTTCTTAGAAAATTCAATTTTATGGAAAATTAACTGTGCTATAGCCCACAAGTTTTTGGGCGGCAAAAATCTAAAATGGTCCGATGACGATGGTTGATACCTCTATCAATAGGTTTCGGGACCTGTAATTGCTGTGACAATTTTCATTTTGATTGCTCGATTATTTCTAAACATTTCTTAGAAAATTCAATTTTATGGAAAATTAACTGTGCTATAGCCCACAAGTTTTTGGGCGGCAAAAATCTAAAATGGTCCGATGACGATGGTTGATACCTCTATCAATAGGTTTCGGGACCTGTATTTGCTGTGACAATTTTCATTTTGTTGCTCGATTATTTATAAACATTTCTTAGAAAATTCAATTTTATTGAAAATCAACTGTGCTATAGCCCACAAGTTTTTGGGCGGCAAAAATCTAAAATTGTCCGATTACGATGGTTGATACCTCTATCAAATTCAATTTTATTGAAAATCAACTGTGCTATAGCCCACAAGTTTTTGGGCGGGAAAAATCTAAAATGGTCCGATTACGATGGTTGATACCTCTATCAATAGGTTTCGGGACCTGTAATTGCTGTGGCAATTTTTATTTTGATTGCTTGATTATTTCTAAACATTTCTTAGAAAATTCAATTTTATTGAAAATCAACTGTGCTATAGCCCACAAGTTTTTGGGCGGCAAAAATCTAAAATTGTCCGATTACGATGGTTGATACCTCTATCAATAGGTTTCGGGACGTGTAATTGATGTGACAATTTTCATTTTGATTGCTCGATTATTTCTAAACATTTCTAAGAAAATTCAATTTTATTGAAAATCAACTGTGCTATAGCCCACAAGTTTTTGGGCGGCAAAAATCTAAAATGGTCCGATTACGATGGTTGATACCTCTATCAATAGGTTTCGGGACGTGTAATTGATGTGACAATTTTCATTTTGATTGCTCGATTATTTCTAAACATTTCTTAGAAAATTCAATTTTATGGAAAATTAACTGTGCTATAGCCCACAAGTTTTTGGGCGGCAAAAATCTAAAATGGTCCGATTACTATGGTTGATACCTCTATCAATAGGTTTCGGGACCTGTAATTGCTGTGACAATTTTCATTTTGATTGCTCGATTATTTCTAAACATTTCTTAGAAAATTCAATTTTATGGAAAATTAACTGTGCTATAGCCCACAAGTTTTTGGGCGGCAAAAATCTAAAATGGTCCGATGACGATGGTTGATACCTCTATCAATAGGTTTCGGGACCTGTATTTGCTGTGACAATTTTCATTTTGTTGCTCGATTATTTATAAACATTTCTTAGAAAATTCAATTTTATTGAAAATCAACTGTGCTATAGCCCACAAGTTTTTGGGCGGCAAAAATCTAAAATTGTCCGATTACGATGGTTGATACCTCTATCAAATTCAATTTTATTGAAAATCAACTGTGCTATAGCCCACAAGTTTTTGGGCGGGAAAAATCTAAAATGGTCCGATTACGATGGTTGATACCTCTATCAATAGGTTTCGGGACCTGTAATTGCTGTGGCAATTTTTATTTTGATTGCTTGATTATTTCTAAACATTTCTTAGAAAATTCAATTTTATTGAAAATCAACTGTGCTATAGCCCACAAGTTTTTGGGCGGCAAAAATCTAAAATTGTCCGATTACGATGGTTGATACCTCTATCAATAGGTTTCGGGACGTGTAATTGATGTGACAATTTTCATTTTGATTGCTCGATTATTTCTAAACATTTCTAAGAAAATTCAATTTTATTGAAAATCAACTGTGCTATAGCCCACAAGTTTTTGGGCGGCAAAAATCTAAAATGGTCCGATTACGATGGTTGATACCTCTATCAATAGGTTTCGGGACCTGTAATTGCTGTGACAATTTTCATTTTGATTGCTCGATTATTTCTAAACATTTCTTAGAAAATTCAATTTTATTGAAAATCAACTGTGCTATAGCCCACAAGTTTTTGGGCGGCAAAAATTTAAAATTGTCCGATTACGATGGTTGATACCTCTATCAATAGGTTTCGGTACCTGTAATTGCTGTGACAATTTTCATTTTGATTGCTCGATTATTTCTAAACATTTCTTATAAAATTCAATTTTATTGAAAATCAACTGTGCTATAGCCCACAAGTTTTTGGGCGGCAAAATTCTAAAATTGTCCGATTACGATGGTTAATACCTCTATCAATAAGTTTCGGTACCTGTAATTGCTGTGACAATTTTCATTTTGATTGCTCGATTATTTCTAAACATTTCTTATAAAATTCAATTTTATTGAAAATCAACTGTGATATAGCCCACAAGTTTTTGGGCGGCAAAAACCTAAAATTGTCCGATTACGATGGTTAGTACCTCTATCAATAGGTTTCGGTACCTGTAATTGCTGTGGCAAATTTTCATTTTGATTGCTCGATTATTTCTAAACATTTCTTATAAAATTCAATTTTATTGAAAATCAACTGTGCTATAGCCCACAAGTTTTTGGGCGGCAAAATTCTAAAATTGTCCGATTACGATGGTTAATACCTCTATCAATAAGTTTCGGTACCTGTATTTGCTGTGACAATTTTCATTTTGTTGCTCGATTATTTATAAACATTTCTTAGAAAATTCAATTTTATTGAAAATCAACTGTGCTATAGCCCACAAGTTTTTGGGCGGCAAAAATCTAAAATTGTCCGATTACGATGGTTGATACCTCTATCAAATTCAATTTTATTGAAAATCAACTGTGCTATAGCCCACAAGTTTTTGGGCGGGAAAAATCTAAAATGGTCCGATTACGATGGTTGATACCTCTATCAATAGGTTTCGGGACGTGTTATTGATGTGACAATTTTCATTTTGATTGCTCGATTATTTCTAAACATTTCTTAGAAAATTCAATTTTATGGAAAATTAACTGTGCTATAGCCCACAAGTTTTTGGGCGGGAAAAATCTAAAATGGTCCGATTACGATGGTTGATACCTCTATCAATAGGTTTCGGGACCTGTAATTGCTGTGACAATTTTCATTTTGATTGCTCGATTATTTCTAAACATTTCTTAGAATATTAAATTTTATTGAAAATCTACTGTGCTATAGCCCACAAGTTTTTGGGCGGCAAAAATCTAAAATTGTCAGATTACGATGGTTGATACCTCTATAAATAGGTTTCGGGACCTGTAATTGCTGTGACAATTTTTATTTTGATTGCTTGATTATTTCTAAACATTTCTTAGAAAATTCAATTTTATTGAAAATCAACTGTGCGAGTTTTTGGGCGGCAAAAATCTAAAATGGTCCGATTACGATGGTTGATACCTCTATCAATAGGTTTCGGGACCTGTATTTGCTGTGACAATTTTCATTTTGTTGCTCGATTATTTCTAAACATTTCTTATAAAATTCAATTTTATTGAAAATCAACTGTGCTATAGCCCACAAGTTTTTGGGCGGCAAAAATTTAAAATGGTCCGATTACGATGGTTGATACCTCTATCAATAGGTTTCGGGACCTGTAATTGCTGTGACAATTTTTATTTTGATTGCTTGATTATTTCTAAACATTTCTTAGAAAATTCAATTTTATGGAAAATTACCTGTGCTATAGCCCACAAGTTTTTGGGCGGCAAAAATCTAAAATGGTCCGATGACGATGGTTGATACTTCTATCAATAGGTTTCGGGACCTGTAATTGCTGTGACAATTTTCATTTTGATTGCTCGATTATTTCTAAACATTTCTTAGAAAATTCAATTTTATTGAAAATCTACTGTGCTATAGCCCACAAGTTTTTGGGCGGCAAAAATTTAAAATTGTCCGATTACGATGGTTGATACCTCTATCAATAGGTTTCGGGACCTGTAATTGCTGTGACAATTTTTATTTTGATTGCTTGATTATTTCTAAACATTTCTTAGAAAATTCAATTTTATTGAAAATCAACTGTGCTATAGCCCACAAGTTTTTGGGCGTGAAAAATCTAAAATTGTCCGATTACGATGGTTGATACCTCTATCAATAGGTTTCGGGACCTGTAATTGCTGTGACAATTCTCATTTTGATTGCTCGATTATTTCTAAACATTTCTTAGAAAATTCAATTTTATTGAAAATTAACTGTGCTATAGCCCACAAGTTTTTGGGCGGGAAAAATCTCAAATGGTCCGATTACGATGGTTGATACCTCTATCAATAGGTTTCGGGACGTGTAATTGATGTGACAATTTTCATTTTGATTGCTCGATTATTTCTAAACATTTCTTAGAAAATTCAATTTTATTGAAAATTAACTGTGCTATAGCCCACAAGTTTTTGGGCGGCAAAAATCTAAAATGGTCCGATTACGATGGTTGATACCTCTATCAATAGGTTTCGGGACCTGTAATTGCTGTGACAATTTTCATTTTGATTGCTCGATTATTTCTAAACATTTCTTAGAAAATTCAATTTTATGGAAAATTAACTGTGCTATAGCCCACAAGTTTTTGGGCGGCAAAAATCTAAAATGGTCCGATTACTATGGTTGATACCTCTATCAATAGGTTTCGGGACCTGTAATTGCTGTGACAATTTTCATTTTGATTGCTCGATTATTTCTAAACATTTCTTAGAAAATTCAATTTTATGGAAAATTAACTGTGCTATAGCCCACAAGTTTTTGGGCGGCAAAAATCTAAAATGGTCCGATGACGATGGTTGATACCTCTATCAATAGGTTTCGGGACCTGTATTTGCTGTGACAATTTTCATTTTGTTGCTCGATTATTTCTAAACATTTCTTATAAAATTCAATTTTATTGAAAATCAACTGTGCTATAGCCCACAAGTTTTTGGGCGGCAAAAATCTAAAATTGTCCGATTACGATGGTTGATGCCTCTATCAATAGGTTTCGGTACCTGTAATTGCTGTGACAATTTTCATTTTGATTGCTCGATTATTTCTAAACATTTCTTATAAAATTCAATTTTATTGAAAATCAACTGTGCTATAGCCCACAAGTTTTTGGGCGGCAAAAATCTAAAATTGTCCGATTACGATGGTTGATACCTCTATCAATAGGTTTCGGTACCTGTAATTGCTGTGACAATTTTTATTTGGATTGCTCGATTATTTCTAAACATTTCTTAGAAAATTCAATTTTATTGAAAATCAACCGTGCTATAGCCCACAAGTTTTTGGGCGGCAAAAATCTAAAATGGTCCGATTACGATGGTTGATACCTCTATCAATATGTTTCGGGACCTGGTATTGCTGTGACAATTTTCATTTTGATTCTTTATCTAATTTCATCATAATCGGTTAAGGAATAGCCAAGTCTGTGCTACTTGGCCATATTCCAGAACTTTATCCAAAAATCACTTTAGAATACCATTTCCATGGCAGACTTCAAATTTCACTCAAACCCGTTAAGAACGTCTTTATTGGCCATATTACAGAATTTCATCCAAAAACCGTTTTAGAATCCCATTTCATCGCACATGTCAAATTTCATCATAATCGGTTAAGAAATAGGCAAGTTCCGAGTTCCATTTCCGTCTTACATGCAAAATTTCATCATAATCGGATGAGAAAACGTCAAGTTTCGTCATCATTGGCCATATCCTAGACTTTTATCCAAGAATAATGTTAGAATCCCATTTCCAGCGCATACGCATATTTGGCCTCGCGATATTTCTTTTCAGTGAATCAAGCAATACTTATCTTAAATCATAAACTAATATTGTCAAAACAAAAACTTATACTTAAGACACTGCTTCAAGCTTCTATACTGCTACTCGATAAACATAGCAAATTAAAAGACCCCTATCAAGTTGGGTAGGACGAAATTTTAACCTATGCCAAAATGCTAAAGGTAAGCTTACCTGAGTACGTTTGAAGCCTAAATTGTTTCCGTACCAATACGTGTTTTTGGAATTCTTTAACCAAAAATTACAATAAATGCATACAATAAAACTTCAAAATGCTACACCCCGGCCCATCATTCTCATAACATCTGCAAAGACATGAACCTGATTTGGCTTCGGGTATAAGATGTTACCCTGCGGTATTTCACTTCTACGAAAGATCAAAGATATATTCCAACGTGAAATTAAAGAGTATCGGTGACAGAACGTCTCCTTGTCGAATACCGGCGTTTATTGCAATGCAATTTCTGTCATTTTACATAAAGTACTGAATTTTGTTAAGTATAGTAAAGTTTATCACATGGGCAAGCTATTCACAAAATATGAGTAAGACGGTACGACATCTTTTAATTCATCCAAATTTACGAAAATTTCGAAATATTTTGTAGTAAAGTTCATTACAATTGGATCAGGTTGACCACAAAGACTGGTACTTAACTAAGCTATCCGAAAATGTGGGCAAGACCTTGTGAACATCTCTGTGATCGGCGGTATAACATATTTTCGAATTATACAAAATTATTAAAAATTCAATTCATTGAAATATACAATAGTAAAGTTCATCACAATTGGATGAGGTTGGCCAACTAGATTTACAATTGGCCAAACCATTCAAAAATGTGGGGAAAATTCTGTGAAAGGGTGGTGGTATATATATTATTTTAACTACAATATTTTAAAGCGACGGAGCTTTTGCGAATATTTCCATGAATTAATTCCAATAAGCGAAAATAACAAAAAATATAAAGGGCTGAAACCTCATAAGTTGATCAGAACTTCGGTCTTCATTAATTCAATTCAAAAATCATTTTAAAATGCAATTTCCAACCCACATGTCAAATTTCATCATATTCGGTTGAGAAACGGGCAAGTTCCATCATACTTGGCCATATTCCAGAACTTTATCCAAAAATTATTTTAAAATCCCATTTCGAAGGCACAAACCGAATTTTCAAAAATCATTTTAGAATCCCATTTCCAATGCAGAATTGGTTGAGAAATAGGCAAGTTCCCTCATAATTGGCCATATTCCAGAACTTAATTTAAAAATCATATACATATGTTGCACATACATACAAACACACCACATCCAACCCAACTCAATCCCAATTCAACTCGCAAAGCGGCCCCCAACTCAACCATCTACCCAAACGCAAACTCTCTTTCTCTTCTAGCCAACTGCTCACTATATCTTAATCTCATTCCAAAAGCTTTTCAAATCTTGGCCTTGACCATAAAAACAGACTGGCAAAAAAAAAAAATTCAAAATCGAACAAGCCGTTCTCAAGATACCATGGGTACAGACCAACAAACATCCAGACAGACGGACGGATATTTTTTTTTTTTTGCTTTTTTAGACTCAGGGACTTTCAAAACGTCGTGAAAAGTTTTTTTTTTTTGTGGTGGGGTAGGTGAAAATGCATTTACGCACGGAGTGTCGGACTCCCGTTGCCGGACTACCGACTAAAATCACCTCCCCTTCTTCCGATCTGATCTGGAACTGTTTGCCACATTACCTCGGACTAGATCTTATATTTTGCAGCTCTGCTAGAGCACTCCCATCAACCAGACACTTCTATTTAGGTCGAATTTTTTGGATTTTAAGATTTCCTCCGCAAGAGCCTTCATCCTTCTCCACGATTCTTCCCCGCGAAGCAAATATTCAGCTGCGGTTTCTGGGCACAAGCCTGCTGCCTCCTGCGCCCCTCTTCTTTGCTCGGCCCAGTTTCCACATTGGAAGAAGGTATGCTCCGCATCGTCCACTACACCTGGTAAGTAGATACACTCCTGGGAATCTGCCTTCTCCATTGTATGTAGGTATTTCCTAAAATAGCCATGCCCACTCAGGAATTTACTTTTGTAGTAGTCGACCTCGCCGTGCTGGCGCTCGGCCCACTCACTTACTCTTGGGATCAGCCTTGCAGTCCATCTTCCCGTGGTTTCGCGCTCCCATTTTGCCTGCCAGCGCTCCATAGTTCGAGAACTTTCCTCAAAACTCGCTAGTTTCCTCCCCAATTCAGCATTTCGCAAAGTAGACCGCTTTCCGCTCCTTGGCCAAAAGGTCGATGGGATGCAGCCCGCTATAACAACTATGGCTGCTGTTAGTGGAGCACAAGCCAAAATGTTTCTATTTTGTATTCCGACCGTGCACCTTTTCCACGTTGCAATTGAGTGGACTGTATCTTCAATTTTGGTTATGTTGTATAAACCACAAATAAAAAAACACCTTTGGTTTCACAATATGAACGACTCGATTTAATAATTCTGATTTATTTTGTTGGAAATACAATTTGAATATTTTTCTTATTATTTATTACAATTTGGTTAATTCTTGTTTGTACAATGGCAGTCAAAATTAGAATGACAAAAAAAATATATACACAGCAGAAAAGCGTACAGTCGAAAATTATGTTCGAATAATTTCAGCATCTTCCCAATTATTCACACAGATGTCGTGTCGGTATTCATAATTTTCGAACTGCATCACGAATTGAACATAAACTCAGCTACATTTTGGAATTTGACAGATGTTATGGTGAGCTGTGTATACAAGAATTTTTAAGTTAATTATTTTCATTTTATAATATGATAAATAAATTGTTAATGAGATTTCTTTTTTCTTTTAGATTAATCTACATACTAATATGGATATTGGATTTAGGATTAATTTTAGATGCAAGTATATAATAATAAATTTTCCTATTTGTTTACAATTACATTACATAAATTTATTTTATTTCAGCAAATGTGACTGATGTTGATGTTCCGATAATGTTTGCATGTATGATCATAAACAGCTGCTTCGGATACTGTCCGGTATGCCGATGCTACTCGTAGAGCTTCCCGTCGCTGTACCTGAGCCAGTCGCTTCCGATATACCTCCCTACTCAAGGAGTCGGCCCAAATCTTCGCGCCATACAGTAGAACTGACTGGGACGCTGACATTAAAAGGCGCAGTTTGCTTGCCCTTGGGCCGCTGGTGTTAGCCATGAGCGTTCTTAGGGCTGATACTCATCTTGCCGCCTTATCCGCTGTCTGCTTGATCTGCTCGAAAAAGCTCAACTTTGCGTCAATAATGATTCCCAGCTCTTGCTGAGTTGAAGGCATTTTTTACGTCGAGCGTCACTAATAGCACAATGCGCCTTGTAAAATGGTTGTGGTTTTCAGCTCTACGTACTGCCTCCGTTACCTCTCTAATAGCATATATAGTTGATAATCCTGCCCTGAAGCCATATTGTCGTGGTGAAAGGTCACCAGCGGCTCGAATCGCGTCAATCAGTCTTGCTCTTATTAGTTTCTCCATTACTTTACCCGTTATGTCGAGCATACATAATGGTCGATATGATGAGGGCAGCTCTGGATCCCCTTTGCCTTTACTAATGAGAGCTAACCTGCTCTTTTCCACCGCGTGCTGAACACTTCTTCACGAAGCACGAGTTGTACATACGTAGCAGCAAGTTTGAGTCTTCCCGCCATACTATCTTTAGGATCTCGCTGGGTATTCCATCTGGTCCAGGGGCGTTTTTGTTCTTCATTGACAGAACTGCTCTTTCCAGTTCTTGATCCGAGAAAAGCGGGGCCTCTATGTTCTGAGCAAAAACGATTTCATCCCATTGCGGCTGGTTGGAGAAGAGGGTACGGACAATCCCCTCCATAGTAACACAATCAATTACTTGGGTAGGCTTCTGTGCTCCAAGCTTCCGTGTGACTATTTTATAGCCTAGTCCCCATGGATCCCTATCTATATCGTCAATAAGGTTTCTCCAGCAGCTGATGTTGCTTTTATTAATAGCGTATCGTAGTTACTTCCTTGCACACCTATGCGCTGCAGAAACTTGATAGGTTTCGGCTTGGTTGGCCGTGCGTTGGGCCTTTGGGCGTAGTGCAAAGCATTTCCTTCTTAATTCCGCTATATCCGACGTCCATCAGTACTTGGATGGCTTACCGTGTCTGGGTTTCGTCTGCGGCATAGCGACCTTGCAGGCTGTATCTATAATACACATAGTGGCCGAAACCTGTTCCTCCGTTGCGGCTCTACTGCTCCCTTTCGCCGTGTCTTCAATGCCTTGTCCCCCATTTTTTAGTTCTGCTACGAACCGCTCACTATTCAGTTTTTTTAGGTTCCACCTGCCTGGTTTATTTTGCGAAATTAATCGGGATTCATTACCGACTGCAAAAGTAATGTATTGATGATCACTTCCCGAATAATCTTCCATAACTCTCAATCCGTGTGTCAGTGGAATTAGGGCTTCCGAGGCGAGTGTAATATCAGGAATGGTCTCGGTATATCCTGGCCGTCGAAATGTGTTAGTGTGGCCTTCATTTAAAACGGCCATCTCCAAAGTAAGCCTGCCTCTGGTGTCTGGGTGAGTCGTTCCCCACTCAAGTGCTCTAGCGTTAAAGTCTACAGATATCACCACACTTCCAGCCGTATTCATAATCTCATCCTCCAGCGTGTCGAGTTTCGACTGGAATACTGCAATTGCCTCATTTGGGGTGAAATAGCCACTAAAATATGTTGCCTCTTTGCATTTCACCCACACGTATCCAACGCCTGCCCAATGGTTCTGGACGTGGATCTTTCCGTTAGGAATCCAGACTGCAGCGGTTCCTAACAAGTCAGAATACCATAATGGCGACTTCCTATTACAATACTGCTCACTTAGGAGAAGCAGCTCCGCTCCTTTTTCAGCTGCCAACTGCGGTAGGAGGTAGTCAGCAATTCTGCTACGATGCATGTTACCCTGTATTATCCGTAGCATCATTGGCGTTTTTTGGCCGCCTCAAGTGCTTCCCTGTACAACTTGCACTTCCCGGATCCTGGAATATGGGCCACTTCTACCTGGCCATGTCCCTTCTCCGTGCAGAGCACGCAGTGTTCCTGGGTAGTGCACACCTTTGTCACATGGTCGGTACTAAAACACTTATAGCAAAGCTTACTTCTGTCCGGTCCCTGACATTCTGTAGCTACATGGCCGTAGCCAAAACACCTAAAACAGCGCACCGCAATGACTCTTTTATGGACTCTGCAATCAGTCCAACCTACTTTAATGACGCCGTGGTTAAGGAGCTTAATAGCCGCTTTACTATTCAGGGCTACGACCGCTACTTGTGGTTTCCTGGGGCTCGGAAACAGACGGACCTCTATGTCTTCCGACTCTGATATTTTTGCTCTAAGGCCTTTTTCCACATCTGCCTTACTACTGCACTAGTCAATATTTAGGATCTCTAGAGTTAGCCTGTCTCCAAAACTCACCACTCCAGCTTTATCCCCCAAAATGTTGCTAAGGGCCTCCCGAAAACCATCTTTGTTTTTGGTTCGGGATCCTAGTTCTAGGAGGGTGAAAAGTGGTTTTGGACCAACTAAATTTTTCATCATTTTTGACAGGATTTCATTACTTTGGTCTGTTTAGACCGAAGTAATTCAAAAATATAAAATGTTCAAATTATTTACCTGAGCTCTTACCCAATGATTATACAGATATATTTCGATAGTATTAGGGTCCAGCTTAAAACAAATCAGCTAGCAGACATCTGTTATCGTTTGGAAAGTGGACTTAAATTTAATGTAAATATTGAAGTATTAAATTCTGTGAAATATAGTAATGTTCATCACAATTGGATCAGCTTGGTATCCTAGATAGCTATATGGCCTAGCTATTCTAAAAAATGTTCAGGACCTTCGGGATATACAGATATATATGTGGCCCAGCTATTTGAAAATGATGAAAAGAATCTGTTTCCTATGTAGGGTTTGTGGTTTAACTTTCGATTTAATCTAAATTCCAATTGGATGAAAAAAGGCTAATTCAACAGTGTAACTTTTCTTTATTTGTTTTTAGCATTAACTTCACACTCATGTCCATCCCTATGAAACGAATTATAATTTAATACCAATACAATAAAATATGAATATCTGAAATAATCAAATTAGACAAACAAATTTTCTTCTTTTATTAAAATAAATGGTTGTCCTGATAAGGACATTTTTTAAACTTTATACGAATATACGATAATATTTTCATCTAGCATTTAAATAGAATAACGAACTTACCGCATATCCGCCGATTTCAATCCATTCGTCCCGAAGTATATTGACTCTATCAATGAGGACATCGCATAGATGTATTTACGATGCAATTTTCTCATTTCCCGCCATTATCGAATCTCCACATTACCTTGGGTATCTAAAAAGCATAAAAAAGGAACTAAACACGTTATGTTTAAATATATGCAAGTGTATTTGTTTGTTTAAGGCTTCATAATTATTACATCAGAAATGTTGAACTTTTCCATTCTGGTTCTAAAATGTGAGTAACTCTGAAATTTTATAGTATATTATAGGAAATGAATTTAATTAGCATAACTGGAATTTCCTTCCTTAATATTTTTTTCATTCCCAGAAGAATCTGGGCTCTTAAATTTGTTTTATTCATAATCGTATTTTAAAATCTGTGCATTTAAAAAAAAGAAACAAAAATACCCTAGCGACAAACTGAAAGTAATAAAACAAAATGTAACATTAAGCTTACAGCATAGTATCTCAATTTATTAAAAAATTTGTTTAAATGTTGAATCTTTTATTTTTTTTTGTTTGTATAATTCCGAAAAGAGTTAAATGTTTAATGTGGGATGGTAAATAAAACTTTTATTTTTACAATAAACGAGAAACAACTGTACAACAGTGCCTGTGGTACCTGTGAGGCATATTCAAATAAATTGAATTTTTTATGTACTTTACACAGGCTTAATAATATTAAATCATATCTGGTTTTTAGTGTCGTATATAAACCGCGAAAACATTTTCATTTTTAATTAAAAAAAATTATTTGGCAAATAGTATTTTGTGCAAAACAACACCACCTTTCTCAGTACGAACATTACACAGAGCGATCAAATATTTTATGTACATGCGGTATGCGTACCTCAATTGATTTACTTAATTTTTTTACGTACTCAATCCGCATATTAAATGGTGATACAGTAATTTAAAAATCAAAAAAAGCTTTGACACATCATCAAAATTCAAATAAAATTGAATAAAACCACAAAATATTTTCATGCTTATTTTGTGAACTTTTTTTTTAAACATTCTCGCTCCTTGCCATACAAATCAACAAAAACGAAACTTTTACGGTAATAATAAGAAAACGATTGAAAAGTTTTTTCGAGATGTTTTTTTTTAAATTCCCCACGGTACTTAATCTAATTAGTGCTGTATAGCAAATTAAAACGACACCGCACTTGTATTAATTTAAATGTATGTGTGTTGCAAATTTCAAATAACTGGGAAAAGGGTGCTTGATTTACATGAGTCCCCTCGCCTCATCATCTTTCAATTAAATTAAGAGCTCAAAATGATGGCCTTCGACGTCAATACACTTATTAATCCGCATCTCAAATGACTGTACACAACTGAGAAGTGTGTCTGCTTGAATTTCAGCATAAGCATTTCTGATTCGCTCAATCATATTCTCACCAACAATACGTTGGTTTTTGTTTGTAAACTTGGTCTTTGAGATAGCCCCACAAAAAAAAATGTGGCGAAGTAAGATCTGGTGATCTGGCAAGCCAATTTACCGGACCTTCTCTCCCGATCCAGCGACAATTGAAATCACGATACCAACGAATAACGAGCGGGATAACCATCATGTTGAAACCACAAGCTCCGTCGCACTTCTAAGCTCAAGTCTTCAAATAATGTTGGCAGTTCATTTACCAAAATATCTCGGTACATTTGACCATTTAAGTTGCCTTCAATAATGTGGGGACCGATGAGTTTGTTGCCAAATATTACACACCACACATTGATAGTCCAAGGACGCTGATGTTCAACTTGGCGAAGTCAGTGCGGATTTTCAACACTCCAATATTGCATATTGTGGCGATTTAACTATGGTTCGGAGAACAATACGTAACAAATAAAATTTGAGTTTTGACGGGTGTGAAGTTTGTCCTAAAAATTGAATTTCCTGTGAATGTATTAGTAAGAATAATAAATCTTTCGTTATTATAAATTTGTACGTAAACAATTATTTTACTTATCTAATTTAAATTTAAAAAAAAAACTTTTAAATAAACTTAAGACTTAATTTAAATTGTACAAAAAAAAACAATTTAAAAAATCAAAGTTCAGTTGAAAAATGATATATAAAAATTATTCAATATGGTCCAAAAGATCGTAACATAGTGGGCACAACATTTACAAACAGTCGGAGAACCCCTCTATTCTTAAACAATGATAAAGACGTCATTCAGGATAGTGAACGATGTCCCTACCTAAAAAAAAAACATTTAAAAATCTAGAAGATAAATGACTTTGGCAGACGTTTTGCTTCACTATACATATGTAATTTCATATAAAGAAATTAAGTAGTATGTATATTAGCATAAAGTTGGATATTAAAAAATGACTCCGCCTGGCCCAAATATCGTACCCAAATGGACGTATAAGTTTAAGTTTAGGCGGCAGTTTCCTCAATAATATAAGTGAATTAGGGCAGACGTGTTGCGTTCCTATATGTAAGTTTGTATAAAGTTGGATATTTAAAAAATTCTCAATCTGGCCCCAAGATCGTACCCAAGTGGACACAAATCAATAAGGGTAAAGGGCAATCCCCTCTATTCTAGAAATGTTACAACTTTCAAAAATCTAGAAGATAAGTAACTTAGGACAGACGTTTAGCATACTTATATGTAAGTTTGTATAAAGTTGGATATTAAAAAAATTTTCAATCTGGCCCCAAGATCGTACCCAAAAGGACATATATCAATAAGGGTAAAGGGCAATCCCCTCTATTCTAGAAATGTTACAACTTGCAAAAATCTAGAAGATAAGTAACTTAAGACAGACGTGTTGCTTTCCTATATGTTAGTTTGCATAAAGTTGGATATTGAAAAAATTCTCAATCTGCCCCAAAATCAGACCCAAGTGGACATATACCAATAAGGGTGAAGGCAATCCTCTCTATCTTCGAAATTTTACAACTTTCAAAAATCTAGAAGATAAGTGACTTAGGACAGACGTGTTGCTTTCCTATATATAAGTTTGTATAAAGTTGGATATTAAAAAAATTCTCAATCTGGCCCCAAGATCGTACCCAAAAGGACATATATCAATAAGGATAAAGGGCAATCCCATCTATTCTAGAAATGTTACAACTTTCAAAAATCTAGAAGATAAGTGACTTAGGACAGACGTGTTGCGTTCCTATATGTTAGTTTGCATAAAGTTGGATATTGAAAAAATTCTCAATCTGCCCCAAAATCAGACCCAAGTGGACATATACCAATAAGGGTGAAGGCAATCCTCTCTATCTTCGAAATTTTACAACTTTCAAAAATCTAGAATATAAGTGACTTAGGACAGACGTGTTGCTTTCCTATATATAAGTTTGTATAAAGTTGGATATTAAAAAAATTCTCAATCTGGCCCCAAGATCGTACCCAAGTGGACATATATCAATAAGGATAGAGGGCAATCCCCTCTATTCTAGAAATGTTACAACTTTCAAAAATCTAGAAGATAAGTAACTTAGGACAGACGTTTAGCATACTTATATGTAAGTTTGTATAAAGTTGGATATTAAAAAAATTTTCAATCTGGCCCCAAGATCTATCCTAGAAATGTTACAACTTTCAAAAATCTAGAAGATAAGTAACTTAGGGCAGACGTGCTGCGTTCCTATATGTATGTTTGTATAAAGTTGGATATTTAAAAAATTCTCAATCTAAGCCCCAAGATCGTACCCAAGTGGACATATATCAGAAAAATTAAGGGCAATCCCCTCTATCTTAGAAATGTTACAACTTGCAAAATCTAGAAGATAAGTGACTTAGGACAGACATGTTGCGTTCCTATATATAAGTTTGTATACAGTTGGATATTAAAAAAATTCTCAATCTGGCCCCAAGATCGAACCCAAGTGGACATATATTAATAAGAATATAGGGTAATCCCCTCTATTCTAGAAATGTTACAACTTTCAAAAATCTAGAAGATAAGTAACTTAGGACAGACGTAATGCATACCTATATGTAAGTTTGTATAAAGTTGGATATTTAAAAAATTCTCAATCTGGCCCCAAGAATATACCCGAGTGGACATAAATCAATAAGGGTAAAGGGCAATCCCCTCTATTCTAGAAATGTTACAACTTTCAAAAATCTAGAAGATAAGTAACTTAGGACAGACGTGTTGCTTTCCTATATGTAAGTTTGTATAAAGTTGGATATTAAAAAAATTCTCAATCTGGCCCCAAGATCGTACCCAAAAGGACATATATCAATAAGGGTAAAGGGCAATCCCATCTATTCTAGAAATGTTACAACTTTCAAAAATCTAGAAGATAAGTGACTTAGGGCAGACGTGTTGCGTTCCTATATGTTAGTTTGCATAAAGTTGGATATTGAAAAAATTCTCAATCTGTCCCCAAAATCAGACTTAAGTGGACATATACCAATAAGGGTGAAGGGTAATCCTCTCTATCTTAGAAATGTTACAACTTTCAAAAATCTAGAAGATAAGTGACTTAGGACAGACGTGTTGCTCTCCTATATATAAGTTTGTATAAAGTTGGATATTAAAAAATTCGCAATCTGGCCCCAAGATCGTACCCAAGTGGACATATATCAATAAGGATAGAGGGCAATCCCCTCTATTCTAGAAATGTTACAACTTTCAAAAATCTAGAAGATAAGTAACTTAGGACAGACGTTTAGCATACTTATATGTAAGTTTGTATAAAGTTGGATATTAAAAAAATTTTCAATCTGGCCCCAAGATCTATCCTAGAAATGTTACAACTTTCAAAAATCTAGAAGATAAGTAACTTAGGGCAGACGTGTTGCGTTCCTATATGTATGTTTGTATAAAGTTGGATATTTAAAAAATTCTCAATCTAAGCCGCAAGATCGTACCCAAGTGGACATATATCAAAAAAATTAAGGGCAATCCCCTCTATCTTAGAAATGTTACAACTTGCAAAAATCTAGAAGATAAGTGACTTAGGACAGACATGTTGCGTTCCTATATATAAGTTTGTATAAAGTTGGATATTAAAAAAATTCTCAATCTGGCCCCAAGATCGAACCCAAGTGGACATATATCAATAACAATATAGGGTAATCCCCTCTATTCTAGAAATGTTACAACTTTCAAAAATCTAGAAGATAAGTAACTTAGGACAGACGTGATGCATACCTATATGTAAGTTTGTATAAAGTTGAATATTTAAAAAATTCTCAATCTGGCCCCAAGATCGTAACCAAGTGGACATATATCAACAAGGGTAAAGGGCAATCCCCTCTATCTTAGAAATGTTACAACTTTCAAAAATCTAGAAATAATTCACTTATCTTATTAAGGAAACTGCTGCCTAAACTTAAACTTATATGTCCATTTTGGTACGATATTTGCCATCATCAAAGCAAAAATAATTTTGATTAATACAAGTTTCAAATATCAGCTTCAGTTCATTGCGTAAGCTTCAGTTCATTGCGTACAGCCCTCCGTTCCTTGGTCAGTAGCTCAATCGGAGCGACTCCGGCTATCACAAAAACCGCCACTTCGGAGACCGTACGATAGGCCGAGGCTACCCGCAGTGCGCTCCTTCTTTGAACCTGTGCTAACCGCTTCCGGTACATGTCTCTGCTAAGCGTCTCAGCCCATATCTCTGCTCCGTAGAGGAGGACCGATTGCACGGCTGACATTAAGAGCCGGCGCTTACTAGCCTTCGGACCACCAACATTAGCTATCAGCTGACTTAAGGCTGTCACTCCATTGGCTGCTTCATCCGCCGTCTGCCGGATCTGCTCACGAAAATTGAGTTTTGAGTCGATCGTGATCCCAAGATATTTTGTCGCATGTTTGGTTTCCACCACCTCCCTGCCAATCCACATGGATATGATCGTTTGGATCCTCTTTTTCGTCAGAATGACAATTTCGGTCTTTTCGAGGGCCAATGATAGACCATGCGCCGCCATCCAGCTCCTTACGGTCCTCATGACCTGGTTCAGCTTCAATTGGGCCTGTTTGGTATCCCAGGCAGCAATAAGTGCCGCGACATCATCCGCATATCCAACCAAAAGAGTCTCCTCTGGCATTTCAGCTCGCAGCAGGCCATCATAAAATGCGTTCCAGATGTCAGGTCCCAGGACCGACCCCTGGGCCACTCCCGCGGTGACTGCCATCTTCTTCCACCCTTCCACAGTCTCGTAGATTATGCTGCGATCACTCAGATAATCGTTTAGAATACGCAGTAAGTATTCCGGTATCTGAAACGTCTGCTCAAGTGCGCCAATCAATTCCCTCCAAGCCGCGGAATTGAAGGCATTCCTCACATCCAGGGTAACCAGAAGCACTATCCGCTTAGAGAAGTGATTATGACTTTCAGCCCTCCTAACTGCCATAACAACTTCTTGGATCGCATCAGTTGAGGACCGCCCTACCCTGAAACCATACTGTCTAGGCCAGAGATCACCCGCAGCCATTATCGCAGCATTTAGTCTCTCTTTAATCAATCTTTCCACCAATCTTTCTTATCCGCATTATTAAGCATGCATAATGGCCTGTGGGATGATGGCAAAGTAGGGTCGCCCTTACCCTTACTAATAAGCACCAAACGTGCACTCTTTCAACAGGAGCTAAAGACCCCCGACACCAAGCATGAGTTGTACATATCCAGCAAGAGCTCCGGCCGGTCCAGGAGCTTTCTTGTCCTTCCCCGCCAATATCGCTTTTTCTAACTCCCCTCAGTGAAAAGGGGGATATCTATTGCCCGTTCGCAGCCAGTCCTGGGTCTCTCTGGATGGCTAGGAAAGAGGCCCCTAATGATTCCCTCCATCATGGTCGCGTCCATTACCCCAGTCGGCTTCTGGGCTCTGTGTGACTATTTTGTAACCTAACCCCGATGGATCTTTGTCGATATCCTCGACAAGTCTCCTCCAGCAGTCAGCCTTACTGCGGTTTATGGCCCATCGTAGGTGTTTCCTAGTGCTTTTATGCTCTGCCGATGTCAGGTTTGGCTCAGAGCGGTTTTTTGCCCGTTGTGCCTTGCGCATAAGGCAATTCTTACGTAGTTCCGAGATTTCGGGTGTCCACCAGTATGCTGTAGGCTTGTCATGGCGCGGCTTTTCCCGTGGCATTGATTTTTCGCAAGCGGAAGTGATAAGGCGCATAGTAGAAGCCACCAGGGTCTCCGATGCCGATCTTTCATCCGCATTTTCCGTACTTCTTGTTCTCTGCACACCTCTCGCCAGCTCTTCTTCGAACCGCCCGCACCGGTTTATCCCGCACTGGATTCTGTTTTTTACCGACAACCTCAAAGGAAATGTATTGGTGGTCACTCCCTGTGTAGTCCTCCCTAACTGCCCATCCTTGGACGAGTGGCACTAAAGCATCAGCTGATGTTTGGGATCGTCTCAGTATATCCCGGCCGACGAAAAGTTGTAACAGAGCCACTGTTTACAGCCAAGAGACCTGTTCTTGAAGCCATCTCCAGAATGAGTCTTCCTCTAGTGTCCGGCCGTGGCATCCCCCACTCGATAGCGCTAGCGTTAAAGTCCCCAGCTACGACGACCCGTTCCGCCGGAACCCATATGGCGGCAGTACCAAGAAGGTCAGAGTACCACGATGCAGACCCCTTACTCTGATACTGCTCGCTAATGAGCACCATGTCGGTTTGCTTCTCGGCGACCAACTGATGCAAAAGCTGATCGGCGATTTTGCTCCGGTGCATATTTCCCTGGAGTATCTGCATCATCGTAGTCGATTTTTTCCGACGTGCAGTGCTTCCCGATACACGGTGCATTTACCAGACCCTGGGACATGGCATATATCTTCTCTTCCTATTTTTCTCTCCGTGCAGAGTACGCATGGGATCGTGGCGGAGCAAGTTTTTTCCTTATGCCCGGGTTCCAAGCACCTGTAGCACAGCTTGCCCCTGTCTGGGCCCTTGCATTCTCTCGCCATATGGCCATAGCCAGAGCATTTGTAGCAGCGCGTAACAACCGCCCTTCTCCTCACCCGGCAATTCAACCAGCCAATTTTAATTCTACCCTGGCTTAGAAGTTTTAACGCCCACTTGTCTGGGATTTCCACAACGGCCACTTTCTGGTCCCTTGAGCTCGGGAAAACACTCACTTTCAATTCCTCGGCATCAGGGAATCTCGTTTTACTGCTGTCTCTACCTCTTCCCTTTCTGTAAAACAGTCCAGGTCGCGTATCTCCAGGGATATCTTCGACTCAAGGCTAACTACACTAGCCTTGTCTCCCAGTGCCACTTTTAATGCCCCGCAAAAAACACCTTTGTTCTTTCTGTTTGGTCCAATTTCCAGAAGGACACCGTCAGCTCTGGTCTGTCGGATGGCCGTTATGTCCGCCCAGGTTTCCTAGGGCTTAACTTTACTGCGGATCTCCCTCAATATTTCTGCGTACGATTTGCCTTCCGCCGGTCTTATAAGGAGTGCGTCGGGTCGGCCCTTGCGCGGCCTTCTACGCTTTCCCTTCCTTGATCTTGCTTGGGTGGTAACAACAGGCCGTATCAAGGTGGACACAGGAGGATCAGTCGTGGACTTGGTACTCCCAGTCCTCACGTTCTCCGCTGCCTTCGCTTCCAGGTTTTCCCGTCTTTTCTCCCTCTTTGACATTTGGTTTTCCCAGGCCCCTTCCACTGCACTATGTCATGCTTCGTCTCTCACCCTCTTCTCCTGCTGTTTATGCAGGTCTGCCGGGTTTGTGGCAGGTCTCTTCTGGCTTCCCTCTGGAGTTCCAACATTTTGATGCAGCTCGATAACTTTAGCTAGTTCAACTTCGCACCTCCTCTGGATATAGATACCATGTGCCATGGCGCTAAATAGCTCTTCTAGTTCCACCAGCCCCAATTTAATGTCATTATATATATTTATTTGCCGTCTGGTTGCAGCCTTCATCTTGCTAATGATGCTCCTGCCCCTCTGCAGCAGCTCTTCCTGCTCCGTCGAGTTCACCAGAGTGCAAGGCCGTTCCGTGATCGGTAGAGCATCATTCTCCTTCTCTGTGTTCACTGAGTTTACTTCCGTTTTATTAGGTGGAGGGGTCCTCTGTACTAATCCGCTCCTTCCAAAGACGGTTTCATCCGTACTGGTCAAATCCACCATTTCGCCATGTAAATTCCTGGAGCCTGCTGCTTCTTGTGATGCTATTCGAGAAGAATCGTTCTCATTTTTGCTAATTACTTGTTTTTTTTTATTCATTTCTAATCCCACGAGTAGCACGAGAAAAAACGGTCACCTATGACAGAGCTCTGCGTTATCATAGGAAGGCTATGGGTTTAAACCGAATGTCGCCAAATTCGGAGTTCACATGCTAACGACTAAGCACCCCCTTAGCTACGCAGCTATCGGCGCATGTAGTGCCACTTTAGCTTGGGTGTGCTAGCTTTTGTTCCGCCCCGGGTATTTGATTTCCCCGGTACCTGCCATATCTGGCGGGCTGTCCCCTATCCGCCACCCGGGGAGGTGCTTGATGGGGGAGCTAGCCAGTCCCACACGGGATACACAGATATTAGCTTTGCTTTTTATAACAATAATACAGTGCTGGTAAAAAAAAATTGGGCAAACAAATTTATTGCAAATTGGAGTCTTTTTTTGCTAAAATTACAAAACTTTTGAAAGCAATTGGTGTATTGTTTCATTTTAAATACATGTATGACGTAATTTTTTGAAAAAAAAAAATTGACCTGCAATTTTAGGGGCAAAACACCGAAAAATGCCAAAATATTCAAAATACGTTGAGTGGTGTTCAAGTAATGTAATAAATTAAACACTTATTTTTTATTTTTTTGTTTGTTTTTTATTGAGCGTTGTCCTGTTGAAAAATAAATGTGCAAGTCTCGCCAAAAAGCTTTAACGCAGAAGGCTCAAATTTGTTCTGAAGGACCTACAGATAAACAGCTGCTGTAACGCTGGAACTAAGGAAGCACAATCGACCGGTTTCATTTCCAGAAAAGCATCCCCAGACCATAACTCCTTCTTTTTTCGGTGGAAGTCTTAAAAGACATTCGTTGCTAAGTCTCTCGCCAGGTTTTCTCCTTACGAGAATTCTTCCATCTCCAACATGCAGCTTGAATTTTGATTCATCAGAGAAAATCACATCATTCCACATCTCTGGAGTCCAATTGACATGCTCCTGGGCCCAAAGCCAACGTTTTTTTTCCCACTAGTAATGTGAACTCAGGCTTCTGGACTGGTTTAAGTGCTCTCAAACCAGCTTTAACAAGTCTTTTTCTCACTAAGCCGGCTGAAATTTTTTTCCCCGTTGCTCGCTCAAGATCCTGTTTTATGTCCGATGAAGTTTTAAAACGGTTCCGACGACTTTGTAATAGTATTAAACGATCTTCCACTGGCGTTGTCTTTCCTGGGCCTTCCAGAGCCTTTCTTTCTTTGTGTACCGCCCATCTCTCGATTTTTTTTAGTATTCCACGCGACAGTACTTTTAGGAATGTTTAATCTTTCACCTATTTCACGCGTGGTTAAATTTTCTCGCGCCAAAATCAACATATTGCTTTTACACTGGTTACTAACTTTTCCCATTTTTTTTAACTAAAATTGCACTTTATTCTTTATTTGTCTAGGATCACTTACACAATAACTTAATCTTACAAAATATGCACTATTTATACTCAAAAAATAAATTACAGGCAATAAAACATCTGCACCCTAATGACGGCCTAGAACGGTAGGCGTAAAAAGAAATAATTGATTGCCCAATTTTTTTGCACATCAGATGCGGGGTTGTACCGGTGTAATAAAAGCAAAAGGCGGTCCAACAAAATATTAATATGAAAGATTGAACTTCTATAAATCAATAAAAAACAAACAAAAAAATAAAAAATAAGTGTTTAATTTATTACAATACTTGAACACCAATCAACGTATTTTGAATATTTTGGCATTTTTCGGTGTTTTGCCCCTAAAATTGCAGGTCAATTTTTTTTTTTCAAAAAATTACGTCATACATGTATTTAAAATGAAACAATAAACCAATTGCTTTCAAAAGTTTTGTAATTTTAGCAAAAAAAGACTCCAATTTGCAATAAATTTGTTTGCCCAATTTTTTTTTACCAGCACTGTACAATTAAGAAAATTATTTTTAACAACAAACCCAGAATTAATCGCCTTTCCAAGTCGGGCGTTTATAAGATCAATTGCAATGATTGCAGTTCCTCTTATATCGGACCGATTGGGTGCAGTTTTGAAGTTAGAGTTAAAGAACATTTATCTGGTAGCTAGGAATCATCCCTTTATAATCATTTAACGTTAGAAAATCGCACAGCCAGTTTAAAAAACTTAGAAATACTACATGTACAACCAAAAAGCAGACGTTTCTGAAACTTAGAATCTTACGAAATCCGAAAAGCTACATTCCTTAACCAAAATATCCTCAACGAAGAGAGAGAAATCCGTTTCTCACCAATTACCGAAACCGCACTGTTTTATTCCCATATTCATACCATCCCATAAAATGGCTAATACGTCCGGTTATAATAAAATAAAATTAAGGAAAAATCAACATCTGGAATCTTGTTATTCGGCCGTTGACTAATCATATACGGACAGCGATTTTGGTCGCAATTTGAGGATTGAGTTGAGTATTACCGGAAGGCAAAAGTATTGGTAAATTTTATTGGTGTCCAAAGAATAGAGAAAAACAGAGAATAAACATTTGAAATATAAAAAAAAAAATTCAGTGTCATCTCATGCGTACGAAAGGTTGTACATATTTTTATTTCCAGTAATTTTTTGCAAAATTTAAAACTAATAAAATTGTTACCTGAATAATGATTTAAAGATAAATAAATATTAATTAAAAAAGGCAAATAAGCCAGAAAAATATTTATATACTATAATTTTATTAATAATTTTAAGTTAGAAAAATTACACGACGTACCCCTTTCCTGCGCTTGGATCAACACTAAAAGTTAAAATCACTAATTTACTTCTTATATTTTCACATTATCCCTCTTATCCGATGTTAAACAAAAAAACCTTATGCCATGTTATATTAAACAAAAAACTAAAAAATACGCACATTTGACAGTGTCTAATGGGCGTTTTTTTAAGTTTTTTGTTTAACATGATGCAAATAAGAGAGATAAAATGACACGAAAAAGAGGGATATAAAATATAATGTGTGAAAAAATAAGAAGTAAATTTGTTATTTTGGCTTAGTGTTAATTCAAGCACAGGAAAGGGTGGATGTACGTCGTGTGATTTTTCATCATTTTAAATTATTAATAAAATTATAGTTTATAAATATTTATCTGACTTATTTTCCATTTTTAGTTAATATTTATTTATCTTTAAATCATTATTTAATTAACAATTTTATTAGTTTTAAATTTTGCAGAAAATTACTGGAAATAAAAATATGTACAACCTTTCGTACGCATGAGATAACACTGAATTGTTTTTTTTTGATTTTTCAAATGTTTATTCTCACATAACTCAAAAAAAAAAAAAAAAAAAAAAAAAGTTAAAAATATTATGAATGTGGTCGACGAAGAATGTAAAAATTAAAAACCATTTATTTATGCTGCTTTTTGTTTTTTATATTGAATATCACCACGAGCAATTGATTGCGTATATGGTTTTGGATTTTTGGTAACGAAGTAAAATGAATGTCTCGTTTACAACAACAATAGATAGAAAAACATGAATTCCTCATGTTAAAAGGTAGGGAAAATTAACTCAAGGCGAGCGGAAGCAACAAAAAAGTTGAACCGATTTCACCCGCTTAGCTTATTTTTGATACTTACCATCATGAGAAAACACACTAATACAATAAAAATATTTGACGGCACACAATAGCAAATTGTATATTATACGCCGTGTACATATACAAAATTCTCAATCCTCAATCCTCATTTTGCGACCAAAATCGATACCAACTCATCCTCTTTTTTTTTTTTTAATTTTTAATTTTTATTGCTCTCACCATTTTTGTTGTTTACCAACTCCCACATGTTTTATTTTTATCCTTTTGTTTCACTTTTGGCTTTTTGCAACTATATACATATGTATATACAGGGTGTCCCACAAGTACGAGTCCAAACGAGTAGAGCGTGTAGCTGGATCAATATCATGAAAAAAAGTTCACTACGCATATGCCCGAAAATGAACCGTTACCCACTTCAATTGCATTTCAAAACATTTAGGTTGGCACACTACCTTGAATGATGTAGATGCCAATAACTCTTCTAAAAATTAAGATAACTCAATTGTTTTTCTAAATTTTAAAGGCACAGAGTGCTTCTTTCTTGTCTGAAAGTAGGAATATCATGCATGCTATTTTCCATAAAGAAAACATTGGTGGAATTAAAAAAATTGTGCGAGAAATAACAAAAAAATTCATTAAACTCATTTTTTCTCGAAAAACTCACTTAATACATACGGCCAAGCTATAGGTCCGCCGCCGAATTTATATCAAACCAATTTCGAACTTGTCTTTCATGGTGTGCAGGAGCTCCATCTTGTTGACACAAGAAAGTATTTCTCATCATGAGTGGAATTGAATCTAGCAAAGTGGGAACTGTTTCATTCAAATATTCAAGATAGTTTTGTGAGTTCAATTTTTCAGGTAGTAAAATTGGCCCAATAAAATTATTTCCAATTATAACACACCATACATTAACACTAAAACGTCTTTGAAATAATGATTCTCGCTTAATGTGTGGGTTTTCTGGTTGCCAATCATGAAGATTGTGGAAATTTGTTATTCCATCCCTCGTATACGGTTTCTCGTTGGGTGGTTTGGCGTCTATTGGAGGGGGGATCAAAGTTTAGTAGATTAATCTACCAGCTCCGTAACCTTCCAGTAGGATGCGCATCACGTGAGCTGTTCTGGTCTTGTCATTAGGCAGCTGCGTGATGGGTACAATTGTGTAAGGGGTAACCTGTTCCCAATTCGCAAGTGTACGTACTGCCTCCTCGTGGCAACCACTGGTAACTAAGGCTACTTGGCACATTTTTGGCCATTTAGCACAGGCTAAAGTACGGCGCTAAACGAGAAAACCTTGACAAAAAACCCTAATCTAAGGTGGAACAGCATATCGTCGTCCCAGGACTAGATTACGCTAAGCGCCAAAACCACTATTTTGAGGAAACAAAAATTAAAGTTTAGCAGGTTATAATTATCTAATTTACGACATTAACTAAATGGTATTAGCTTGTTTTGATGCATTGTTGATTTGGTAATAATCATCAAAACACTAAATTTCCAAGACTAGGAAAACTTTTTCTAAGCTTCCAAATTTTTCAGCGACTCATTTTTTTGTTTGCGCTATAACATAATATTTTGGTGTGATATAGCTGAAAATGAATATAGATTACATTTCAATTTTCAAAGAATTTAGGTAAATTTTACACTAAAATATGGTCTTTAGCGGAATTTCCATTATCATTTTTAAAAAAAGAATGAAAGCAATTCTGGTAATTTAATTTAATTACTGAAAATAAATCATATTTTATTCCAAAATAGAAAATATAATGCTAAAAAATTATAATATTTCACTCGTTAAAAATGTAAATAAAATTAAAATTCGTTGATAAATAATTTTAAGTTTTAGTATAAGAGCCCATTTTGTATAATATACGGTAATGGGTTTACTCCATTTTCAAAACTGTATAATAAAAGTTTTGATCAACTTTAGGCATGAATTTAAGAAGACTAAATAAATCTTTCCGTTTTTCTTCGCTTATTTTAATTTTATTGTTTTGAAATGGTATGATTTCATAGAAACAATCGGTTTGAACCTCGCCGACATTTTTTCTGGCCCTTCGAGAACTTGTTGATTTAGTTATAGAATCCGTATTAAAATCATCTTTAAATGACCGCTTATATGAAATATTCATTATATTACGTGATTCATACTTTATATGTCGTACTTTAGTAAACGGAATGCAAGAAAAATTAAATTTTAGGATCGCTTGGCTGTAGTGCTTGAAATCGCTAGGTTGCATTTGCATTATTTTCAACTTGACTTTGGGAAACTTAGCATTAGAAAGTAACCGTACTAATCCAATTGGACTAAAGATTTCCATATTTCTCAAGTACTTTTCTAACGTACTATGAACAGTGTTAACTTCTTGCAACATATAGTGCCCGGGTTCTGAAAATTTCTGCTCGATTAACTTCACATGAGGATTTTGATTCATGAATTTTAAAAAATTTAGGGACACAATTGAATTGCGATACTGTGGAACGCATGAATCGGTCCAAATAATAATTCTTTCTGTTTGTTGAAAATTGAACATCACTGCTTGCAAAATTTTCACAAAAGCACTCGCTAATTCGTTTCCACCTCGTCCTTGCATTGTTTCATTCCAGAAACTATAATAGGTAGTTCTATTATCCTGACAGTATCCAGTAAGATTGAAACATAGCAGCTTTCTTTTATAATAAAAACAGTTGATATTTGCTTTGGGTAATGCATAAACGTTTTGCAAATCAACGACAAGGATTCGAGTATTTGGCTCACAATTTGTTCTGTCGACATCTTTTTCCGCTTTCGCGGCCAACTTGTTTTGCATATGATTCGAAAATTAATTTTGTTCTGCTTCACTCAATATTTCACCGTTATTCACCTTTGCCTTGTGCTCTTCACATTTATTGCACAAGTCCTTTTTAGGAACAAAGAAAGCCAAATTAAATTTCGTCTCAAATATATGCTTGTATGCCCAAAACTTAATAGGGTCTTCTATTTCGTTGCAATATAAATCGTACATTTTCCTTATACTAAGATGTGGTTCTAAATACTTTTTGGTAGATGAGGAACGACAATAATGGGAATCCATTGTTGCAAATCCACTGATATGACTTGCAACTTCATCCAGTTTATTTGCTGGTAATTCGTTCTTCTTGTGTCTTCCTTTAGCTGGGGACTTTGATGTAATAGTATTTGGATCTATTAGATGTGCGAAATAGTAATGAATTCGCGTTTTATTTATATCCAATGTACTGGTAAAAAACAATTGGCAGACTCTCTTCAGTTTACCGGCTTTTAGAAAATGGTAGATGAACGTATTCTTTCTGCGAGAGTTGTTATTAGTGGTTCTTGATCGCTCTACTGGAACCTTAAACACTAAATTGCCGAAAAATTTGCCTTTAGATTTTGAACTTAATTGCCAAAAATTGTCAAATATGAATGTTCTCTCTGACAAATTAAATTCTTCATGGCAGCCATATGCACAAGCTTCCCCACAACCCATTTTTATTTCTCGTCGTTTACGATTTATTCCCAAACTATCAGTAAATTGGTCCCCTCTGAGATTTTACCGTTCTTACATTTTTTTTCCATTCTTCAGGACACTTAAGTCTTTTCTGGTCAATGTTTTAGAGCAACCTGGTACATCTAAGATTATCAGCAAAGTTAGTCATAACATTCAATTTCACAAGTTTCTTACCATTACGCAAGACATCATCAATCATTCTTTCAGGATCAGGTGGAAAGTATTCAGGGTCGGCGTCCGAATCAATAACCGATGATTCTATAAATTGCAAGAGAACTTAGATAATACATCCAAATATTTGGAATTGAAAATTATACCCCTGGAATCAAAATTTTCATTTTCTTTTATAAGTGTTGGTGGAATTATAGTGCATGGAGAACGCATTGAACAATCGCGCTGTTGTGCCTTATTCAACAAAGTTTGATTTACACTTATAAGCTCTATAGTCGGGCTCACCGAACCTTGACTATTTACAGGTGTTGCTGGGATTATGGTACATGAGGTATGCATTGCACCATCATTTTCATCAAGCTCATTCAATAAATTTTCAAATGAACGAAACGCTCTAAAGTAACCGTAAAGGAGGTTATTTCATTAAATTTTAGTTACTCATTTTCTGACACTTACCTCATTTGATCAACATCAAATTCTGGTACAGGTGAACTACTTTTAGCACGATTTTGGATTGGTTTGATTATACAGCCATCCATTTTTAATTAAATTCAAAACTAGGAAATAATTTACGGAAACAAATCTAATCACGTGTTTTATCACCCACTCTTTCAAATTTCTCTTGTAAAGTGAATTTTTTTCGAGCTAAAATTCCCTTTTATATAGATTTTAGTTTGTACCGTTAGACAGATAAAATTAATGACAAAAACTCGAAAACTATATCAACGGGTGGATATAGCTGAATAAAACTCAATAAAAATACCAACACAACTTCATTTGAGTTTGGATATAGCGTTTTTAAATTGTAGCCGAATAAGGTAAATGTTTTTTCAAATATAGCTTATTAAATAAAAACACAATTGTTTAATTTAATGTTACAATAAACAATATTTAACCACACTTAATTAATTTATCGATTAATTTTATCGATTTGACTTAGTCACACTGGGACGACGATATCGCTTTTCTAAAAAACAATGTAAATTGGAGTTCGCCTAAAAAAATTCAATTGTAATGCATTTAGTGCTAAAATCAGAAAAACCTAAGTGGAGTTAGCGTAAAATAAGCTTTAGCGTAATTTGCTTTTGAAATGGGGTTAGCTTAAAAGTTCGTTTAATTATTAAACAATAATTATTGTGAGGTTTTCAACTTTTGGAGATAGCGCAAAATAAATCATAGCGTGTTTTGGTTTTGTGGAATTAGATTATATAATAAACTTAGTGCAAAAATCAGAAAAACCAAAGTGGAGCTAGCGTTAAACAGTATTTGGCGTAATTTAGTCGCTACAAAGTGTTGAAAATGGTGGATAGCGGAAAACACAACACCAGTTTCCTCAGCAACGGGTAGTCTGATTAAAACGTATATACGCGCAAACGAAAGAGGATGGTTTGAAACCTAAGAAACCGTCAAAACTCGGAAAATGTCAATTTGGTGGTTAGCGTAATCTAGTCCTGGGACGACGCTATGTCTATGGAATGGAACTAATAGGCTATTAACCTCATTTCTCACTTGGTTAAATTCTCAATACCCCATTGTTTTAAAGAAAACAAATCTATTAACTTTTTAGATATAACAATAACCAGAATTAATTCTTCATCAGAGTTCAAAATTTATCGAAAACCTACGTACACAGACGCCATTATATCTAACTCTTCAGACCATCCCCATAGTATAAAAATGTCAGCTTTTCACTCACTCTTAGATAGATTAATAAACATTCCTTTGACCGTTTTTAATTATAACAAAAGCTTAATATAATTTTAGTAATAGCAGCGAATAACGGTTATGCCGCTAAGACTATATTAAAGTTACTAAACAGAAAACTGAAACATAAAGCTTTAGCTAACATTTATCCACCTAATAGCCCAATGCCGAAAAATTGGCACCGCTTAGAGTATATAGGAAAAACTAGCCAACGGATTAGTAACATCGTGACAAACTATACAGATATTAGCTTTGCTTTTTATAACAATAATACAATTAAGAAAATGATTTTTAACAACAACCCCAGAATTGATTGCCTTTCCAACTCTGGCATTTATAAGATCAATTGCAATGATTGCAGTTCCTCTTATATCGGACAGACTGGGCGCAGTTTTGAAGTTAGAGTTAAAGAACATTTATCTGGTAGCCATGAATCATCCCTTTATAATCATTTAACGTTAGAAAATCACACAGCCAGTTTAAACAATTTAGAAATATTACATGTACAACCAAAAAGCAGACGTTTCTGAAACTTAGAATCTTACGAAATCCGAAAAGCTACATTCCTTAACCAAAATATCCTTAACGAACATAGAGAAATCCGTTTCTCACCAATTACCGACTAATACGTCGGGTTATAATAAAATAAAATTAAGAAAAAATCAACACCCCCCCCCTTTTTTTTTTTTTAATTTTTAATTTTTATTGCTCTCACCATTTTTGTTGTTTACCAACTCTCACATTTTTTATTTTTATCCTTTTGTTTCACTTTTTGCTTTTTGCAACTATCTACATTTTTATTTTTACAGTTTAGTAGATACTCCTGATGATGGCCTAACAAGGCGAAATTGATCGAGTGATTTTTTAAACCTGTAAAATTTGTGAAATATTAAATCAAGTGTTTTTTTTTTAAATGTGTGTATTAAGTGTGTTTCGCCAAGTGCCCACGGCATATAGTGTAAAATGTATTATTGATTGCTTTATACGGGTATTGTTGTTTTCGAAATAATCTTCGGACTAAATCGGTATTTTCAAAACAAAATACAAACAATTTTATTAATTTGAAAGCCGATTTAATCGCATGTTCCTAGGTTACGATAATGAGAAGCCATTTTCGGTAATTAAAAATTTTAGAACAACAATTTGTAGTTAAAGACTAACTTCGAGTATTTACAATGAAACCGTGGTATTTTTATTGCAGGCATATTGCAGAATCGTTTGCGTAGGTTCTCAGTAAGAGAAATCGAAAAAAATTTAATATCTTCAATTACAGCGCCATCTATCATGAATCGAAAAAAAAAAGTTTCTATAACTTTGGAATCCGACCACCTAGAGATCTTAGCCATAACTTGTTTTTCTTATTTGATCATGATCTATTAGTATGTCTTTGTTTCATGAAAATCGGATGAGTACTTTTCGAATTACTATTTTTTAACAGATATTAACAGCAAGCATATAAGGCATCTCTCTCGCTCTAGCGCCTTGCTTGAGTTGAGATGTCTAAAAATTTATGTTCACTGAATTTCATTTCAATTTTCTTTTGTTTTTTTCCGAATCAAAAACTTTCAGGGCAATCAATTAAGCCGTGTTGTCTGTAAAACGGTAGCATGTATAGACCGACCGATTGACGTCACTTTGAAAACTCGAGGCTGAAAATTTAGTTAGTACCGAAAAGTAAGTACATAGACAATAGAAATTTATTTTTAAATCTCATTGCACATTGTTCGTTTATTTTTTTGGTTTGAGTTGAAATTCTACATAATAATGGAAAAAAGTTCCAATGTCAAAATGGTAATAAATATTTGAACGTTGAACCCAGAATATTTCATTAAGAAAAATATTTTTTGTATTGATATTGTTGACACATACGCATTCTCAAATTTAATAAAAATACACAAAAAAAAGCTGAGTCACCTTCGTGAGTGAATTCATTTATAATATTTTATATTGATGACATGATAGATTGAGTTAAATTTTATTACTAAACGAATATAAATATCGAAAACATATAAGTATATATTTAGCTATAACACGACAACTTTCTTCAATTTATTACCAATTTTGCGCTTCACCAATTTTATCGATTAAGTTATGATTTAAGGCAAAAATTTATATTTTCATTAAGTGTGGCGTGATCCTATTTTTATTTTTTTATGCCAAAACCAACAAAAATTGTCGCCACCCCAAAATATTATTTAAATAAAGGAATAAATAAAAACACGCTGATATATTCGTTAAATAGAAGCAAACAACGTATTTTAAGAAAACAAGTTGTTAGTTTATAATTCACATTATACGAATACGTGTGCGTGTTATAACGTAATCTAATTAAAAAAAAATGTAAATGAGTTAATTGTTTATTTGTGTAATCATTTAATCTTAATATAAATATGACATTTTTATGTATATACGACGAATAATCATGAAACCTTCAATAGTTTGACACAAAAGAAGAATTGGGAGGGTGGGTTTATAACCCCTTTTTTGTGTTATTTCTTTCAATTAATAAAGCATAATCGACTTTGCTTCTCTTGTTGAATATTGAACAAAGATATAATCGTTAAGCATCCTCACAAAATTCACGTTAAGAAATATTTTAATGGAAATTTTATAAATTTTTAATTATGTATTTAAAAATTCAACCTTTTGTTCATTTTTGTCGTATCCTGATTTTTAGTCATTTGTGTGTAATGATGTAGAATACTTTTCACTTTAATCTTTTTGATGTTGAAAAAGGATTACACAATTTGTTAAGTAATAAAATTAATTAAATCATATATAATAAATTCAAATAAACCGTCTTATGCCAGAAACTGTAATAAAAACATCCTTTATCATAATAAAATATATTTTGGGATAAACAAATAATTGTTCCAACATTTTACCAGCACGAAATAGGTGCACTGCTAAAACTAAGTTATGGCAAGTTATTTTGTAAAATTTAGGTGGACGTGGGCAAATTTCTCAATAATATTTCTAGCGATAGACAAAATATATTAATAATAATGGCATTCACAACATTTTCGACTTGTTAATCATAAAAATGAAGAGGCCAATCATTTATAAATATAACTGCCAAAATAAAGTAGAAATATCAAAATCCCCCCACCCCCCGTACTTTATCCCGTGGTCAATACAAAGTGTATCGACTCCAAAAAATGAAAACTTTCCCTGAGTTTTCTCTGTGGTAGTTTGGTTTCGTACTGATAAGCTTGCACGAACAAAAAGTTCGGTTTACTCATCAGGTAGCTACAACCAAACTACAAAAATACAATTCTAACTTCATACATTACGTATGAGGCAAGAACGCATTGACTTAGCGAATTATATAATTCACCAAATCATAAAACTCAAGGAAAACAGTAATTTCTGTCTGTTTTATGCCCACACAAATAATAGAAAGAGAAAGTTTGTCTGAATAAAGCGGCAGCCAGACGATTGCAAATATTCCACAAATATAACCTTACAATATTTAACAAATACTGGTTCAGTTGATATTTCGGAGATTTGACTATCCACACGATTTGTGCAGCATTTATTTTGTCGATATTTTGTCGGATGATTTACAACGAGAGCCCTCTGGCAAATTTGAAAATTTTTGCCGGATCTCATCACAAGATTTCGAGTTTTTACTGCAAGAGATATTGGACTAAAAATTCAAAAATTTGACATTAACATAGAAAATCTATTCCTATCCAAGAGAGAGGCTGGCTGTCACATTACGTTTTTTGGCATATTCTGGGGAGAGTTACCACAGCCTATATTTTTTATTTAAAATATCCCACCAAGTAATCTACACCATTGTGAAAGACTAATGTTGCCGTCCGACCAGACACTTCCAGGAAGAAAAAAGCTCATGCCATATGTGTTTGTATCAGATGAAGCGTTTCCACTCGGCAGCTGAATAATGAAGTCAAATTCTGGCGTTCATTCCCTAGGAACTATGGAGCACATTTATAATTACAGGTTATACAGGTACTTACGCACATATTAATATCTAATAAAAATATTTATTTATATAATGTCTTAGCTTTTAAAAGAAGGAGATGGAATGAAGGAGATGGTATAACCATTGGTAATCAATTTACGATTTTTAATAGTTTCGAGCTCATCCATCATCTCCTGAACAATTATTTGGGGAGAAGGTATGGGGCTGTAGCTATATCGACTTATGCTGTTGGATAAGGAATGGGATGAGGATGGTCTTGGATTGTTTCTATAATTTTTATTATAGAGTGTTTGGGAAATAGGCCGGAAAGTATAATAGGAAAGATTTTGGGGGCCAGTAGTCTTCATAATATTATTATTTGTCGCTGTTTCGCCTAAAAATATGGCAATGTGATGAGATGAAAAAAACAGTTAACATAATTATATAACATATAACAAACACTTGAGAGAATTGCTTATAATAAATTATTTTATTATCGCAATAACTCAGTGTATTGTCCAAAAATGTATTCATCGCTTTGTATGCGAACCATGTTGGTTTGTAAATGTCTTTTGTGCCAACGCCAGATTTAATAGAATCTTTCACTTTTCGTTTTAATGATCGGTAAGCAGTCATTAATGTCTAGTTTTTCTTCAATATGAATATTGGTTGATTTGTACCTAATTTGCCTTTATTTTATCCAACGCATCATATACATGCAGCCTATTTTTATGTTTTGGATTTTTTAAATCCCAGACCTCCGAATATTTCTCGAATATGGAAATAAATTTCAAAATTAAATTGCATGCCAGGAATAGTTCATGGCATACGTTAAGGCTCAATTAGCAGTTATGACGAATCTAACTGAATGTATGCAAGCGCTTCAAATGGAGGTTAATAATGAAAAGGCGGCAACAAATTTGGCTTTTACACCTAATAATACTCCATGGCCAGCTCCACTGGAAATCGAAAATGGTGATGTTCGAGAAAATTTCGAGATATTTAAAGCTAACTGGAAAGATTACTGTTTTGCAACGGGAATGAATTTATGGACACCAGAGAAAAATCAACAAAAAGCAAGTATTCTGTTGTCTGCCATTGGTACCAAAGTGAAAACAAAATATAGTAATTTTGGTCTTGATGATAACGATAAAATGTCCGATGAATTGGTACTAAGAAAGATTCATAAAAGTATTAGTGCAAATTCCAATGTAATCTATAACAGTACGTATGATCAATTAGAGCACGAAACATTTGATAATTATTTATTAAAACTAAAAAAATTAGTTAAATTGTGTGCATATAGTTCCGCCGAAATATCAAACGAATTATTAAGGGATCGGGTAGTTGTTGGTATAAAAAACATTCAAGTAAAAAAGAAACTAATGGAAAAATCTGATCTTACCTTAGATCAAGCAATTGACATACATATGTAAAATTAGTGAAATCACTCAAAATAGAGTAACTAAATACTATGGCTAGTGACGAAACCAAATCAAGTGTTCCGGTAAACATGATAAATAAAACAGAAAAATCGCGTCAGTCATGTAAGACAGCAAAGGCAAAGGTAAACAGCAAGGTGTTTGTCCCGCTATAGGTCACACATGCGCAGTGTGCAATTACAAGCACCATTATGAAGCATGTTGCAGATATAAAAAGACGAAAAATCAAAAATCAAGTTCAAATATAAGGACAAATAATGTTAAAGAAATCAAACTTGATGACGATGCTGACGAAGACGTTAATTTGCAAATAGCCAAGAATAATTCATCTAATTTCAAGGGCAATGTATCAGCAGTTTTATTATTAAAATTTGGGAAAGTGTGGAAAAACGTTGAGTGCATACTAGACACAGATTCCAATTCATGTCTTATTGGATTGAGTCAAATTAAAATTTGAATGAACGAGTCAAATCCTCAGATACAATCCACCAATCAAGGTCTTGTGGATTTTAATGGAAACCAGATCGAGTCAATTGGAAAAGTTTTTGTTCCATGTAAAATGAGAAATAAAAATCATATTATGTATTACATTTCAAATAATTCGACGAGATCCCCTGTTGTCATCTAATGCTTATTCAGCATTAAAATTGATACATTATTGTTCAAATGTAAAAAACTTTCCGAGTTTATAGCAAATCTCCACGTGTTATCGAATCAGTACAAAATTGTGCTAAGACTAAGACGGATAATAATATCATATGTCTTGATCAGCACATTAATCATACAAACGCGGAACAAATTGTCGAGAAGTACAGCGATATTTTTGAAGTAAATGGTCTAATTCCAGGCGAAGTTGAATTGGAAATTGATGAAAATATTTCACCAGTAATTCAGAATGCTCGTCGTATTCCTGTTGCCTATCATGGCATGATGGTATCATAGCAAAAAGCCAACTTTATTGAAAAGATACTTGTTACAAAGATTAATAATCGAAATATTCGCCATTAGTATCTATGGTCTTTGGCCATTTATCAGGGAGGGAGCCCAAGTTTATTTATTTATTTAAATCTATTCTACAGTTAAAAACTTAATGAATAGTAAAAAAAGAATTATTATAGATTAAAGAGAAATAAAAGTGATACTAACAATACGGAACATTACCTGAAAAAACGAAAACTTTAAAAACGTAAAATGAGATTAAAAATTGCAATTTCTAATTGCCTTCCGAAAATACACTCTGGATCTCTCAAAATTAAATAAATGGTAAAATTCATTAAAAATTCTAGCCATTGACTTGGTTGGCTCATTGGAACCATAATTCGTTCTATGAAAGTCAACAAACAAAAATTCCCTTGGACGCAAGCTTCTGGTAGGTACATAAATGTTCCAAGCAGAAATGAGTTCAGGACACTTAATGCGGCCACTAAGAGAATCACTAAAAAACAAGGCAGATGCAATTTTTCGGCGTTTAACCAACGTATCAATGTGAAGGCACTCACACCGAATCACATACGATGGGAGACTTCGCACCTGTTCCCACATAGGTAGATGACGATCAGATAAATGACCAAGCTTCCTGGCCATATAGATAGTAAAACGTTTCTGAATAGATTCCAATCTTGCAATATGCACATCCTGATGAGGATACCAAACCACTACAGCATATTCAAGGTGAGATCTTACTAAAGAAGTATATAGACTAACACACGAAAATGCATCCATAAAATCCTTTGTCATTCTAAAAATAAAACCTAACATAGAATTGACCTTTAATATTATTTTATCTATGTGTAAAGCAAAAGTTAATTTCTGATCAAACAGAACTCCTAAATCAACAGTTGAAGTTACTCTACAAAGTAGATCTCCATCAAAATAATAATTGACAATATTTGGATTGAGTGTTCTGAAAAACGACATCACCTTACACTTCTGTACATTGATGAACAATTTATTCTTAGAGCACCAACTAGACAATATATTAATTTCGGATTGCAAAACCTCAGCATCACTTACAGATTGAACATGCATGAAAATCTTCAAATCATCAGCAAATAATAAACATTTACAGAATTTAAAAATATTAGGAATATCATTCACGAATAAAAGAAATATAATTGCTCCTAAATGGGACCCCTGAGGGACTCCTGAATGACAATAGATATAATCTGACTTAACATCATTCAATAGAACATACTGCTTCCTACCAACTAGATAAGAAGAAATCCATTTAAGAAAATTTGGATCAAGACCAATAACCGAAAGTTTTTCAATAATAATTTTATGGCCGATTGAATTAAAAGCTTTAGCAAAATCAAAGTAAATTGAATCAACTTGGGCGCCTTTAGATTCAAGTGACTCAATAGTGAATTTAGTAAACTGCAACAGATTGGTAGTCGTAGATTTTCCACTGGTGAAACCATGCTGGAAACAAAAAATTATCTCTTTAGTATGGAATAACAAATGTTTCGACACAATTAATTCGAAAAATTTTGGTATAGACGAAAGAATTGAAATACCACGATAATTTGATATATCAGAACGGTTACCCTTTTTGTAAATTGGAACAATGTGAGAAATTTTCCAAGCTGAAGGAAATTGTCCAGAAATTAATGATTGGTTGAAAAGATAACATAATGGAGTTACAATATATGAGCTCACACATTTAAGTATTGACGAAGGTATCCCATCAGGCCCACATCCATCATTAAAATCTGACAGATATTCATAAATGTCATCTTCAGTTATTGATAGGTACGGAATGTTAAATTGGCAATTACTAACAGTAGGGTCGCTTTCAAAGGATCCGTAATTAACTTTATATACCGATTGAAAGAAACCAGCAAAACCCTCGCAGATTTCAGGAACCGTGCTCAGTTTACCTCCATTAGAAATCATTACCGATGGATAGCCAGTTGTGTTACGTTTTTCGTTAACAAACTTCCAAAATGTTTTAGGGTTTTGTTTGATATTAGATTCAATCACACTTATATACTGACAATATTTAGAATGAAATGCAGATTTAAATTGTTCACGTAGATCAACAAATTTGGATTTATTCAGTTGACAATTATTGGATCTGAATCGATAGTAAGCTTTATTTTTACGGTTACGTAAGTTGATCAAATCAGAATCAAACCATGGTGGGTAATTATAGTTACGTTTTTACCTCAAAGGTACGAATTTATCAAAAGCAACAAATAGTAAGTCATTAAAATTTTTTACATTTTCATTAACATCATTGGCTCGAAAAAAATCATCCCAACAAATGCCACGGAGATATTCAGAGAGACCAGGTGTGTCGCATTCTTTAAAATCATAAAACGAATCATCAAAAGAAAAAACCCGACATCTTGAGGGAAATATGATGAATATCATTTTCCTTGAAAGATGTCAAAGACTCATGAACTGACAAATATTCCGTATTATTAACAAAAATTAAATCTAAAAACGAATTGTTATCATTACAAAATAAATTAACTTGTTTGAGATTGAAACTGAACAGTGCATCCACCACCGCTGCATCATTTGCAGATAGAATATCCGAAGGGGGTAACCCCAAAGACTCAGTTTCACTATCAACCAACCAATTAATATTACTTAAATTAAAATCACCTAATACAACTAAAGTATCATTATAATTAATTATATTAACCAATTCATATATACAATCTACATGACTCAAATAAACATCAGTAGGTGAGCTAGGTGGTATGTACAAAACTATAAAATAAAATAAAGTATTACAAATTAAAACTTTGACACATAAAAATTCAATAGAGCCACATCCAGGTACTACAACCAGCTCACTTTGCATAGAAGAATGGGCTGCAAACAGCACACCACCTCCACTTTTTTTAAGCGCTGTTAAGAATAGATCTATCACATCTATAAACGACAAAGTCATCAGAAAAGAACTCATTATTAAAGATCCCCTCATGAAATCCAGTTTCCACAAGAGCAAAAAATTGAAAATCCGTTGAATAAAAGAAATTCAAAAATTCAGCTGACTTAGACGACATACGCCCAACATTACGATAAAATAATCTCGGAGACGTCAAATTATAATGATTAGTTTGTTTATCAAATCGACTGGCATCAGTTAAAGAGTTGGTTGGTTTCGTTGAAGAACGGGAAAATTCGATTTATTGGTTCGTCCCTTATTAAAAATTACAAATTCTTTAATTAATGACCCAGCAGGCCAAGAAGTAGGTTGTAATAAATTCTCAAAATCAGTAACGTCCACATATAATTTAAATGACGAAAAATTACGGTCTGCATCATTAATCCGTCGAGATATAATACGCTGGCAGTTTACATCCTCAATGTTAAATTTATCTTTAAGATAATCCAAAATTACAGCTTCGGAAACATCTTTATGGAGTCTAGAAACAAATAAAGTTTTACGTGGCTTCACAACCTGGAGCGATGAGACCAGATCACCAGTGCCAATAATAATTGGTCGCTCAGAATGAGGTTTGATATGATGTGCAGCACCACTATTATGAGCATGATGAGAAGCTTGAAACGACAGTGGCGATTTAGTATTATTATCCCGATTTAGTATCCCGATCATGATTGATTGAGTTTGCAGATGACTTAAACACTTGACCATCAACATCACTAGCATCGATTAAGGGTTGATGACCAGAACAGCAATCAGGAATATGGTGAGATTTGTTCAAAATCTCAGTAATCAGTTTGTTAATAGCGGCCACATCCGCTTCAATTTTCTTTATAACTAAGGCCTCTGCAGCTCTATCAGCAGCCAGATCAACCTTTTGCCACAATTTCGAGATGTTGTGATTAATAATCCAATCATTACAGCCATTACAGAAATAACAAATATTCATAAATTTTTTTATGGAATTATTGGCGGTTCGATCAATACCGGTACACTCCAAGTGGAATTGTTTATCACAAAAACTGCAGAGAACTATATCCACAAAAGTAGATCCAAAGGATTTATTACATCTGTTGCATGACATTATGTAACCGGAGAATTATAAATTGAATGTTTATTATATGATGTGTATTAAAACAGATAAAATTTGACAGTTATTTAATATTAAGTATAACGATTAATGATTAGTATTAAAACAGCTATAAATTGACAGTTATTAAATATTAAGTATTACGATTTATGATTTATTACTATCAAAGGCAGCACTGTAACAAAAACATGTAATATAACAACGCTTAATGTAATACGAGTAAGTAAGTCTGAATAATATGCCGCATGCTGTACAACTTCCCAGCCTAAGGAGAAGATGACTTCTTGGGTTGATTTTGCTGTATGTGGACGGGCGTTGTCATAAAGCAATATCATCTTCCGCCTTACTTGGCCTGTAAATGTTTTTTTTTCCTCCAGAACATGATTTAATTTGATCAATTGGGTCTGGTAACGTTAAGCTGTAACAGTTTGGCCAGGTCCCAGAACACCGTTAAGCTGTAACAGTTAGACCAGGTTCCACACAGTGACACTTTCTTGGCATATTAATTTTTGCAACTGCTGTTGATAGCTGGCCTGAATCAAGCGAAGCTTTTCTGCGATTAGGATTATCGTACAAAATCCACTTTTCATCACCCATAATGTTTTTGTTCAAAAAATTCTTTCTTTGGTACCGAGAAAGCAGGATTTTTTTTTTCTTCGGTCAGTTTATGAGGAACCCATTTTCCTTCCTTCTGTACCTATCCCAATTCGTGCGGTCGAAGTGATATTGCTTGGCAAGTATCTCCTTCATCTTCAAATTTTTTTATTGCAGCTGGACTTGGGTCGTCCTCAAGACTAAAATTCACGAAATCTTGCAGACCACTTTTTTACTATTGAATGGCTCACAGAATGTTCACCCAAAGTCGAACTAATCAGTTCCATAGCTTGAGCAGCTTTTTTTTTTTTCATTTGTAAACAAAATAGAATGCAATGATGTAAATGTTGCTGACATCCATTGATCGAGATACATCTTCTAAAATTGATCTACTCGGAAAGACAGCTTGTAAGTGACTTAAACTAAGCTAGAAAAAATTAAAGTGGCAGGTGATTTAGATGCGTTCAACTGTATTTTTAATGCATTCAACTTTAGAGCCGAGTTTCTACTTGCAGACCGAATAATATCGTCATCCCAGTATATAGTTAGATCTATGACCTTACGTAAAATTGTAGACTGGGTCACCAAATTAGATTGCAGAGTCATTATTATAACAGACACAAATGGATTTGAATAAAAATAGGGTTAGGACCGCCACAATACAAAATGGCAGACCTAACTCCAAAAAGATTAAAATGCGTTTGTAACACTTAAATCTGAGGTAGATATGTAAATGCTTTTCGAAATTGAATATTTTCGACGGAACAGGATCTCTTTTCACCTCACTTATTTTAACTTGTTTGTTTGTTATTTGTAGCTGGTCAAAATTTTATATTCGATATTCATCCCCTTACTATTGAGCTGAAATTTGGTACACACCTTTGGTTGTGGTGACACTATTCTTTATTATACTCAATATTGTAATATGTTCAAAATGGCTGCCGCCCAAGATGGCGGGTTACCTTTTTCTTTACAGCCTCCTTGACATGGGTATCAAATAAAAGGGTTTGACGAGCAGAATACAATAAGCTGAATGATGTCAGTCTACATCTAATATGGCGGACGCCCCAAGATGGTGGACAAAATTTCCTTAACCACCTCCATGAGATGGATATCAAATGATAGGGTTTGCCAATCATCTTACGTGACATCATTCTAAATTCAAAATGGCGGATATCCACAGATGGCGGACTACGTTTCTTTTACAACCCTCTTGACATGGGCATCAAATGAAAGAATTTGGCGAGCCGAATAATTTATTCGTGATATAAAATATGTCTGATGATCAAAATATGCTCGCAAGTGATACATTATATTAATACATCGGAGCTCAATCTTCATTTAAATTTCGTTCCTATCAGACCGGTATCATGCATCCAAGTCAAATATGGTATGTTGCATGCTAAGGACTGAATGACACTATATCAAAATAATGAAGCCGACTGAAAAAGATGATTGGGAAAGGAAAAACAAAAGAGGAAGGAAAATTTGTCAATGGCAGATGAGGAAAAAATCAGGCACGTATTTCGTAAGTTAGACAGAAAATGTCTCAACTTCGAAAACGATTAAGAGTTGATATTGAGACATTTGACAAATCGATCAATACGTACTGTTAAAGCACCTAGTCAGGTCTCACAAAAAATGCTATCCTAATCAGATCACCTCATGTCGCGCAAGTACTGAAGTACAGGAAGGCTCGATGTCTGCCACAGATGCAAAAATCATATCACGAGCAAGAAAATAACATCGCCGCGCAATACTATTCGTGAAGATTATCAAGCTCACATGGCTCTTCGGACAATTTGGATTTCGTGGCCAGGCAATGCTCTTCGCTCAAGACATCTTCGAATTTAGTGGGAAGCTTCCGAACATATACTCCCTCGATCAACGGATAATGCCGGAATCATAGTCGTAATAGAACATTGAGAGAATCTCGATATCACTCGTGAATACACGATTAGCAACATTAAAAATCCTCGCTATAAAGATGTCATTATAGACCACAACGTTCAAATCAATGATATATGCTTGAAACGAGTCATGCAGCAACAACCAGAACGCAATAATAATGATGAGCAAGTCGAAGAAAGTAGTGCCTATATTCCGATTTAAGAAGTTTCCATTCACAGAAGTTTTACATTCAAAGTTGCGCTCTAGCTATCATCAAGTGAATGGAACAGCATAACATTGGACAAGGCGATTCAATGTTCGAAGCCATACGAATAATGTCCAATGGAAACCCGAATTTCCACCCAATCGATGATAATGGATATTTAGTAGTACACAACTTCGACTTACTCAAGAGATATTTCATCATGTAAAACAACAGCTTCAGGTTTGCATAAAATAAAGATCCGCCATACTTCGGTATTCTCCATGAAAATGCCAATAATGGAACAATTAACCCGACTCTGAATCAAGCTCTTGAGACACTCTTTGAAAGCCATAGTGGCAGACAACAGAAAAGGATCTAAAGCTGCAAATGGTAGAGCTTGAGTAAGCGAGTGTAACAACATCGTCGAAGCGACCTGCGGGATCACGCAACACACGACTCACAATAGATGACATGGAAGTTTTTCGCAAGAGGCAGCTCCATTATAAGCGGTCCTTACAGAGCCAATGGTACACCCGAGATTGTGCACAACCTGACGTTTAGGAAGAACTTGAATTGTCTATAGCAACAATAATGAAATTGAACATACGATACGTGATAATATTGTGAATGAGAAGTGCTACCTCTTCTCCGAAGGTGTCAATGGAATGATGGAGCAACGACCAGTTAGGATCGCACCATTAGACTACTTCTAGTACCGAATACTTGGTAGCGGCCAAAGATTTTATAAAGTCGAGCACCGCTTCTACGGTATGAAAATCGAAGGTCCTAATGGCAAGTGGAAAATCTCCATATCTACATTAAGAGCTTAAGAGGATCGTCTTAGATTATAGAATAGTACTGAACGAGGTAAGGTACTTCTGATAGCCGCTGGAAGACCGGAGGAAGACCCGGAAAATCTTGACATGCTCGCAAACTAAGTTTCGGTTGAGCGTTACCCAGTAATAGTGAGTCGATCTTTTATTCGGTGAACTTCTGATGGTCTTCTGGTGAAAAATCGAATTTCAGAATAGACGAGTCATGCATCACTGGATACACATGAAGCAAATGATTCAATTTCGAAAACCTGCCGATTCAGATTCCCTTGCTAAGTACGCGAATCAACCCGTATCGTCGCAAACTCATCTGATGATTTCATATGAAAAGGAGGAGGAATATGCCTGCTCAAGCCAATCAAGGTTCATATCAGGTCAATAATTACAATTCGACAATTCTCAAGCTATGGCAAGGCAACATGAACAGGCGATGAACATCGATCAGAGCGAAACCTCTTCAAGATATGTATGAGAATATTGAAGGAACGACAAGTACCGGTATGTGAATGCATGTTTTGTCTGGTATATCTCCAAATTAGAAACAGCTCATACAAGTGCATATTCCTAAGCACACGGAAGTCTGAGCAACGATACAGAAAACTCTAATTCGAGACCTGACAAACATCCGGATAACGATTTCAATAAGATGAGCTTGGTTGAATTTGCACTGCTCTTCGAACTGTACTATCCGAAGAAGCAAGACGAAAGTGGGGAGGGTTTTACTAAAGGTGCATATGAAACCAAATGAGAAACTGGCAAACGAAAGATATTCATCAAGCTCAAGGACAATACGAAGATGACAGTCAGAAACATTCTTGCAGTTGTATGAGTTCCATTTTCATAACAGCAACTGATCCTGAGCACCATTACTAAAGTCTGCTCCTTCGTTACATGCCATATCGACAAAAGGGAAAACTTATGGCGGAATTTGGTACGGAAAAGAGGCATTCTTAGCTCTAGAAGAAAGACTGAAGGAAACTAGCAGAAGAGTAAACAGATAAAATTTGGAAGAGTCCAGAATTGGAAAGACCTTCGTGTTCAACCTACTCAAAAACCAAGTGAACAGGTGCTATGGCAAGACAACAGTGCGACTACAATGGAGAGATGCAGAGTTCTTGTTCATAGACGAGTAATCGATTGGAGATGCTCTGTTCGATAGAGAAGCCGTTTGGTAGTATAAATGTCCTAATGAACGAAAGAATGATTCTAGCCACCCATTTATGGAGACTGTTCATTCTAGGGTTTCTCAAAACAGTATCACATCAACAGCATTTTAAAGTCAAATCCAGTTGGTTATTTATTAACCGATTATGTTGAAGTTCTAAAATTTGGCCAATTAGGAAGGAACTTAGTCATTCCTTAACCGATTATGATGAAATTCAGCATGCATGACCGAAATGAGTTTCTAAAATAATTGTTACATGAAGCTCTGAAATAAGGCTAATTAGGAATGCACTCGGTTGTTTGTTTCGTCGATTTCATGTCGTATTTAGTGAATTTCATATTCCACGCTATATTCCAGAATTTCTCTAGGCTCTTTTTAGAGCCTTATTTTCATCATAAACGATTCCTTCCTAATTGGCCTGAATTTGACTTGAAAGACTAAATATGGATAAACTTCTATACGATATATTCAAATTGTCTGCATTCAGTTCTAAGGGATAATCCGAAATAAGGAACAGACCCACCCCCAGATAATCTCTTAAACCGAAGTTTTGCAGGATATGTTTTAAAATAAAAAATCGAAAATCGGGAAATTCCGCGGTTTCCCGGTCATACTTTTGAGTGATAGTTCATACTAGTAGATCTGACAAAGAATATGCGACAACAAGGAGCTACAATATTCATAGATATACTGAATGCCCTGTGAATCGGTGAGCTTCGAAAATAATATAAGGCCGCGTTAATGGAGAAAGTCGACAGAGAAGCCACTGTGGAGTTCTTTTAGCGAACGCGTTTTAGAAAAAGCGTTGCGCATATACCCGACAAATAAACAAGTTGATGATCACAACCAAGCAGTTCTGGAGTACAGACATGCCATCTATCGAAGCAATTTGCAACCAAGTACCGCTACGGAACTATTGAAATGAAAATGCTCTCCATAATACTCTCAAGGGCCCCCACTGTCCCACAAGAAGCAAGCCATTACAGTAGGCTGCGCCGACAGCACTATTCGCGAGTGGACAAGCAAACGTTGCGCTAAGCAGAGTAAGATCTCTGAACGGACTACGGGACCGTATCGAAACCTTAACTCTCAAAATCTTGCTCTTTGCTTGACGAATTTTATTTTCTTGAAATCATGATAAGGGGAGCGTATCGAAATTTTAATTCCCTTAATCCCCAACCATAATACACGTTGGTATCCAACCCCATGAGACGCTCCAATTAAAATTCTCCGGCCCGAGTTACAAAAGTAAGATTTTTGAGAACTCAAACCACGTGTGAAGCTAATAGAAAAGAAGCCTTGCATCAATGAAGCGTTAGCTGAAATGGAAAGATTGAGATCATTGACGTAGAATTGATGATCGATAAACCGATATGATTCCATGATTCCACTGACTGTACAAAATAGACATAATGCTTTCGACCGCACTCTAAAAGGTACGGCCCACTGTTAGACCATAGGATCTAAGTTTTTGAGCAAGTGTATATTTGAACTGTATTATAAGTGATTACAAAGTCGATAGTCGATTACAAAATTCGTTTAAAACTTAAAAGTGGAAAATAATTGTTTCCTTCCATTCAACAACCATCGTCTGTCATTTATATCAATATCTGTTCCACAAGCGGCCACGCTTTTATTTGCCGAGTGATGAAAAATCGAAGGCTGGGATCAAGCAAACAAATAATAGCACACAAATTTTCTAAGTTCTATTGATGAAACATAAACAAACAACAATTAAATAAATGTATCCATATTTAAGGTTATTAAATCCTCGTTGCTCCTAAAATTTTGTACAATATCTTCAAGTATTCAATTAAGTTAAATACTTAATCTTGGAAAGATTTTATAACGCAATTCAAAGTCTTCTAAAATTAAAAAAAAAAAAAATTGTTTTTGCTTCACAGCAACAAAAAGCAGCGAGAACGGATTCCTAGTGATTTAATCTAATTTTATTGCTAAAGACAAGATTTGGAATACATTTTTTATTTATTTTTGTTTTAGTCGCTAAGCTTAAGATAATATAATACATACAAAGAAATTTTAATTTTTATTTTTATGGTTTGCAAACAATAGCAGCCTCAACAATTAATGTTAAAGTTAATCTTTATGTTGTTTAGAATATAAATAAAGCAAAGCCCCCCGATTTTATACCCTATAGTACCCTTGGTATGTTTTCAACGAACTGTTTTTGTTACAACCAGCCACGATGATTTTAATCATTTTCTAATTGCTAAGGTGTGCAAAAGAACAACAAAATGCGGAAGTTTGTTATATCCATCCACGAAGTTTGCTTGTAACATTTGACAAGGTCAAAAATTACTTATTTTATTGTATTACTACCGTTATGGTTTAGATAGGAAAAAAGGATTAAACAGTGGCTATGGATCGGAGGTTTAAAATTTTTAGGCCTGCCAACGAATAGATGCATTAATCAACAAATATCTTAAATATCGATACTAGCACTATACACTCATTTGAAAAACTAAGGTTTCGAACCCATGGTTATTATTTAATTTAATTTCAATTTCAATTTCAATTTCAATTTCAATTTCAATTCAATTCAATTCAATTTCAATTTCAATTTCAATTTTAATTTCAATTCAATTCAATTCAATTCAATTCAATTCAATTCAATTCAATTCAATTCAATTCAATTCAATTCAATTCAATTCAATTCAATTCAATTCAATTCAATTCAATTCAATTCAATTTCAATTTCAATTTCAATTTCAATTTCAATTTCAATTTCAATTTCAATTTCAATTTCAATTTCAATTTCAATTTCAATTTCAATTTCAATTTCAATTTCAATTTCAATTTCAATTTCAATTTCAATTTCAATTTCAATTTCAATTTCAATTTCAATTTCAATTTCAATTTCAATTTCAATTTCAATTTCAATTTCAATTTCAATTTCAATTTCAATTTCAATTTCAATTTCAATTTCAATTTCAATTTCAATTTCAATTTCAATTTCAATTTCAATTTCAATTTCAATTTCAATTTCAATTTCAATTTCAATTTCAATTTCAATTTCAATTTCAATTTCAATTTCAATTTCAATTTCAATTTCAATTTCAATTTCAATTTCAATTTCAATTTCAATTTCAATTTCAATTTCAATTTCAATTTCAATTTCAATTTCAATTTCAATTTCAATTTCAATTTCAATTTCAATTTCAATTTCAATTTCAATTTCAATTTCAATTTCAATTTCAATTTCAATTTCAATTTCAATTTCAATTTCAATTTCAATTTCAATTTCAATTTCAATTTCAATTTCAATTTCAATTTCAATTTCAATTTCAATTTCAATTTCAATTTCAATTTCAATTTCAATTTCAATTTCAATTTCAATTTCAATTTCAATTTCAATTTCAATTTCAATTTCAATTTCAATTTCAATTTCAATTTCAATTTCAATTTCAATTTCAATTTCAATTTCAATTTCAATTTCAATTTCAATTTCAATTTCAATTTCAATTTCAATTTCAATTTCAATTTCAATTTCAATTTCAATTTCAATTTCAATTTCAATTTCAATTTCAATTTCAATTTCAATTTCAATTTCAATTTCAATTTCAATTTCAATTTCAATTTCAATTTCAATTTCAATTTCAATTTCAATTTCAATTTCAATTTCAATTTCAATTTCAATTTCAATTTCAATTTCAATTTCAATTTCAATTTCAATTTCAATTTCAATTTCAATTTCAATTTCAATTTCAATTTCAATTTCAATTTCAATTTCAATTTCAATTTCAATTTCAATTTCAATTTCAATTTCAATTTCAATTTCAATTTCAATTTCAATTTCAATTTCAATTTCAATTTCAATTTCAATTTCAATTTCAATTTCAATTTCAATTTCAATTTCAATTTCAATTTCAATTTCAATTTCAATTTCAATTTCAATTTCAATTTCAATTTCAATTTCAATTTCAATTTCAATTTCAATTTCAATTTCAATTTCAATTTCAATTTCAATTTCAATTTCAATTTCAATTTCAATTTCAATTTCAATTTGAATTTGAATTTCAATTTGAATTTGAATTTGAATTTGAATTTGAATTTGAATTTGAATTTGAATTTGAATTTGAATTTGAATTTGAATTTGAATTTGAATTTGAATTTGAATTTGAATTTGAATTTGAATTTGAATTTGAATTTGAATTTGAATTTGAATTTGAATTTGAATTTGAATTTGAATTTGAATTTGAATTTGAATTTGAATTTGAATTTGAATTTGAATTTGAATTTGAATTTGAATTTGAATTTGAATTTGAATTTGAATTTGAATTTGAATTTGAATTTGAATTTGAATTTGAATTTGAATTTGAATTTGAATTTGAATTTGAATTTGAATTTGAATTTGAATTTGAATTTGAATTTGAATTTGAATTTGAATTTGAATTTGAATTTGAATTTGAATTTGAATTTGAATTTGAATTTGAATTTGAATTTGAATTTGAATTTGAATTTGAATTTGAATTTGAATTTGAATTTGAATTTGAATTTGAATTTGAATTTGAATTTGAATTTGAATTTGAATTTGAATTTGAATTTGAATTTGAATTTGAATTTGAATTTGAATTTGAATTTGAATTTGAATTTGAATTTGAATTTGAATTTGAATTTGAATTTGAATTTGAATTTGAATTTGAATTTGAATTTGAATTTGAATTTGAATTTGAATTTGAATTTGAATTTGAATTTGAATTTGAATTTGAATTTGAATTTGAATTTGAATTTGAATTTGAATTTGAATTTGAATTTGAATTTGAATTTGAATTTGAATTTGAATTTGAATTTGAATTTGAATTTGAATTTGAATTTGAATTTGAATTTGAATTTGAATTTGAATTTGAATTTGAATTTGAATTTGAATTTGAATTTGAATTTGAATTTGAATTTGAATTTGAATTTGAATTTGAATTTGAATTTGAATTTGAATTTGAATTTGAATTTGAATTTGAATTTGAATTTGAATTTGAATTTGAATTTGAATTTGAATTTGAATTTGAATTTGAATTTGAATTTGAATTTGAATTTGAATTTGAATTTGAATTTGAATTTGAATTTGAATTTGAATTTGAATTTGAATTTGAGTTTGAATTTGAATTTGAATTTGAATTTGAATTTGAATTTGAATTTGAATTTGAATTTGAATTTGAATTTGAATTTGAATTTGAATTTGAATTTGAATTTCAATTTCAATTTCAATTTCAATTTCAATTTAAATTTAAATTTAAATTTAAATTTAAATTTGAATTTGAATTTGAATTTGAATTTGAATTTGAATTTGAATTTGAATTTGAATAAATTCAAATTCAAATCAATCAATTTCAATTTCAATTTCAATTTCAATTTCAATTTCAATTTCAATTTCAATTTCAATTTCAATTTCAATTTCAATTTCAATTTCAATTTCAATTTCAATTTCAATTTCAATTTCAATTTCAATTTCAATTTCAATTTCAATTTCAATTTCAATTTCAATTTCAATTTCAATTTCAATTTCAATTTCAATTTCAATTTCAATTTCAATTTCAATTTCAATTTCAATTTCAATTTCAATTTCAATTTCAATTTCAATTTCAATTTCAATTTCAATTTCAATTTTAATTTCAATTTCAATTTCAATTTCAATTTCAATTTCAATTTCAATTTCAATTTCAATTTCAATTTCAATTTCAATTTCAATTTCAATTTCAATTTCAATTTCAATTTCAATTTCAATTTCAATTTCAATTTCAATTTCAATTTTAATTTTAATTTCAATTTTAATTTCAATTTCAATTTCAATTTCCATTTCAATTTCAATTTCAATTTCAATTTCAATTTGAATTTCAATTTGAATTTGAATTTGAATTTCAATTTCAATTTCAATTTCAATTTCAATTTCAATTTCAATTTCAATTTCAATTTCAATTTCAATTTCAATTTCAATTTCAATTTCAATTTCAATTTCAATTTCAATTTCAATTTCAATTTCAATTTCAATTTCAATTTCAATTTCAATTTCAATTTCAATTTCAATTTCAATTTCAATTTCAATTTCAATTTCAATTTCAATTTCAATTTTAATTTCAATTTCAATTTCAATTTCAATTTCAATTTCAATTTCAATTTCAATTTCAATTTCAATTTCAATTTCAATTTCAATTTCAATTTCAATTTCAATTTCAATTTCAATTTCAATTTCAATTTCAATTTCAATTTCAATTTCAATTTCAATTTCAATTTCAATTTCAATTTCAATTTCAATTTCAATTTCAATTTCAATTTCAATTTCAATTTCAATTTCAATTTCAATTTCAATTTCAATTTCAATTTCAATTTCAATTTCAATTTCAATTTCAATTTCAATTTCAATTTCAATTTCAATTTCAATTTCAATTTCAATTTCAATTTCAATTTCAATTTCAATTTCAATTTCAATTTCAATTTCAATTTCAATTTCAAGTTCAAGTTCAAGTTCAAGTTCAAGTTCAAGTTCAAGTTCAAGTTCAAGTTCAAGTTCAAGTTCAATTTCAATTTCAATTTCAATTTCAATTTCAATTTCAATTTCAATTTCAATTTCAATTTCAATTTCAATTTCAATTTCAATTTCAATTTCAATTTCAATTTGAATTTGAATTTGAATTTGAATTTGAATTTGAATTTGAATTTGAATTTGAATTTGAATTTGAATTTGAATTTGAATTTGAATTTGAATTTGAATTTGAATTTGAATTTGAATTTGAATTTGAATTTGAATTTGAATTTCAATTTCAATTTCAATTTCAATTTCAATTTCAATTTCAATTTCAATTTAATTTATTTTAATTTAATTTAATTTAATTTTAAATAATTTAATTAAATTTCCATTTAATTTAATTTAATTTCAATTTAATTGTAATTTAATTTCAATTTAATTTAATTTAATTTAATTTAATTTAATTTAATTTAATTTAATTTAATTTAATTTAATTTAATTTAATTTAATTTCAATTTAATTTAATTTAATTTAATTTCAATTTAATTTCCATTTAATTTCAATTTAATTTCAATTTAATTTCAGTTTAATTTAATTTAATTCCCGTGTGGAGTTACTAGCTTTCCATCGGGCGCGTTCGCAGGTGGCGGATAGGGGTTCGCAAATTTATTTTAATTTAATTTAATTTAAATTCAATTTAATTTAATTTAATTTCAACCTAATTTAATTTAATTTCAATTTAATTTAATTTAATTTAATTTCAATTTAATTTAATTTAATTCAATTTAATTTAATTTAATTTCAATTTAATTTAATTTTATTTTATTTTATTTTATTTAATTTCAAGTTAATTTAATTTAATTTCAATTTAATTAAATTTTAATTTGATTTAATTTAATTTCAATTTAATTTAATTTAATTTCAATCTAATTTAATTTAATTTCGTTTAATTTAATTTCAATTTAATTTAATTTCAATTGAATTTAATTTCAATTGAATTTAATTTAGTTTCAATTTAATTTAATTTAATTTCGATTTAATTTAGTTTAATTTCAATTTAATTTAATTTAATTTCAATCTAATTTAATTTAATTTTAATTTAATTTAATTTAAATTCAATTTAATTTAATTTAATTTAATTTCAATTTAATTTAATTTCAATTGAATTTAATTTCAATTTAATTTAATTTCAATTTAATTTAATTTCAATTGAATTTAATTTCAATTTAATTTAATTTCAATTGAATTTAATTTCAATTTAATCTAATTTAATTTCAATTTAATTTAATTTAATTTCAATCAAATTTAATTTAATTTCAATTTAATTTAATTTAATTTCAATTTAATTTAATTTCATTTTAATTTAATTTCAATTTAATTTAATTTAATTTCAATTTAATTTAATTTAATTTCAATTTAATTTAATTTAATTTTAATTTTATTTCAATTTAATTTAATTTAATTTCAATTTAATTTAATTTAAATTCAATTTAATTTAATTTCAATTTAATTTAATTTAGTTTCAATTTAATTTAATTTAATTTCGATTTAATTTAGTTTAATTTCAATTTAATTTAATTTAATCTCAATTTAATTTAATTTAATTTTAATTTAATTTAATTTCAATTTAATTTAATTTAATTTAATTTAATATATTATAATATAATATAATGTAATGTAATATAATATAATTTAAAATAAAATAAATTAAAATTAAATTAAATTAAATTAAACCCGTTAGAACTAGGGTAGGTAGTCATTTAATAAAGATAAATTACTAGATGAATTATATTTCAGTTGTAATATTTACTAAATAAAAAATAAAAATAAACTTACCGCTTCGAGAACCCATTTGGATTTAAATGGCACTTTCAACAGGCCTATTAGGAGAAATTCGCTCGAAGTAAACCATACTTACAATAAACGACGAAAAATGCCGAACGGGAACGAAGAAGGTGATCTCGTTGCAATAAAACGAACGAATTGAGCTAGAATTGAAAACACATCCACAATTCGTTGGTTTCTACCAGATAATCCTAAAAATGAGGAATCACCGACATCGAGTTGAAAAAATTGGTAATGGCGACGGTCCAATGAGAATTCCGTTATCAGCTGATTTTATGAAGCCCTGTGTTCATCATTAGGACGGAACGATGAAGTCAGGAAAGACCATGTGGTATTCGAGAAACCAACTTCTTCATGTCTACCAACATTATCAGTAACCTACGGCGATGATGAAGATGGAGCAAGCGTTGTCGAAGCGAGATCGAAATTTCAAATTGCGAAAATAGCCCAATCCTACCTATAATTTTGCAGAACATTTTTTCATCCTTAATAAGATTGGTCCATAATATTGTAGTATGTATTCTGAAATTAGGTCAACACATTACAATCTTAATTTGTGTCTTAACTTTACACGAAATAAAGACAAACATAAAATGTTAAACATTTTTTTCAAATATAATTTATACTGTAACCATATCTCACCAAAACAGAACATCAAAATTGAATTTTCTAGACTGCCAGCATCTGGTTAAAAACCAAATAAAAAAAAAGGTACACATAATTTTCCATAATAAACTAGCTTGCAAATTTCCCCCCGTTTAAAAGCTTTATATCCATTACAATAATACTCAACCGTATACTAGAAAAAACCGAAATACTTGATGTATGAGCACATCAGGTATAAAGATAAACAAATCTTATACATTGACAGTCTATGAAGACAATGAAAAATGTACCATCTGTACATAATTTAATTATACAATTTAATTAGTCGCGAATATCGAGTTACCACAATAAACGTATAAACATAATATTTTGTACAAAAACCTTTTCCATTCATCTTCTTGTCTTTTAATCCACCATAAATTATGGTGTTTCGTTCTTAATTTTCCCCACTATTATATTTTTCTACAGAATACGGGTGGCAAAATAAATTTTACAATGAAAAGCTTTAAAGCTCTACGCTATGAATTTAATTACACGAGAACCTTTTTATTAAATAAAACGAAAACAAAAAAATTCATCCACCGCAAGCGGTTAATCACCATCAATTTAGTAAATTATCTTACGAGCAACAAGTCGACCGCGCGGCTTCAACAAAATTTACGTTGTATACTTACACAGTATTTAGGTGAAAAATATTATGGGTATCTATTTATAGGTAAATGGGATGGAAGTGAACAACGTAATCCTGTATTTTATTGTTTGGCACTTGTAAAACGTAAAATAATAATGATTCTTTAAACCAGATACTGATTTTCGATATCAAACTTTCAATTTTGGAACAATTTTCGTTTGCGTGACATAAAGTTTTATCACACGTATCGTACCCGTATACACTTCACACCTATACATAATAAACAAACAATAACAAAACGGAATTATAACAAAGGTGAGAAGTTTCATTGAAATTTCAAATTTTCCACTCAACGCACAAAACACTAGAAAAAAAATAAAAAATCGAAACCACCGAATCAGCTCGAACCTCACAACATAACAACAACAAAAACCAAACACAAAGTTGAAACCTTATCCTATGTGTGACTTATCACTTCGGTTTATCGAAGACAACTGAAAATACAATGAAGCGAATTTTCACAATACTGAGCATTTTTATCCATATTAAATGGAAAACGTTTTTCTATTTCTCGTTTTTATGGAAAATATTTTCGTTATCGCCGTTAAACGAAAATGAGAATGAGCGCATAAACTCTCTGTTTACATCTTTGTTTTTCATTTTTCTTCTACACCAAAATATTGTTTCCACAGTAGTAAATCGAATTTTGGTTTGTAATGTTGTACATTTACTTTATGTGGCGGCAACGGTAGCAAAATTGATTACGTACGATTCAAGAATAATGAAAGTACATAAAAAATTATTTCGATTATTTAATCGATACGAAAAAAAAATGTCAACTCGTTGCCCCCAATGTCAAGGACATAAATGATGATTTTTTTTTTTTGTATTTTGGAGATAGGAAGATTATAAAAAACAATGGGTTATGTATGTGAAGGGACAAATTATCTAAACCATAAATATTAATCCTTGATGGCAGATAACAATAAAATTGTTGAATCGTACAATAGAAATGTATAGAAATTATTAGAGCAAAAGTAAAACGGTTAATAATTGTGGAACAAATTAAATGTGAGTTGTTTATGCTATTATGTGCGAGTAGTACGAGCATATTATAGCAAACGATATAAATAACAAAATTTTATGTTATTATTGGTTGGACAATTCCGTGTGCGTGTTTTTTTTTTTTTTTTTGGAAGATTATAGAAAGCAATGATTGGGTTGAATTGGTTCATTGGATCTCGGTGTGTTATTTAAGATTGTAAGTGTGATTTGGATTATTACAGTAAAGTGTTTCAGGAAATTGATGTAATTTGTTGATTGTGAAAATTTGTTTCGATATTATAATGGTATGAATCAAAAAAAACGATTTGTGATAAACTGATAAAAATAGGCGCAAATTTAGAATCAAAAAAAAAAACTCGTTATAGAGAAATATCCTTTTTAAGCTCGATAAATACACGTGGGGTCAACTTGCACTCGGTGAAATCCCTCGGAATTGTGTGTGAGCAGTATGCAAAGTTCATTTTTTAGAAGTTTGTGTAAATAAATCTGGTTAGTTACAACGAAAATTACATTTTCAATAACTATACCTATGTACATATTAAATATCGTTTAAAATGCAGCGGTGAATTCAATTTTACTGTTGTTACCTTACAGATACCTGTAAAATCCACAACCGTCTCAAAAGGAGCCAATATTTTAAATTTTTGATTAAATTCATTATTAAAAATAAAATTGTGTAATCCGGTAAAATTTAAACATCTAAAAAGAATTTTATTTGTTGCTTATAATCAACATGAGAAAGTTATTGGACGTTTCTAAGAGACAGGTTCCAGAGACAACTTACAAAAAGGGTCAATCATTTGATAATATAAGTTTTGGTTGCAAAATTGAAGCCAGTTCGGGAGATCGCGAGTATTTCTTAACATTTGAATTATACTATTAGATTATTTTTTATGGATAATGTACCTAACTTCAAAACAACAACAACAAGCATTTTGTTAAATTTTCTGATTTTGATAGGGAAACTAACAATATTTTGAGTTTAAACATCGGCTATTTAAATATCAACAGGATTATGAACAAAATGAATGAGCTCGAAATTTTGCTGGCATCATTAAATCAAAATATAGATATTATTATACTTACGGAAACCTTTTTAGACAAATTTTAAACCGAATATTTTAATTTAACTGGCTATATAGCATTTTACAATACTCGAGATAACAGAACTGGTGGATGTGTCTCGATTTTTGTCCATCGGAATTTTACTTTAGTATATTTTGGACGAAAACCAATGCATGGTAACTTATTCTAGAAATTTATATTTGTATGTAACGGATATACATATATAAACCATCCCAGATTTTTATCATTTTTAGATGATTGTTTTACTGCTTATAAAAACCAAATTGTTGTAGGTGATGTTAAACTTGACATTTTGAGCAAAACCAGTCCACAGACTCAACTAGGTAATTACATTTCAACATTACTCTTAAACAACTACTTTATTATAAATGAACCCAACGAGTTATATGCTACTCGGATTTCAAGCTCCACTAGAACGAGAATAGATCACATTTTATATAACCACAAGGAAAAATTTTACGTCGATATATCTTAGCAAATTTTGTTTGACCAAAAAAGACTGTCAATTCAATTCGTTCTAGTGCTGCTATTAACTTTGATAAAGTATTGTCTGCTATCCAGGATAAGTTTGGGTCATCAACCATTCCTGATTTTAATTCACTATATGACTTTATTGTTACTTCAATTAAAGATAATAAAATAACCACTACTACTAATGTTAAAGTGGCATCATTTAAAAATCAATGGTTCACTACTCAACTTATGAATCAAACTAAACTTCGTGATAAGTGTATAAACTCGGCGCAAATGGACTGTATTTTTGGACTCAGGCTTCTTCACTAATGACATATACTGGAGATCTAAGTAATCACTTATGAACGACTTGTATAACTGGTGGAAGGTTGGATCTCGCTTGAATTTTCGATTGCTAGGAGCCTGACCTTATCCATTGAAAATGAATCTCACAACGGTTCACAAGCTTCAACAAATGGTAGTTTTACTATATAACGGCCATCGTTGCCGCGAGTATAATTGGTTAAATAATGTTGTTCACAAATATGATGCTCGGTAATCCTTCTACCTATGCCCTCCGGGAATATTTCTTCGGTTTCCCAGAACCTTGATATTGTTTTGTCTAAAGTGTCTTCAATCGTGATAGACATTACTGAAGCCACTTGATTATCGCTTACTGCTTCCGTCACAATCCTGCCTAACTTGCTGTTTTGTGCAACGATCTTATTCTCTGTGCGTAATTGCCCTTCCACTCACAATAACCAAAAGTGGTCAACCCCAATCAACACATCTACTCTTGTGCTATTGCTTGGACTCGGATCTGCGCGCATTTCGTTCCTCAGTTTCTCCAACAGTTTATGATTTAACGAGAGTGGTGGTCTAATATTTGTGATTGCTGGTACTATGTATGCGTGAATAGACAGCGTAAATTCCGACGGAAATTGTGGCTTCAATTGGAATTGCGTACTACCTCCTGTTTGACCCACTCGTTGATCACCCAAACCTCTGACTGCCAAAGTTGCTTAAAAGTCTATCTCCCGCATCATGGCGTGGTTAAAGAAACTAGCAAAACAACCAAGCTAAGAGTTGTTTTCGATGCGCCGGCTCGAACATCCTCTGGAGTATCATTGAATAATACATTAAGAGTCGGGCCAACTGTACAAAATACCTTGTATCACATTTTAATAAAGTTTCGGAAACACAGCGTAGTATTTGGAGCGGATATCGAGCAGATCTACCGCCACTTAAGAATTCATCATAGCGACCGTAAATACTAACGCATACTATGGCGAGAGACCGAGGAAGATCCAATCGATATTTACGAATTAAATACCGTGACGTATGGTATGGCTCCGTCAGCACGAACCAACAAAGAGGATATGTACGTAGATGACTGGTTGAGCGGTGTGGATAACATGGACGAGGCGATAGGAATTTGCGGAGGCAGGAATGAATCTGAGGAAATGGAGCTTTAACTGAAGAGAGTTGCTGAGCAAATTCAACAAGAATGTATAGTCGGAATCATTTTACTTATCAGATTAACCTTAACGCAAAACCAGCCTACACTAAACGCATAGTGCTATCAGAGTTTAGCCGAATCTTCGACCCACTTGGTTTGTTATCTCCTTTCATCGTTAAGGTTAAGATGATGTTTCAGGAATTATGGATGCTAAAGTTATCATGGGACGAACCAATGCCGTCAGAAGTCTGCAGAAAATGGTAGAAGTTACGAGACGAAGTTTCCCAATTGCAGTCAACAGCAACACCACGATGGTTAGGCCAATTTAATGATATCAGTGTGTTACATGGTTTTTCCGATGCCAGCGAGAAGGCTTATTCTGCTGCCGTATATTTGGTGACTAATATCAATGGAATCAGGGAGTGTCGACTAATCACACGGAAGACGAGAGTAGCATCAGTTCAAACCGTGTCGTTACCAAGGTTAGAACACGGCACATAGGACAGATTTTAGGAATTCCAGAGAATCGATGGTATGTATGGACTGATTCTCGCATACTATTGTACTCGATTGGTTGTCAGATGTTCCACAAAGATGGAAGGTGTATGTGGCCAATCGCACTAGCAAAATCCTTAAAAATACTGCCTCGGGAGCATTGTTCCACCCGCTAGTAATTCAGCAGATTGTGCAACTCGGGGAGTTTAGCGCCACATGAATTACAACAACAACGATTGTGGTGGCATGGTCCAAATTTGCCAGAACACTGGCCTAAAATTGAGAAGCGACCCAAAACTGGCGCAATGGAGCTTGGAAAGAGGATGATAACCATGATGTGTCAGCAAAACTTGGAGGAAAAATTCGTCTACAAATTGAAAGAAACATATTCGAACTTCAACAAATTTATTATGGTGTTTGTCGTGCGGTCAATACTTGGACCAAAAGGTTGGAAAATAGAACCAAGGGGCTACTTACTAGAAAGGAAATGTCGAAAACTACCGACCGAGTAATTAAAGTGATACAACATAAACGTTTTAACATTGACATTCAGAGATTAGCAACTGGTAAACATATACCCAATGTAAGTAAATTAACAACACTCGATCCAATTGTCGATGAAGCTGGCATAATGAGGGTTGGAGGGAGAATTGAAAATGCACCAATAAGTACTGATCAGAGACATCCAATCATATTACCGTCATTTGATCCAATTGTAAAGAAGTTAATCATCTATATATTGGATAATTGGTGTCAATAAAACTGTACATAGTATAATATGGCAATGTGTGCCATGTATTAAGCAGAAGCCAAGACTTATTCAACAAAAAATGGGTGGCTTGCCTCGTGAAAGGGTTGAACTAGTAAAACCGTTTCACCGAACAGGGGTAGATTTCTTTGGACCACTACACACCTATTTAATGCACGGACGTGGGCAAAAGAGCTGAACATCGTATGGCTGTGTATTTGTCTGTATGTGTATAAAGGCATTACACATCGAACTCGTTACAGATTTAAGAGCCGATGCTTATCTTAGCGCATTTGATCGGTTTGTGCCAAGGCGAGGTCCTGTAACCGACCTTAATTCAGATAATGGGTCAAACTTTCGCAGCGCAAGGCGAAAACTTGACGAGTTAAATCAATTTGTGACAAAAAATGCAGACAGATTCGTATTAGCCGTATTGAAACAGCACCAGATAACATGGCATTTCATACCAACATATGCCCCACATTTTGGTGTTCTGTGGGAAGCCAGAGTTCATTTTATAAACACATCTGCGGAAAGTTACCGGGGAGAAGGTCTTATCTACGGAAGAACTACATACACTGTTAGTTCAAATTGAAGCTATGCTAAATAACAGACCGTTGTACATCAGTGGTCTCGAAGTTCAAGATGTACTTACGCCATCACACTTTTTATTGGGAACACAATGGGCGCGCGTTACCACAATTTGAAATTAGTACCTTAGCATACAATCGATTGTCGCATTGGCAAGCAGTCCAAAAGATATTGCAGTTATTATGGAGACGGTGGTATAAGGAATATGTATACACCTTGCAATAAAGATGGAAATGGAAAAGTGATGAAGCAAATTTGGAAATTGGTTAAATTGTTTTAATTAGAGAGGAAAATCCGCTACTCAATTGTTGGAGAATGGGCAAAGTTTGTCGATTACGAATATCCAGAATTTATTGATATAAATCTGAAATTATTGTTATCATTAATTTGGTTGTAGCAGCTTACTTCTCTGTCACTTTGTGTTTATTTCACAAGAAAAATCAACATTTTTGGCAACACATAGTCGATCAAGTAGTGATGATAATCGCAAGAGGTATTAATTATAATAGGTAGTAAGGTTAATGTAGAGTCAATAATTTGTAGTGAATGTACTTATCATATTTTGTAATTTTGTAGACTGTACATAGTTTTTTGATACACCTTGCACTGTATATAGTTTTTTTGATTATTGATCGAGTTATGCCGAACCCAAGCGGTTGCAAAAAAAATATATTGTTACGTTTTTGCCTTGTCAATCAAGGTTCGTATCACTGGATTGTGAATAATACAAACTCAATTCAATTTATCACCAACGAATTTATTTATTTCACAAAATTTATTACAACACAGTTTATCAATAAAAATTCACAAAGTCACTTTATATAAATTATTCTCAAATTTTACTAATCACTTTTACTTTTTATTTTACACTAAAACACATTTTAAATCACTTTTTAATTCCTTTTAATCTTTACACTATCGCTTACCAAATATTATTGAGAGAGCTGAGCTATTAATCCAATTCGACTTCATTCGCCTTTTTATATAAACAAACCAAACTTCTAGAAAACACATGACTTTTCCAGCTGGAATAGCGTAGAAACATTACGTAACAATTTTATCATGGAAAATTCCATTTTAGTACAGTTAAACATTGAGCTATTAATTTAACTTCTTCTATTACACACTAGGTGTCACCGCCACAATATTATATTGTAACGGTGACACCTAGTGTATAATAGAATAAGTAAAACTAATAGCTCAATGTTTTACTGTACTAAATGGAATTTTCCATGATAAAAATTGTTACGTAATGTTTCTACGCTATTCTAACTAGAAAAATCATCCGTTAGTGACCCTCAAGGATCTATTCTGGGCCGCACCTTTTTTCTAATTTATGTAATATGAGATGGTTTTTTCAAATTTTTATTAAATTGTTCCGACGCACTTGAATCGTTACGACCAGCTACCATCAAACGCTCATCAAATCAACGGGCTTCTAATGTATTTATTGCACCAGAGGCAACTGCATGCGCTTTATGTGAAAGTAATCATTTGTTAGCGGACTGCGAGATATTTAAGAAATTATCAGTTTTAGAACGTCGGCAGTGCATTAAATCAGGAAATCGTTGCTTTAACTGCTTGAGAATGAATCATCCGGTATTTAGGTGCCCATCAAAAATTAGATGTCAAGAATGCGGGAAGAAGCACTACACGCTATTACCCACTAATCAACCTAATGATCAAGTTGCCACATCAGTTATAGGAGGGTCTACATCAACAAGCGCCCATGCCAGTGCCTCAATCAATTGTATTTTACCGACTGTACTTGTTAAAATGGTCGATCGGAACGGTGTTGAACATGAATGTAGAATACTTTTGGAATTGGCGACATATTCCTATAAAAGATAATCCAGCTGACTGCGCTTAACGCGGAATATATCCAACAGAATTAATGACACATGGATTATTGTCGAATTCACCCAAATGGTTAATGGATAATTCAGAAATATGGCCAGAACAAAAAAACCAACTATGAAACTAAAGAAGAAGAGCGCCCAAAAATTTAAGATATCCCTCATCGCAAAATGCCAAAATAGCCAGTTCTTCTTTCAGAAAAATCTTTCAGCACATTTCATTGTGGGACATTCATTAGTTTTAATTCCGGAATCGAATATTATGCACGAAAGATTATCGAGACTAAGTATATGGGAAATGATCCAGCAGATGCGACAAAATATTTGACAAAGATAGCATGTCGAATATCTTACATCAATGCAGGCAATATCAAAGTGGACATCTCCAAAACCAAATGTGGAAATTGTTTGTTTCAACGTTATTTTCCGCTTACCGTTGGTCAGTGGTGGACAAAAATAACGTCTTGTTGACGACATATAAACACTAAATTTTATTTGTTTGCGTTGATTGGGAAAAACCCAATTCGTATTTTCCAAGAGCCTAAAATTAAATAAGCACAATAAAATGAAGAAATTTAAATATTTAACTAAATTATTATTAGTACCTGTTACACAACTACCATGAGCACTAATATTAATGTAGCCGCAGTGTTGCTTTCAAATCTATCCCCAGCATCCACTATTTGGTATTTGATTGACATTTCGTCGAAAACTAAATTTAGAAATACTTCTTTGGCGGAAGTTCTACTTTCTACAACTGCTATTGAAATTGAATCAAAAGACTCTGAGGTTAAACCAGGTAATGCATCAACACCTTTATACCATCTACCCAATTTACTGGGATGTGGAAGGCAACTATTAAATGTGGCCCTTACATAATTATACGCCATTGGCGAATAAAAATTTAAATTTAGGGCTAATGCTCATAGTTCATATTTTTTCTTGTTGTTCAAAGAACTCTTTCACTAATATTCTTGAGTGGTCCACATAATTCCTCCAGCCTATCGCTACTTCCAGCCTCCAGCAAATTTTTGTCCTTCAAAGTTTTAATAATTGAGTTAAGATCAGCAATCCTCCTTGTTTTGTATAAATTTTTTTTAGTTAAATTCCGATTTGTCTTCTAGATCTGTATATTATCTGCTCTTAATATTCGTTTCTTTTCGGTATTACGATATTTTACATCCGTACTAGAGCCACTTTCAGTAGCGGTTGGTTTCAAGGCTCGTTTTAATGTAATTTTTTTTATAAGAATGTGGATTTTTATATAAATTGGTTCCATCTTTAAGATTTTTTCTACATCACTCGAAGATATGGCATACCACTTCCATACTTTTGCATTCTGGTATAGTTTGAAGATATATACACTTTTGTTTAAGGCCTGCGGATGTACTTGGAATATTTTTAGAATGTAATGATTCTAATGATGAAGTTTATGTGACACTGGAATGATCTGGAATATCGTCGCCCTGAATCAAAATAATATAAACTTAATTGGTATACTGATTGCTTGCACTTTTTATTCTGTTAACTTGATTACCTTAGGAATAACTTCTTTTTTGAGACTGCGCCGCCCGACTGTGGCTAATTCATAATTAGTTTCTTTAAAATGTTTAGAACAAACAACAGCTCTGTTGGATATGTTGAGTGTTTTGTCAAGTTGAAGGGCTACAAGCCATTTGTCTCTCATAACCCGGTCTTTCGGCAATCTAAAATATGATTTTGGCATAAAACTTGGTGTAATAGTATTACAGCGGTTTAATAGTATTATACTATTATTGTATTAACGATTGAAAACCGGTATCAGTTCTACGGCACTACTGACAAAAAATATAAAATTACGTTTTGTTGTAATAAATATGGAAGTTAACCATTTTTAAAACGTGTATTTTTGGACAATAAACTTAGTTAAACTTAAATATTTTGAATTAAATTAATTAAAACAAACTTCAAATATTAATAATAAACACAAAAAATCTAATTATTATGAATTAAAAGCAACTTTTGTGGCACTGACGAAAACTAATTTTTTTTTTGTTGGCTTCAGCAGTTTGAGCTTCACTCATCAATTTACTCAATGAAATTTTACACAAAAACACATTTATATTCTGGATTTAAAATATTTACTTAACATTTTGTGATAAATTCTCTATTTAATAAATTCGCAAATATTGTAAAAATAGGAAAATAATTTACCTATGAAAACGGATGCCTTCAAATTTTTTGGTATCGGTATTTTTACACTTAGACACCAAGCACTTCATTTTAATAAATTAAAATCACTTTAGTTATTTGCAAACACTTTAATTATTATTCAATTTATTTCATAAGCATGATAAAACCAAAATTAAATATTTTCAATTGACTTTTACCGCATAGCACAAAAAAAAAATTCGAGACAGAGACAATATACAATTATTTTGTGAATGCAAGAGAGGGACGGTTATAAGATTTCAAATGACAGGTGTGTGTTACAAAATATTTTTTCAAATTTCTTTGGAATTTTTGATCATTGAGAGGCCATGCCTCTAACATACATTCAAAATTCAATGTAATAGTATGAAGACACAAAACTGGCAAATTTGGGAAGCTTTGGCTGCTTTCCAAACAAGTAGGTACTTATTTGATGCTTATTATCTTTATCGCTGCCATCTTAAATAAATAAGCAAAATAATTACAATCGATTTAGCATACTTACCATATTTCGACAACAGCAGCAAGGCAACGAATATTCAGGAGGAAATTCATTTCGATTGGTTTTTATAAATATTCACTGAAATAAAATCCACAAATAAGTATTCGTTTGGAAAACAGCCTTATTAATTTATGAAATTTATTTCAACAAACGTGGGTAAAACTCTGCTATCGCCTCGTGGGAAAAACATCCCTCGTGAATAATACCTCATTTTGTTCACTAGCACCAAAAATAACTATTGATTAATTGTCGAATTTTTTGACTTTGTTTTGTGCTTTAATTAGTGTATATAAATTCTTGTTATATTCACGAGGGGACTGAATGAATTTAGGATTGAAATTACAAATAAAATATTAAACGAAATAAATTTTCAATTTTCTACACAATATTATTGAAGCATCATTTTTCACACAATTAATGTTAATTAGAGTTATGCGCTCCACATAGCACTTCTACAACATTTCATTTTATTTTTTATACAATCAATTAACGTATTTTTTTTATTTTAATTAAATGATGTTTTATGTTAAAGCAAAATAATTTTTTTTTGTGTCAAGTATTTTCATGCGAATGATTTTTCATTTTTATTTTTTTATTGTGACAAGTCATACTATAAACGAATTGACAATAAAATAAACTTATCCATGTAGAAAATATAAACAAAAAATAAAAAAATTGAGATCCAACTCAAAACACAAAAAAAAAAAAATTATTTTTAATATTTTGTTAAATCATCAAGCAAAGCTTAAAGTTGTGTGTACATAAAAAAATATTTTCTTTCAGTTTTCCAAACAACATTGTTCCATTTCAACAATAAATTGACCTATGTCAAGACAAGACAAAATTAAAGATAACAAACACAAAAAAAAAAACAATAACGGAAAGGCTGTTTAAGGGGCTCATAAATACTGTTGAGATTTAGATGAAGATGGAAATTTTTCTAAAATTATTTTCCAAAATAGAAAACAAATGAAAATCAATTAAATACATTAACGTGTGAATTCAACCAAATGCCTGAATTTTTAATTGGTTTGATTTAAGTTTATTTGTTGTTTTAATGTTTTAAGCCGAATTAAACCTAATATAATTTGCTTTTGTTTGTCTGGGTTGGTAATGTATTGTGATTTTAGGCGTCTTCTGGTCGAAATTGCATGTTTTTCCTATTGCCAATTTGCGTGCGATCAATTCAAAATGGAATATTAAACATCTGATTTTCTTTGGGGGAATTAGTAGTCGTTATGTAATTAAACCATAAAGAGAGGGTTAGAAGTTTATCTAATTCTCGATCTACCATGGTAGTGAATGATTGATTGATTGATTTTAAATGTACGACCAAGCATTTATACATATATAACTTTATACTTTTTAAGATATTTGCAAAATAAATTTTATGGACCAAGGGAGTGGCCACTTTCGATTGGCCAATTTGGAGTAAAATTTACTGGGACCTCCAAATTTATCAAAAAAGCCTAAATCTGAAATTTCAGTTCGATTGGTTAAACCATCTGGGCTGTAGAGAGGACACAGACTGACATACTGACAGACTGACAGACTGACAGACTGACAGACTGACAGACTGACAGACTGACAGACTGACAGACTGACAGACTGACAGACTGACAGACGACAGACTGACAGACTGACAGACTGGCAGACTGACAGACTGACAGACTGACAGACTGACAGACTGCCAGACTGACAGACTGACAGACTGACAGACTGACAGACTGACAGACTGACAGACTGACAGACTGACAGACTGACAGACTGACAGACTGACAGACTGACAGACTGACAGACTGACAGACTGACAGACTGACAGACTGACAGACTGACAGACTGACAGACTGACAGACTGACAGACTGACAGACTGACAGACTGACAGACCTACAGACTGACAGACTGACAAGGGACCTTCCCATTTTATGTAGATGGCCTTTAAAAAAGCAGTGCCCTGTTAAAAACCAGGTAAGTGATCTTAGGGATTGGCGGTCCATCCTCGGTGCCTCTCCCAGACGTATAATATTATAACTGAATAAATTCTTGGCCTGTCTCATCCCAATGGAGGCCTCCAAGAGTAATTTCCTGTAGTTCTGCTCCCAGTCCCTTATACCATCTGCCAAGTGGGTTTTGGAAAAAGCAATACTAGAACTGGAACCCAGGAAATCTCGGCTTGCTCCCAGTTTTGCACATCGGTCTGCTGCCTCATTTCCTTTAATGGTGGAATAGCCAGGAGACATAAAAAGGGTGACTTTATTTGATTTACCCAGTTCTAATAAATTACAGTAGCAGCTCCAGATCAATTTCGAGTTGAACGCTGAAGCTCCTAAGGCTAGCAGAGCTGCCTGGCTGTCCAAAATTATACAGATCTCGGTTTTCTTATATTTCTTTTTGAGACATTGAAGCATACATACCTCAATAACAAAGGTCTCTGCCTGAAAAACTGTGGGGTGCTACCCACTGGTACGCATAGTTCTAGCTCGGGCCCGACTATCACTGCACCGGTACCCCCGTCTTTTTTTGACCCATTCGTATGCCATACAGAAGCATAACGTGGGAGGTAGGAGATAATATTCTCTACCAGTGCCCTATCCGGCAAACTAATGGTAAAATTCCTCCGACAGTCGATTGTCCTTACCATCAAACCAACATTTGTGGGCTCAGTCTTCACGTTTTGCCAATTATTCTGTGGCAGGTGAAGTGGGCCTTATTCGCCTTATTTGTAAAATGATTTAAGTGGGAATTCCATGACAATTTCTGATCAAGTACGACACCCAGATATTTAACCTCCGTTGACAGTTGGAGAATTACCCCCCCCCCGGGGCTATCGGCGGGAGGACAGTTTTCCTCCCATTAGTAAAGAGAGTGCAATTAACCTTGTATTGATTTACCTTAAGGCCCACCTCCGTCCAACAATCATTTACTACCTTTAGGGCTTGTTGCACTCTTTCCCCTACTGTATTTGCGCGAAACTTCCCCTAACCATCAAGACTAGGTTGTCCGCTTATATAATGTTTGAAAAGTCTAAAGTTCTCAGTCTGGTAAGTAATTGATCCATGACGATCAGCCACAATAAGGGAGAGAGAACACCTCTCTGGGGGCAACCCCTGGTGGCCGATATGGTGATGGTTTTGTCTCCAAAAGAGGTCGTAATCCTCCTGTTTTTTAGCATGTTTATTATCCACCTTACGGTGGAGGGGTCTATACTCCTTGTTAGTGATTGTTCCTGAATTACCTTGAAACTAGTATTTCGATGTCAGCTCGTGTAGAGCTGTTTCTGTTGATTTCCCTGCTTGGTAGGCGTGCTGCCTAGAGTTCAGAGGGTATCTTTGGAGATTGTTGGATCTAATACAAAGTCCCAAATTTTCTTCATGGTTTTCAGTAAAAATTATGTGAGGCTAATAGGTCTATAAGACCTAATCTTCTCTGGGGATCTTTGTCCCGCTTTTAAGATAAAAATCTCCCGAACCTCTCTCCAGCATTTTGGAACATATTCCAAGCTGTAGCTGGCCGCGAAGAGTATAGTAAGATAAGGCAGCAAAGTGTGCAGGCCTTGTTGTAAAAAAGCGGGGTATACGCAGCCTCCTCCCGGTGATTTGAAAGGACCAAATGATTTGATTGCCCAGCTTCTCCGTTCCGGCGTAAAAAGCTGCCTCGAGAACTTGTGAGTCCCATTTGGAACAGATACGGATGTATGCTATTTGCGTTGGATTCTTCCTGATCCCTCAGTACTATACATTCTGGGAAGTGACCTCTCACTAGTCATTCCAGAGTCTTCTCCCTGGTTGTGGTTGTCTCTCCACTTGGTTTCCTTACAGATCCCAAGGGTTCCTGTGCTCCAAGGACGGTGCCTTCTGCAGTCGACACGCCATAGTTAATTTGCATATTTTCTTACAGAAGTCTCTCCAGCTTAGTCTTTTGCTCTGCCAAAGAGCTACGTTGTATTGGGTAAGGGAATTCTGATAGGTAGTCCAATCGTTCGTCCTCTTAGCCCTATTAAAAAATTTACGGACATTTCGTCTCATGTTTTGTGCCTCTGATACGCACCAGGGATAAGCTTGAGTGGTAGGCATTAATTATTGCCTCTGTTACTTCATTTGCTACTTTGTCGAGGTCTTCGGCAGAGTTTATTATGGTCTGTAGACCAGCTAAGTTATCCAAAATTCTGTCGTTATAGACTGGCCAGAGAAGGGCCATTTTCATCCCCGGAAAAATATGTAGAAGCGATGTTAATCACCCTCCTACCTCCTTTGGGTAAGGGCATTTCTATTGAAACAGCAGTGATGTCCCTTGAAATAAATTGGTTAGTAGTGGCGGGACACAAGCCAATAAGTATTGATAATGACGACTTTTGTTGTAAAATGTCGTATGCTTGTGCAATGTTTCCCGCGAATGGAAATGTAATGGACTGTATATTTATCTTCACTATTATGAATTTTATTCAACCAAAAAAAACAACACAAGATTTCTTTTAAATTCTTTTAATCGTATAGTATAATATGTTTAATTTTTATGTAGACACTTCGGCTTATAATTTCACAATGCCGTATATTCCTCTGAAACCATCAATTGTAATCTTTGGTTTTCATAGTGTTATACAATGTTATGGAAAGAGCGGTTCATTTAAATTAATTACAACAAAAAATGTCTTAATTATAACAGATCAGTAATGATCACACTCTCTGTGGTACTTAATTAATTGGTATAATCTATTACAATCATTTCTATTGTTATTAATTTGACAGAACAATTAGTGCAGTGTTTGTTATTTACAAAATAAAAATAAACAAAAATTAATTCAAAATAATTAAATGGATCTTTAAAATTGAAGGATAATAAAATGGTAAATATATAATAAACTACAGTAATAATAACTAGCTATATTTCTCTTTTAGGCAAGATAAATCCTGGCATGCTGATGTACTTCATTTTGAGAATAAACTTGCTGGAACATGGTTGTTTTATTTTAAGCTTTTGACGTGCTGGAGATAGATGGTTGTAAACAAGTAGAGAAGATATTGTGCCTCGGCCTATCTGCAGCCGTGTCGTAGACTAGCTTACCTGGATTGGCTGTAAAACCTTTAATCTTCCGCTTGTTGGTCCAAGGCTCCTGTATGAGCGCTATATCCCAGTCATTAATCATAAAAAGACGGTTAAAGTTGTTTGTAGCCGTTTTCGATCGATGGAAGTGTTGTTCTTATTGGTTTTGTGTGTATCACCATTATGTGTATTTTTTTCTTCATTTCTTAGGCTTCGGAGAGCCTGGTTTACTTGCAGGTTGCTGTTGCGGCACTCTTCCCCTAAGGGTCAGCCCATAGCATTTCCCGCTCCTTCCTCGGCCCGGTTTGGCCTGTCTCCCTGTTCCGAAGGTGGCAGATCTCCTGGTCTCCCCTGGCCCAGTGACCCCACCACCGCGGCCAACGTGCTCAGCCAAAGCTGCCTTTGACATGTCGGACAGATTCGGCTCCGCCATTCTCCCCTTGACTACATCCACCGCCCCCTCCTTCTTTGGGCGGGAGTGCACAGAGCCAAACATCTAGTTGACTCTGTAGTTGGAGCCCTTGAGTATTTTCGCCGTTTTATGTGAAACGGACATCGTAATTTGAAGGAGGGCGCCTTCTCGATCCATCCTCGCAATAATCCTCCAATCTGCGTCTCTTAGGTCCTTATTCTGGGGCGCTAGACGACGCAGTATCTCTTCGTTTGTCTCCTTACGACCTCGCAGCAGGTAGACAAACATGTTTTTTGGGCGAGGTAACTCCTCTTCCCCGACTGCCTTCAGGGATGCTCCGTCCCATGGTTTAAGTGAGGGCACTGTGGCCCTAAGCCACTCTGCCGTGTCTTCATCGACACAGTTGATTGTGAGCCAATCGTTTCTGGTGCGACATCCCAGGAAATTTGGGCTAACACCATTTAACGGCACCTCCGCCACTGTGTCCATTATGGCATCCTGTATTGCCAGAATCTGGGCAATGCCCAGTTTTATTTCATAGAAGCCTTGGTCAGTAATCTCCAACCTTCACTGCATTACTATACGTTGTGGTCGTGTCGGCCCTGTTTCCGGGGCAACTCTCCTTATTGTCGCCCTCTGTTGCAGTTTTTGGGACGGCTTCCAATGCCTTCGGTGAAGGACTGGCAATTTTCCCTCTTTTTACCGCGATGCCTTTGGGGATAGAGTCGTCATCCGACCTATTTCTTTTATTTGTTTGGACAATTCTGTCCCTGACCCTCTCCTTACATTGCTGCAAGGCAGCATCGCGGTGGACCCCTGACCGAATTATATTCCAGAAAACGCCAGGCCTCCATTTTCATGATTATTATACTTTATTTTACTAGAGTAAAAGAAAGTAAAAGGAGAACGAGATCGAATTGAATTATTAGTGTTTGGTAAGCGTTAGTACGAAGATTAAAAAGGAATTAAAAAGTGACTTAAAAAGTGTTTTAGTGCGAAATAAAAATTATAAGTGTACAGTAAAATTGGGTAAAAATTAAATAAAGTGTTCTTGTGTTAAGTAAATAAATTCGTTGGTGATAAATTGAATTGAGTTTGTTTTATTCACAATCCAGTGATACGAACCTTGCTAGACAAGGAAAAAACGTAACAATATTATGAATTAATCTTTAAGTACTACAAGTAATTTTAATTTTGGTATTAGTCATCTTTATCTCTTGGCTAATTCTCATTTCAGTGCTTGTTCCTGTAAATTTGTTGTTATGCTTGAAAAATATTTAAATCTAACTATTTACTATCTATGTAAATCTAATTTTGTAGTATATCATCTTTCTCATTAACAAAATTTGCTGTATTTTACACCCTTATGCAATTTATGTAAAATTAATTACAAAAACGACCACTGGCCTTATGTAACCTTTATCGTTTCCTCCGCCACAACATTTGCTTATAGTTTCTAGTTTTTTTACTTACCCATTTTCTGGGACAGTCGACACATCCGGCAGTTATTTCGGTGCGATTCGCAGAGCTCCTCGTCGAGATCAAAACGCTTACCGTTTGGATACCTTTCCGGCATTCCCGTGTTCCATCAGCATCACCTAAGACGCCCAACGAGCTCCAACTTTCCCATCTTTGACAAACACTTCACTGTTAATTTAAATTTGTTTCAATTGCCTTCCACAAAATTAATAAAATTAAAAAATTATTTCCATGGGTCCCGAACCAGACGCCGAGAATACTTGTTGACTCTTCATTTTAACTCGTCAACATTACAACAGTTAATTTCCACCAAAGTATAAAGTTTTGGTGTTTTTTATTTTGTGTCTATTGTGCTGACCCTTAACTTAATTTGTAACAATATTGCATACTATAAATATTTGATTGATACTTTACATTTTGTGTTGACATTAAAAAATTTAAAATTATATATAAAGCGTAGCATTTAATAAAATAAAACAGAATTTAAATTGACACTAACTGATTTTGTTCTCATTAATTATAAGACCCCACCAGCGGTAACCTTTTAATTAATTAAATTTATATAAATCCGATACAACGGATAACATTGTAAACAACTATTTGTCGAAATACGAGAAAATTCGTGAAATGACGGAGCCAAATGAAACAACACGTCACTACCGACTAAACCATATTCAATCCCCATTAAAATTTTTCAATTTAAATTAAAATTTAACATTTTCTCAATAAATTAATTATTTTTAATAAAATAAATTTTCAAGGACGATTTGAAAAAAAAAACACAACGGACCAAGAGCTATCGTAAGACAAAAACATCATTAGACAATCCGTCTCAAGACATAACAATCTAGAAGCCGATTTTATACCAATTTTCTAATGATTTTTGGAAAATCGAAATTTCTCAGATTTTCCACGGGAACCTTGAACTGATATTTTTTCCAGAGATAGTTATAACAAACCCCATTAAAACGATTCATCATCAGATATACACTCTAGAGGCTGATTCCAATTTTTTGGATTCTACTGATTTTCCGATATTTTCCACTAATAGGTGGAACAAAGTTTGTCACATAAATTTTTTTGTTTTTTCAACTAGAATGTTAATAACGTAATCTGCATTATCGACTTTTTACTTTTAGCTAACTTTAACAGGGTTCCAAGGATACCACACATTATATGTAAGGCTCAATGGTACATTTTTTTTTCTCGACTCTCGTCGAGTTCAATTTCAAGTGGAAGCGAACATATTTTAGTGATGGGTCGTTGATAGACCCCGGTTTGGGTTTATTGCGACAATTCTCCCCATCTGCCACTTCATGGGAGGAATATTGTCATCTTTAAGCAGCACAATTTGACCAATTTTTATGTTTGGTTGTTGAGCAGTTCAGCAGTAATCTTTGGACCACCTGGCCCAAAAATGTTGACTCAGTTATTGAATGAGGCGCCACCGTTTATTGTACCCAATGGCTTCATTGGTGATATTGGGTTCTGGTATGGCAATTAATGGTCGGCCGATCAAAAAATGTCCAGGAGTAAGAATTGCTGTACCATCTGGAACTGAGGTGAGTGGTGTTATGGGCCGGGAATTCAAAATGGCTTCCACTTGTTTGCACAGCGTGTTTAATTCTTCGTATGTAAAGACTTCGTTACACATGACACGACGCAAATGAAATTTCGCAAATTTTACAGCTGCTTCATATAGGCCGCCAAAATGCGGAGACCGTGGTGGTGCGAAAGTCCATTGAATTGTATCTTCTTGACACATATTCTTTATGCCCTGCTGCAAATTGGAGTCTTAAAGAAGTTGGTACAAATGGTTTAATTCAGAATTTGTCCCCACGAAGATTGTACAATTATCAGAGAACACCTTCCTACATATTCCTCTTGTGGCACAAAAACGTCTAAATGCACCCAGGAAGGCAGCCGATGAAAGATCTGCAGCTAGTTCCAAATGTATGGCTTTGGTTGCAAAACAGACGAAGATGCAGAGATACGTTTTAATTAGTGCTCGGCCACGAATTCTTTGCGTGACGTAAAATGGACCACAAAAATCAATTCCAACACAGTGGAATGGTGGCGCTACTACCACTCGCTCCTTCGGTAAATTGCCCATCTGTTGTACTATTGAAGTAGGGTTGACTCGGCGACATCGGATGCAATCTCGAAATATTTGGGCTGTTCACGAACCGTTGCCAACAATGCTTGGGGGCCAACATGAAGATACTTTCTGTGAAAATATGTAAGCAGAGTTTTGGTAAATGGATGGGAGGAAGGAAGTAAGATAGGATGTTTCGTAGAGTATGTCAGTGAGGAAAACTGCAATCTACCAACGACTCGAATCAGATCATTCGCATCAAGTAAAAGTGATAGACTTCTTCTGTTCAGAGGTCCTGTGATTCGTTCGTGGTTCTTCTTGCGTATATTATTCACGAATCTGCTAACATATGCCATCACTCTTGTTAATTTCTGATAGTTATTGATATATTTAATTTTTGATAGAAGATTGTCTTCTTGTGCAGATACAGTTGTCAAAATTGTGACCCTTTTATATTCGCAGTGTTTATGGTCAGAAACACATGGAGTCCTCGAAGTAAGCCATGGGGCCTTTGAAGAATGTAATATTGGCGACCCATGAAACCATAAATCGCATCGTATCAAATCTGCTGGCGTTTTTCCTCGAGATATGACATCTGCGGGATTTTGTGTCGACTCAATATGATACCATTGTTGAGAATTCGTTATTTCTTGTATTTGTGCAACTCTGTTTGCCACAAATGTTTTCAAATGTGAGGGTGACGATTTCAGCCAATGGAGGACAATTGTTGAGTCCGTCCAGTAAATTATATCACTGATAGGAAAATTAACAATGGCACGAACTTGTGTGATCAATTGTGCCGTTAATAATGCCGCCGCTAGTTCCAAGCGTGGTATCGTAGATTTGTATAGTGGTGCTACTCTAGACTTAGAGCATAAAAGTTGCACAAGGAACCGCCCATTCGGTTGTCCACAACTGGTGTAAATTGCCGCACCATAGACCGTTTCACTCGCATCAGCGAAACCATGTAGTTCTATTACGCTACCCGGAACAAAATCTTCAAATAAAAACCATGGAATGGATAACTGATTTAGCTCAAATAGATTTTTTCGAAATGTCTGCCAATATGTGTGGTAATTTATTGGAAGGCTCTCGTCCCAATCCAACTTAAGTTGCCACAGCTTCTGCATAAATACCTTTCCCAATACCACGACCGGAGATACTAATCCGAGAGGATCAAACAATCGTGCAATTTCGGAGATGACGACCCGTTTCGTCACTTTGGTTTGACTGGAGATTTGCTGTACACGAAATTGTAAGACAGCCCGTTGTGGTTGCCAGAAAATCCCCAATGTCTTTATGTAATCGTCGTTATCAAACTGCAATAATTGCTCATGATGTTCCGGCGAGAATATCTGGCGAATTGGCGCACCATTTTCGTAGTTCCATCCCGCACATAGAGCACCGTGATTATTGACACCTTTAATTCGTTGGCTGTAGTTATAGAATTGGCCCCAGTTAACATATCATCGACATACACTTCATGTCGAATTGCATCGCTAGCTGCAGGGAACTTCTCTTGATTGTCAATTGCACACTGGCAAGAAATGGGCTGAAGATGTACCGTGCGTTACGGTTTTTAGGCGGTAGCTGCATATTTGTGTCACCTAAAACGACATAGAACAGAACTAATTCATTTTGGACCACAGCTTCCACCATCAAAATATCGTTCAACGAATATCCACTGCTTGTTTTTGCTGAGCCGTCAAAAACAACTCGCAACCTTGTCGTCGAACAATCTGGTTTGATTACGCAGTGATGAGGAAGATAGTAGTTAGATGCTGGAATTTTATCATCTGGTTCTCGCTCCATATGTCCGAGTGCTAAATATTTGTCGATGAATGATTTTTAGGCAGCTTGAAGTACAGGATCTCGACAAAGCCTCCTCTCCAAGTTTCAAAAACGTCGCATGGCCATTGCCGAGGAGTCGCCCAGGACTGTAGGCTTATGAGTAAATGGCAAACTCACGGTAAATCTACCCGTTTCATTTCGTCTGATTTGCTCGACAAAATGTTTATCGCATAGTGTCGAGCTTCCAAAATCTTCAATGGTCGTAATGGATGATGTTACTAGTTAAATTTGTTGTCTGGCAGTTGATAAAGTGCATGAAAAACGTCCTGATATAATCCAACCCAGGACGGTATTTTGAAGACACGGCAAATTGTCTCCTAATTTGATTTGACAGACTTTGAATAAATCGAAGAAAATTTCTGCTCCAATAAGCAGGTCGATATTTTGGGCGCTTGCAAAATTTGGATCAGCCAATCGTAGGTTGCCTGGAATATGCCAGCCAGTAGTGTTTGTCGGCACGGATCAAGCAATATTTGTAATTACAGGTAGTACTAATACCTCAAGCTCAGTAGCAAAATTGGTTACCATCGATCGTAGTTTGACGCATCCACTGGAGGAAGACTATAAAGATGAGGCACCAATTCCTCCAATTTTGACAGACACTTTTTCTAGTGGAAGCCGCAGTCTTGATGCAAATGAATTGCTTATAAAATTCATTTGAGATCCGGAATCCAATAATGCCCGTCACACAATGGGATGTTTAAATTTGTCTAAAACTTGCACCAGAGCTGTAGCCAAGAACGCATGTGTATAGGTTCAAGTTTATATTTAATGGATGTGAATGTAGCAGACTTGGACGATGTTGGAATAGCTGAAGATAGTGGCGAAGCCTTTTCGTTGTTTGCCGTCGCAGCTGCGTTGGAAGTGAAAATGGTCATATGCAACAAAGTGTGGTGCTTTAAATGGCAAACCTTACATGACTCTTGCAATGAACACTTGTCTACCAGATGACCAGGTTTGAGACAATTAAAACATAGCTCAAGATTTTTTACTTGTTCTTGTCGATCTCTGATTGGCATCTTTAAAAATGCAAAACAGCGCAGAATGGAATGTGAATTTTTATTACATAGAACACAATAGCAGACATTCCAAGTGGCATGATGTGAACTCAGAACATTGTAAAATCGTTGTGGCCTTGATTGCATGTGATTTAACGTAAATGATGGAGGTTTCACATGTGCGGAAGAACTTGACGTTTTGGTTGGCAACAAATCTAATTTCGCACATCGCCGTTTGATAAACTGGGTAATATCATTGTAAGTTGCGATTCTATCTAGAGGGTACGGCTTCACACCATTTTTCTTTTGTTTCAGGATCGAATTTGCTTGTTATTAGGAATAAAATCAAGTCATCCCATTGCTCTGTTGGTCGATGCAGCGTTCGAAGAGACCGCAAATATGCGAATTGAACCCGTCGTGCAACTCCATTAGCCGGCGTGAACAGGGTTTATCCAAAGCCTTAACTGTGAACAACCATTTGATGTGATGTTCACAGATCCGGTTAGGTTGATTGAATCGTTCTTTCAGTATCTTTCTGGCCATCCAACGCAGGATTTAAATGAACCAATGAATCGAAACACTCGATGAACTCTGACCATTTCATAATGTCACCGGAAAACGTGGTCAATGCAATTTCCGGCAGCTTTTTGCTCAACCTGGGTGACTGATTGGCTTCTTCGTTCTTAGGCGTCCGCTTAAATCATAATGCTTCTAAACTTCTCTTCCAGCACTGGACGAACGGAGAAGTATACATTTTCGATAATAGCTCGATTTGCCGCAGCATCTGGTTGTTCCTCAGCATCTATAACGAGTTGATTTCCCTTATACACTTCGTGGCCTCTTCAAAATTGGTTTTTATCCATGCGGCATGCAGCTGAAGTAACTCCAAATAAACCGCGACACCATTTTTAGCATCTCTTCTAGCTAAATTTGAAGGCTTCTTCCACTTCTTTGGAGGACTTGACTTTAGTTACGACAAAACTACTGTTGAGTTAGTCCATAGGTGTAAAGAAGTTGTTCTGAACTCGACTGATTAACTAACGCTGCTTACAAATTTTACTAATAAATGTGCTTCACACAGCTCTGAAAGACTTAGGATTAGATTGGTGCGCCTTTACTTTTACTGGTTATCAGATTTATTGTAATCTGAGTTGTTGAACGTTATTCGAGCTTGCTTTAATTATTAATAAATTAATGATCTGCCACGTATCATGTTAACAAGCCACACTCAAATAATCTCAAATTTTTATTTGTAAATTTACAAACTAAATAAAGTGCATCGGACGAAAAGTTCTAAAGAAAGCCAAAAAAGAAAATTGACAACTTCAATAACACAAAATCATCTTCTAAAGTGTTCAACAATAATAAGAAAAAAATATAAAAACGAAATTAAGGATACTGAAGTCAAAATGGAATGGAACTTTTATATCAACTTTCTATAAAGAGCTTTCTTTTCATTATACCGTTACACTTATGTACAATGAGTACTTATACGGGCAATGTTGTTTGATTATAGTGTATATTTATATAACTGGTTGGATGTTGTTTTTACGCTTTCGTTTTTATCGTTGTGCTTTTGTGCTTTTCTATTAAATAAACAATATTACTTTCAATTACAACTGTAATCAATTAAAATTTGTCATAACTCAAGTTAATTGAATGATGTTGTGTTAGCGTAGAAATGAGGTTTCTTCGTGTACGTTGGCGTGATTTAAATGGAATATTACAAATCTATTATGTATATCCATAGTATCTCCCTAGTGACTGTTTTAATTGATAGCAATCTAACTTAGTTTTATGGTTTGATATAAATTTATATATTTAGTGTTGCCGAAGAGTTTGGGTAATATTTATTTTGTTGCGAGTGATTTTTAATTATTTTATTTCCAAGAGTTTTTATATTTCTGTTTGAACTTTTTTGTCCTTGTCTAAATTTCTGGGAATCTCAAAAAAAAAAAAAAAAAATAAATATCAATCGGAGGAATAGGCTCAACATTGAAAAAACTTAACTTTAGTGTTCAATTTAATTGGCGTCATATTATATTTGTTTTTGTCTACAAACTTTAACATTTCTTAAGATATTTATTATATCATCCTCAACTAAAAACACATAAAAAAGTTTATGGCAAAAAAAAAAAAAAACAAAAGGAAAGTTTTGAATTCCAAATCGACACTAAAATTGTGAATATTGTAGTATGTGCAGAATATCGTAAATGTTTTGTTCGAGTGGTTACAAAACAGAAACAGATTGAATAAACACAAGTCAATTTAAGTAGCATTACCATTATTTATACTCGTATCTAACTAAATTCGATATTAATCCATCGTATCTACAAAAAAAAAAGCTTTTATATCTCTAACCAACCAAATTTGTTTGTTGTTGCTTTAGGAACATAATATAATTGAGGACATATCGTATACATAAATACAAAAAGAGATTTTACAAAAAATATTTTCCATGCGAAAGTGATAAAAAGAAAATGAATCTTCTTTGTATCAATTTCCACATTTGATTTTCAAATCAAATTGATTTTTGGAATTGTATTTGACTTAGCCCAATAATAATATCAGCGGAAGATCATCAAATCAGTACATATGAGTAATTTATTGATTGGTGTATTGAAAAATTAATTTAGTAAATTGAAATAGCGGCTTGAGTTTTATAATTGATATTGAAAGAAAGTCATAGTTTATTGTTATTGGATATTGTGCGATTGTAATCTCTGTGACTCAAATCTAATTTAGTAACGATACATCTTAGATTTTTTTTTTAAATGGAATCTTTGGTTGCTTGAAATACAAAAAAATTTTAAAATTGGAAATTGTTGTTCTATTGTTCTTCCACTGTTAATATTCCCCCAAGACACGATGAATTATAAAGGTTATAAAGTATATAACTAATCTTCGTAGTAGACTTTAAATAGAAAGCAGAACCGGTGGGAAAATATAGGCGGTGGAATTTTGATCCTGAAACAAAGGGCAAAAAACAGATTTAACTGGTTAAACCAGAAATAATTTTTGCTGTAGCTGCATAGTAAACCCAAAATCCAAAGTCTGCCGACAGAGTACAGTGCTGAAATAAGAATTGAGAAGTCATGAAAAATACGCCTTCCTGCACCATATCGCTTAAACTGGGTCATTGCTCCCGCATAAAGTTAAAATTAAAGGGAAGCTGCTCTAACACCCCGCTACAAAACCCACTACAAAATGCAATCTACGATTGATGGAAACTAGTTACTAAGTCAAAGTGCTGTTGGTTAGGGCTAGAAACTAATATTTACATAACTAAGGTCATCAATAAAATAAAATATGTGACATACGACATTCCTGTATTTTTGGCTGTAGTTCTTCGTTTCCCTCCTTGAAAGTGATACAAGTAATCTTGCGATTGATTGGCCATCTTTATTGAGAGATTAAATGTTGGCAATATTGAGGAGTACACCTTGTGGAAATACGTTTGCTTCGATGGTATGCTTACGCTTCTTCCCTTCAAGTTACAGCTAGAGACTAAGCTTAGTATACCGCTGTTGGATATTTTTGTAGAAAATGGCTCTTGTTGACAAACGATACTGATCGTATGCTCGGTTGTTACTGAATAAAGCCATCGGTGATCCTTCATCTGAATCCATGTATCGGGCATATTGGACACCTTCCTTTCGACTACGTCGTATTGTTTATTCACTCTTTCTTGTCATAACATGAGCAGCTCGCATAAACATCATCTTCTTGATGTTGATGCATAGCCTGAGTTAATTGGCATATGTTAAAGTCGTTGGTTCTGATGCAGTTTTGCCATTCGAAATTTGTCATTGAGGAATATGTATGCCGATGCAAATCTGTCTTATGAATATAGATAGAATGTTAGGAGTCGGTAGCGGTATGTGCTTATATATTTGGTATATTTCCTTATGTACTAAAGGCAACTTCACTTCAAGTATCAAATATTTTCCCTGCAGCCTTATCTTGGCTGTCCTGAGTCAATATGTCATCGGTTTCTTCGATATTGGGCAGCATACGTCGTCAAGAGCCTCGTGGTAATGACTCGATTGTGTATATCCAATACTACTTCTATCAGGTGTGTCTTGGATTTCTTTGAATGCAATCATCCGCAACATTGTATGTATTGATAAGACTAGAAAGTTGTCTTTTTCATTGTTGCTCTCTAGAGCCTCCTCTAACTGAGCCTTGAATACTATCCAATACTTGTCCATGTCTTCCTGTCTATTCTTAAAAACGTTTACAGTTGCGTCTATGATTGACGTTTTATTTTTCAGCAACGCTGAAGCTCATTTTCTAGATTTCCTTTTAAGTTGAAAAGTCCTCGTTTACTTAATTTTCAATATTAGCAGTGGTGCATAAACCATCTTGGTAAGTGTGACCTTCTGGCTGCACATCTTGAGTTTTCCCATCTTGTTGTCTATTTTTGTATCCTCATTTGGTTTCCTTGTTAGATTTTGATTATCCTCGGTTGGAAAAGGACTTATCTTTGTAATAGGTCTCTTGAAGATGGTGTTTTTAGGACCTTTTATAGATACAACTCTGTTTAGACCATCTGACCCCGAATGAAAATCTGTCATCCTTCCCATTGCCCATTTTGTAGGTGAAAGTTGCTCATCCTTGACTAGAACTGAAAGACCAATCTCGTAATTTGCTCTCGGTAGTGTCCATTTGGATCTTTGTTGTAGACTGGTTAAATATTCCTTAGACCATATTTTCCAAAATCCTTGGGTTGCGTTTATGTTGCTTTTGTCTGATTCAGGAGGTGAAATCAGCGGTCTCCCAATTAAGAAATGCCCCCAGGCGTTAAAGCATCAAAATCAACCATATTGCTTGACAAAGAAAGAATGGGTCTGGCGTTTAAGCATGCTTCAATTTGTGTTGGCACCATGCTGAACTCTTCATAAGTTAGTGTTGTTTCATCGATAACATTTTTTAAGTGGTGTTTTGTTGATTTTACACCACATTCCCAAATTTCCCCGAAGTGGGGACTACCAGGCGGAATGAAATGCCAGTTTGTTCCATAGTTAGCTGCTTCCTCAGCTGCATTGTTGTTTGGTGATTCTATCCACAGCAAGCTTTGATAATTTTGATCTGCTTTATTGATTATGATCTGGCGGAACATCTTCTCTGTGTCAGCATTGATAATGAATTGATATTTTCTCCATCGCATTAGATTCGATATTAGATCCTGTTGTAACGTTGGATCATTTAACGTTAAATCATTCAGTGATACGACTCTCAGTTTCGAAGTCGTGCCGTCTGACTTCCTCACTGCGTCATGTAGAAGGTAATATGTTGCAGTTGATTCTTCCTCATCTTTTAATATTTCCATGTGCTTAAGTTGTTCGTATTCACGCATAAAATTTGTATAACCTTTTCTGAGATTTGGTTCTCTGGACAACCTGTTTTCGAGTTGAAGGAATCTTGCTGTTGCCAAACGTTTAAATTCTTCCAAATACGTAATTGGGTTCTTCTGTCGCTGGTTCGTTTTTATTTCCTGTGATGAACTGCGGTTTCATGACCTGAGTGTAAAAATCTGCACCCAATAGTATGTCAATCGGTGCTGCAACAGTTCGGATTGGCCAATAGCAGCTCGTTCAGATGGTTCCATTCTTTAAAATTAAATGGCGTTTTTGGCAGATTTTTGTTTGTTTTGGCTTGTACTAAAGCCTCAATTTCAATTGAGTATGCTGACGGATATCCTGGCTGTAGTTTGATATTTACGATACTGTTGACCTTACCAGCCTTATTTGGCTTCTGTTGTTATGAATAATGTTTGTTAGCTGGTGTCAATCAGCAATCTTTAAAGCTCGTTTTGACAAGAGCGGTTGCTAAAAGTGTTGTCTCATGAGTCTCTGTCGCACTGTTGGTTGAAATGTTTCTTGAAGTAGTAATTTGAGGTTGCTTTATATAAAGAAGATTGTGATGCTTGCCGTTGCATTCTTTACATCAGTAGTTAAGCATTTTCTGCAAATATCATGCAAGTTGACATGTTGCATCCGTTCTATGTGACACATTTTGTTGAACTTGTGGCAGCATTCCAAACTAATGAATGCCTGCTGTTTCTAGTCTTGTGGCGACGGCTATCATTTACTGTTGTTACATTTGGCAATCGTAAGGTTTCCAGCACTTGATATCTTTGTTCCAGAAATTCGAGAAATCCGTTGGTGGTTTGAAGCTCGTTTGAATTTTTTAACGACATCTCATCTGATTTGAGAGTTTTGTTATCTAATTTTTTCGATAAATATGGTACTAACCAAGCACCCCAAGTCGTAATGTCGACTCCTAAATTTTTTATTGCGTGTAAGTTTTCCCTGACGATGTCATGCAATATTCTAATTGCGGATGCCGTTTCTTGTGTTGGCTGCAAATGTTAGATAACTTTGCTCGCAGCTCCCTCCAAATATGTTTTCAGGTACATCATTTTGTGGGTATCAGTTAAACTGCCGTTTTGAACCACTAATTTTGAGAACAGTTCATGGAAACCAACCCACTCTCGATATTCCCCATTAAACTTTGGTATCTCAATTTGTTTTAACCTGTATTCTTTTGGCTGCTGGTTGATTCAAGCAGTACAATCTTCAGTAAGGCTGCTAATCCCAAACTAGTAGTTGTTTATAAAATATTCCTGATTTTCTAGATCCTCTTGTGTTGTTTGTAGGAGGATCTCTTTGTGCAGCTCGGGTTGTGCAAATTCGGGTTCTTTTCTATCTTCAATTAAGCCGTTTGCTTGCGAGATGAGGCTCTGCCAGATGTTTATTTTTAATAACTGCTTCCTAAGCAGCTTTTTGTTGGGATCATTGAGGTCATCTTGGACCGCCGGGATTATTAATTTGGTGTGATCATTTTTGATGCCGTTGTTGTCCTGGCTGAAACACAAGGCGCTGTTTGTATTGTGAAGTTATCTGTTGCTGTTGGAGTTGTTGCAGCAGCTTATACCTTAAGGTTGATATCAGCTGTAATGTTTTCACAAGCATGTTCTATAAGCTTACGCTCTTCTATATAAGGCCAATCGTTTATGCCAGCGCAGCTTATTAATTTCTGGTCGTTTATTTTGAATTTGTTGTACAAATCTGCGACATCCTCTTTTCTTTTTCCCAGGTGAACCTTTGTTCTTCTGGCAGCTTTATCCTTTTTAATGTTTGCGATTAGTTTCTGTATCTGTTCTTTCAGATTATTTGTTCGTTCAGCAAATTTTCCATATCTCGTTCTTTGTTTTGTTGTAAAGCATTGATTTTTCTCCTAGCGTAGTTCTTTTATCTCGAAGGACCAATGTTTAATCGTAACTTAATCAAATCATAAATTTGATAGTTGACGTGTTGAGAATGTTTCCCGCTTGCTGTTGGTCAGGCCTAGACAGAAACACGTTGATATAATTCATATGGTGTATATTCAGAAATATTGCTTATAAAACGCGAACTTTCTTAGCTCAAACCCGGCTGTTTTTAACACTAATTTAATTTCGTTGCACAGAATTTTTACGTTTGATACTGAATCAGCTCCACTTAGCATATCATCTACGTAAAAATCTGACTTGATGGATTGGCTTGCTAATGGGAATATTTCACTGTTATCATCTGCAACTCGATTTAAGCTACGGGTAGCTAAGTATGACGCTGATTTGGTACCATATGTTACCCGAAGAAGTTTGAAGTGTTTTATTGGTTCATTAGGCTGTTCCCGCCATACAATTGTCGAGAACCAATATCAAAGCAACCGTACACGACGTATAATAAAATAAGGATGCCATGATAATGTATTCTAGAACGATGGAAAATGAGTTTTGTTTTTCGAGAGTAATATTCGAACCGCCGCAACGTGAACTACTAACGTCTTAGTTCTATTTTATATTAATAAATTGTTTTGTTATATTAAAGAATCATAATTTCTCATTCTAATTTAATTCATATTAAATTACCCCTGCCGTTCTCCGAACCTTTGCCTATCTGACACAATACACTGGTAATTGCAATCATCACCGTTAATCATCACTTGGCGATACATTTGTTTTATGTCCGCTGCTATTGCAATTCGGTGTCTTCTAAATCGAATGATAGTTTCTATCAACTCTGGTTGAATCGTTGGTCCTGTCATTAACACATCATTCACTGAGTAGGATGTGCTAGTTTTTGCTGACCCATCAAAAACTACGCGAACCTTTGTTGTGATGCTATCTGGCTTAATCACTGGATGATGGGGAAGATAACAGCATTCACCATTCGTCGATTCACTCGGTTCACATTCGATCATGTGATTTTCATTCAAATACTCCTTCATGAATTTGATATATTCATTTTTCAACGATTCGTCACCTTGCGTAAACGACGTTCAACAGATTTGAAACGACTTATTGCTTGATTCACTGAATTTCCGAGATACAATTTTGGATGCTTCGAGAAGAAAAAGTTGGTTAGTAGTTTGAAAAAGGGACTGACATTGTTTCTGTTCCGGATTTAATTGCTTTTCACCATGAAGTTCCTCTATGGTCCAACATTTTTCTAGTGCTTCATCAATATTAAAATCAGTCTGATATATGTTAAATGACGTGCTGTTCACTGCTGAACCACCAGTGACTATCCATCCCAAAGTTGTATCATTTGTAATTAAACCGTATGGTCCTGTTATCATTTCAGGTTTCAATATCTGGAGGAAGGAAATCAATTCTCGTTAATTCATCGGATGGAGGATCTGCTAGTTTTTTGTTTTGCAACTCTGGCCATTGATCAAGTATTTGTTGATTCACTTTAGGCAATTTATAATTTGACTTGCCGATAATCAATGCATCAAGCTACATACATGCATCACTATTGTTTGTTGGTACAATTCGAATTCTTACAGCACCACGCGCTGTTGTATAAGCTATTAAACCAGCTATCGGTGTTCTGCAATTCTTACGTTCTAGCTGTAGTTTATCTACACATGATGATGACACTAAAGTGCTTGAGAGCCGGAATCTAGCAATAATCTACATTTAATCGATCGGCCATGTTTGTCCAACAGGTTCACTACAGCTGTAGGTAGGATTGATTGATTTAATTGTAAACCATTTTCTAAAAGGTGACTCGTTATGGTGCTCATTGATGGCTGATTTACTTGATCGATATTTTTGACTTTATTGGTTGTTTTAGAATCTGATTGATATTGTGATGGAGCCGATGTGAATGTCAACATTTCGTTTTATGTGAAATTCGGATCATGAAGTGATGTATGATGATGTCGATGACAAACATAACACGAACGTCTGGAGGGACATGATTTGCTACCATGACCAGCATACAAGCAGTTAAAGCATAATCTGGATTTAATCACAAACTCTTTCTTCTTGTCTAACGAGAGTGCACCGAAGCGGTCGCACTCATGAAGTTTATGCATTCCCGTGCACATTTTGCATTTCTGACCATTTGCAAATTGATTGACGCCGGATATAGATTGATCCCGCTTCTCGTTAGACATATATTGCCCAAAAATGATTTCGTTGATTTTTGTGGGATTCGCTTAGGATTGCTTATATCACAATTCTCTAGAGCCATGCATCGGTTTTGCAAAAACTTTAGAAAAACATCAAATGTTGGAAGAGACGTATTGATTGTTTTTATGGACCACTGCCTTCGAGTTTCATCATCAACCTTTTGTAAAATTAAATGGATTAACCACGGATCTCTATTTTCTGCAGCTGCTCCAAACACTTTTAGCCCACGAATGATTTCATCAGACGTATCACATATGCATCTCAGATGCTTGATCGATTCATAATTAATTGAGGGTTGATCTAAAAATCTTTTGATTAATGACGTAATTACAGGCCCTTCACTATTGTATCTCTCTAAGATTTTGGTCCATGTTTCTTCATAATTCGCGTCTGTTACTGAAATGTGTCGTATCAAATTAAGTGCACCTCCTCTGAGGACCGAAATCAAATGTTGAAAATTTTGCACGTTCGTCAGCGATAAATTTTTATGAATTGCTCCTTCAAACACATCACGAAAAGTAGCAAATTCTTGGTTGTTTCCACTAAAATACGGTATGGTCAATTTTAGAAGTTTAATTTCATCCATTGGAGTAGCATGAAAACTTTGATCATGTAAAGTTTCTAGCATTTCCTTTTGGTGAGTAGTAAATGCTGTCATGGTTTCATTCATCTGGGTTTGCATAGCCTTTAGATGATACTCGCTCAGGATTTCCGCAATCCGGCACTTTGGTATCACCAGCAACAACTGCTTCACTTTGCCATCCGTGCTTCCCCACAATCGTTTTAAACACCCATTCTCAAGATGGAGGCTATCCCATTGAGCCCAATAAGCCTTGACAATGGAAGTTTTGTCGGCGGTCTCGCTCCAAGTCGACCGGTGTTCGTTTTCCTTCCATTCCATGATAACTGATAAATCCGCTCTTTTCTTATCATTTCATCGGTCCACTCCTCATCAGGCAGCACTTGCGTAAGCCGAACGTCGATGATGCCTTCCTTTGCTTCAATGTGGCCACAATGTTTACATTCTACTAGACATGGCCATTTTGATAATGCGTTGGCATTTCCGTGTGCACTTTCGTTTGATCCAGGGTGCTACTTGTCCCTCTGGATTCTTGAATTGTAACAGCCACCGTAAAGCGCCGTGATCTGTCCGTAAATGGAATTTTTAGCCATAAAGGTACTTATGGAAAGGCTTAACACATTCCACTATAGCCAACAATTCTTTCCGTGCCACGCAGTAATTACGCTCCGGTTTTGATAATGTTTTGCAGCAGTACGCAATAACTCGTTCTTGGCCATTAGTTTCCTGTGATAACACACCTCCTATACCGGCATTACTTGCATTGGTGTCCAAAATAAATTTCACGTTGGGTATAGAGTATGCGAGGATTGGTGCGACACATAACCGTCTCCTTAGTTCCACGAATGCTTCCTCCTTATCATTCTTCCATTCGAATGCCTTGTTCTTCCTGGTCAACTTGTGCAAACTCTTGGCGATGTTGGCGAATCCTGGCACGAAGCGTCTATAATAGGTGCACAATCCCAGAAAGCTTCGTAATTCGTGTAAATTTTTAGGTCTTGGCCTGTTCTTTACCGCTGCGATGTTTTCTTTGTCGGTGTGAATTCCATTGGTCGTTACGATATGACCCAAATATTTTAATTCAGTTCTGAACAGCTTACACTTCTTTGGATTTAACTTTAATCCGGCGGCCTGTATCGATCCAAAACTTCTTAATATTATCTCATTAATCGTTTAAAAGTCGCAGGGGCATTACATAATCCGAACGGCATAACATTAAATTCCCAAAGCCCGTTACCCACACAGAATGCTGTTAATAACCGCTTTGTAGACCTAATGTCGAAAATATTCGAGCACCCGATAACGTGTCTAACGTGTCATCGATCCATGGCACTGGATAGCTTCTTTTTTCTTTTTCCGTCACAGCATTGAGTTTTCAGTAATCAACGCAGAATCTCATGCTACCGTCCTTCTTCTCGAATAACACTACTGGTGAGCTCCATGGACTAGTAGATGGTTCGATTACACCTGCTGTCTGCATATCTGTAAGCCATCCGGTCGACTTCTTTTCATTTTGCCAATGGTAATCTCTGTTCCGTGCTTTAACATTGAGGTCCTTCCGTTATTATCCGATGTACTACTGAATATGGATGTGTACCGTTTGAGTAGTTGATGTTCAGAATTTTTTTGTACCACGGTAAGATCTTCGATCCATTTCTGCATAAGTTGTCCTACCATTTCTTTCTGCCCTTGCATGTCAGCTTTTCCAATCGGACTTTTCTGTTCACATTTTATTATTGTACCAATAATTGTCCCTTTCTTGATGGATTTTGTCTTATCCGAGAGATTTAGTGTCCTAATTGGTACTCCATGAACGTTGTCCGGTTTAACTAGTGCTTTCCCGATTATAATTCACTTGGCTCCGTCCTCCTCTTCGTTAGCTTCCACAACCCACAACCTGGGTGACCCAGAACCTCCCTCCAATTTTCCCAACACGATTGTCTCCGAGTTCGGTGGCAGCTTCTCCCGATGATCAATAATAATTTACCTGGTAGTTGCTTCTGCACTGCTAGATTGAAGTGGCAACTCGATGTTATCGTAAATTAAAACTCCTCGTCCAATATCCACCACGAAGCCATTTGCCCGCATGAAGTCCATTCCCATAATGACTTCATCCACAATATCTGCTATCAGTACTTCATGTTGGAAAAGAGTGCTCCCGATCTTTATTTTCACGATCTTTTTGCCTTTTATTATTGTACTATTTCCAGTTGCTGTTTGCAACTTCAATCCATTAGCTGGTTGTATACCTCCATCGATCAAATCTTTACGGGCAATCCTGCGATTTGCTCCCGTATCCAAGGCGATGATGCAGTCCGTGCCATCAATGTCGCCTTTGATTTTTAAGCTGTCACCGCCTCTTGCTACTTTCGAAACTCGGATGGAGGTTATGGCGCAATCGGTTGTGGTAGTCAGCTTCTGCCTCTTTAAGCTGACTCGTTTAAGTTAAAGGACTCCATCGTCGTTTGGCCCTCTTGTTTGGATACAACCTGTGCTCCGCTTGGTCGTCGCTGCATAGGAGATGGTAGGCTTCCCCGTTTTCTTCTTATTTCCCGGCAGTCCCGAGAGATGTGACCGATTTTATTACATGCCCAACATCTGATTTTACCGCTTCCGTCTCGGTATCTGGTTGGTGGCCGCTCGGTGTCTATGCTAGTGACGATTTTCACTCGACGTATTTTCATTGACGGTTTGGTGATGGCCTGTGCAGTTTCATTCGTCAACGCATAAGCGATGGTTTCCGCGAAGGTGGCTTTATGAATGCGTCAATTTTTAGCCTTTCCATATAATCGGCCGATGTGCTGGTATGTGCTAGATGCACCAGTCGCTCGATGGCCGATGAAAATTCCTGCAGCGATTCTCTTCCATTTTTATAGTGGCTTTTCAATTCAATGCGATCGATTTTCCGCTTATTCCCGCTACTTCCTGTCCAGCGCCTACATATTTCTAGATAACTGTTGCGCTTTTGTTTCGGGATGGTTTGTAGAGCCTCTGCTGCTTCGCCTTTGAGAGCCACTATTAAAGCTGCTACACGATTTTCATCGTTCCAACGGTTTTAATGGCTGCCGTTTCAAAATGAAATTTGAAAATGCCGAAAAATGTTGTTCCGTCGAATGTTGGTGGTTTTAACTTAACTAATTGAACGGTCTATACCACTTGCGTCGTTGTTCCACTTGCCTTGACATCAGTTAATTCTTTTTCAAGACGTTGAACCTCCGCTTGTAATTTTTCTTCAACCTGTTGAACCTCCGTTTCTAATTTTTTCTAAGTTTATCGTCGATTCTCTTATGACAAGATTCTAAATATGACATCGTCTTTAATTTCTTTTCCTTGTTTCTCCATCCGGCGTTTAAGTTTGCAATTGTTACGTTTCTGCCTTGTCAATCACGGTTCATATCACTGGATTGTGAAGAGTACAAAATCAATTCAATTTATCATCAACGAATTTATTTATTTCACACAAAAATTGTTACAACACAAATTTTTAACAATAATTCACAAAAACACTTTATTTAATTTTTACACAATTTTACTGTACACTTATAATTTTTATTTCGCACTAAAACCTTTTTTAAATGACTTTTTAATTACTTTTTAATCTTCACACTATCGTTTACCAAATAATAATAATCCAATTCGATCTCGTTCGCCTTTTTATATACACAAACCAAACTTCTAGAAAGCTCATGAATTTTCCAGTTAGAATAGTGTAGAAACATTTAGAACAGTTTTATCATGGAAAATCCCATTTTAGTACAGTAAAACATTGAGCTATTTTTAACTTGTTCTATTACAATCTAGGTGTCACCGTCACAATATTTTACAAATTTCTGGAAATTCCGAATGTTCCAAAATTCTAGTTAACAGCTAATATTTTCATTCAACCGAGTGGGTACCTCTTTAAATGTTGAAATCCTTTAAATTTTTTTAAAGTTCTACAAATTGGTGTTATGAGTTTACTGAAACTTATATTTACCACTTTTAAAATTGGACTGCAAAAAATGCTAAATGTAACCAGAGATTTGGGTCAAGTAAGAATTATTATTCGACTAATTTTTAATTGTTTAGGTTGACATAAACTCTAGTATAGTAAATTGTGTTCGCTTGTTCACATGGGTTACAAACGTAATTATCGATAGTTCGATTTCGAATTTTCAACTATCGATAATTCGACAAGTTTTTTAATTTTATCGATTTATCGGTAATTCATCGTTAAAATTTTATTTTTTCACTTTATGTTTAAATTATCCTTCAGCGGTGAAGATTCTCAAACATACGATTAAGTTGGTAATGGCACTCTTTTTCCGTTATCCTTATCACACAAACAGTCATCCTAGCAAGTGTACAATTTCAAATTTTTAAATTGTACTTTGTTGATTTTAGAGCTCAATTATTTTGTTTCTTAAAGTTTATCTTAGTTTACAGGTACCCTTAATTTTGATGTGTGCTTACCTAAAAACAAATAATCTGATGTTCACCGTTGATTTATTTTTATTGCTTTATGGTTCAAATATGCTATTAAAGACAACTCTTAAATATTTGCGGCTTTATTTAGCAAAAAACCTGCCCAATAATCAAAACATAAATAATTGCCTTCTGCGATGTCGAGTAGTTTGTCATATTTTCATTACAATTTATGATATCATCGTGTACCAATCCCAATACAAAACAATCTAATGTACATATATAACAGTTTTTATGTGTGTGGTGGACGTGGAAAAATGTTATTGTTGTTTTTTAAGAAAAATCATTTTGTTCCAACAATTTATTTTCACTGCAGGGTTGATTTTTATGTTATCGCATATTTCAAAACCATTTTAATTTATGATGGTTTTGTCCATATTTTCTCCGTTAAACCCATGACAAAAGGAAAATCGATTTCAAATGTTTTCCCATATTTTTTGTTTTTATAAATATCTGTCGCATACCTTCTAGCGGTTAGTATTGTTCATCTGTAGTCGTAAACGTAAATATTGTCCGCAATTCCAATGAATTGCACATCGTATTCGTATTTAGTATGTAGATCAAATTTTATTATTCAATTTTGTAATTCAGGATATGCAATTTTTATGGCCCAATTATTATTTTTTTGTCCAGTATAATAATGTATATAGTTTATGCGGGTACTAACTACATTTCTATTTTATTTTTAAATGGCCAAACGATAACGCAAATAGAAAATGGATAAAGTTAAATCCAATCGGGATCGTTTTTTTGTTATATTTTTTGGTCTTAATATCTATAATTCAGATTGTATCCATTTTTATTAAGTTAAAAGCTTTTAGGTATTCAGTAATAAAGTTATCTGGTTCGATTTTTATCATTGTATATACTCGTAGATAACAGATAAAATGATTTTATTTACAGTTATTCATATTTGCCGTTCTCTGGGTTAAAATGCGATTGAAGTTGTCCCATTGAACATTTGTCACGCTCCAGTTATATGTATGTAGATGCTTTTAGACCGAACAAAAAGTGAGGGACAATAGATCGATACATTTGAAATGCTGCACATAAATCTAACATAAATTTTTTACAACCAATTTTTCTATGTCATAGTGATTCATATAATCAAAACAGCTGAAACGGATTTTGAATTATTGATATATTTTTAGAGTGGTTCTACTGTTACGAATGAAATTTTTTGTTTAGTTGGATTATGGTTGGATATTTTTTGGTTATCGTGGTTTGTTAGCGCCAAAGATGTGAGATGCATGAATATTTATGAAGAAAAAAATTACGTTGCTTTGTAGATTAATACGCATCTGAAATTTTGTTTAATTTGGGTTTAAATAAAATATCACTTTACTCCATCAAAAATAAATATGGTTAGATAGTATTCAAGACACAAAAGTAAAATTTATAAAAAAACTTTTCACTGTTCGACCTAGATATTAAATCCATTAGCTAACCTAGATCTTCGTAACCCAAATGTTTATTTAACCGAAATTTTACCAAATTGCTTTCCTCATTGTAATTCCGCATAGAGAAACAACTTAATTTTTAATGAAGTTGAGGAATATTTTTTTAGAAACTATATTTTGTATTTATTTGAAACTGAATTTAGAAAAATTGGTTTAAAGTTCTAGATCATGGTAACTTTTAAATTAAAGGGATTAGTAAAAAAAAAATCGTGATACCGAATAAATTTTTAACCTTAATAATGATATTGTCGAAGAATCGACCACTAAAACAAAACAAATTATTAGGATTTTGTATTTAACTTTATTTAAAATACTTATCTTAATCTCACTTTTTCTAAATTGTTTATCAGTTTTTGACACTTCTTAATATTATGTAATTTGACAGTTTATTTATGCATTGCTTTTAAACTTTTTATTGTAATTATCATTGTGACGGTGACACCTAGCATATGATAGAATAATTTAAATTAATAGCTCAATGTTAAACTGTACTAAAATGGAATTTTCCATGATAAAATTGTTCTACACTATTCTAACTGGAAAAGTCATGAACTTTCGAGAAGTTTGGTTTGTGTATATAAAAAGGCGAACGAAGTCGAATTGATTTAGTAATATTTGGAACGCGATAGAGTAAAGATTAAAAAAGGAATTTAAAAAGTGTTTTTGTGGAAATAAAAATTATAAGTGTATAGTAAAAATTTGAGAATAATTTATATAAAGTGAATTTGTGAATTTTTATTAATAAAAAGTGTTGTTATAATTTTTGTGTGACATAAATAAATTCGTTGGGGATAAATTGAATTGATTTTGTTTTATTCACAATCCAGTGATACGAACCTTGATTGACAAGGCAAAAATGTAATCTATATTACAATCAGTGCTGTCGAAGTGAGTACAATCGGAGTATTTGTACTGCTTTCGCCTACTGGTTACTCCTGTACTCCGCTATTACATTCTGTACTCCTCTGTTCAAATGACTGCTGTACTAATAATACCTTTATAAAATATTTTAACTTATCGTATTTCTTTGCAATAATTATAATATTCTGGGAGATAGCTGGCTTTTTCATAAAGAATTTTTTCAAAGCTAATTTAAAATGGTTTCTGCTATGCTCAGGCAAAAACCCACAAAACGATTTTCTTGCAGTAATGTGCTAGCCACTTTAGCAAACAATATCAATTCAAACATGTCAAATTTGCGCGAACTAAATTAGTTCAACTTCAAAATGGTTGTTTTCAGAATCTCAAGATTTGTTGGTAAAACTTATAAAAAGATAATTTAGAGTTTTTCACAACTTATAAAAACATCAAGGCACTCTGTATGCGGCACCAGATAAACTCAAGCATGACAGAGATTACCTGATTTTAACAAAAAACTTTTATCTGCTTTGCCTAAATATTTATATTAGGACCTCCTGAATACAAAAATTACGCTGCAAGACAAATTATGCGGCCATTTATCCTTACCGCACAAAAACGATGTATGGAAGTCTGGATTTACAATACTCTCAAATCCTTCCATAAGCTTAGACTAGGTCCCTATTTTATAGGGATATAAAAATAGTACTATAAGATAATTTCTGCAGTCATTTAACCTTTTCAGACTAGATAGAAGTTGTATGGAAGTTTGGATTTAAGCAGAGTGATATGGGAAATTGGTCCAATACGCCTTGACATCAATATTCTCAAATCCTTTGCTTACATTTGAATAAAATCCAGTCCCCCTTGCATCTTTCTTGTCTAGCAAGGTTAAATGCCGACAGCAGAAATTGTCTTTCGGTTTTATTTTGACATTCTCCTCCTCGCCTAGGTAGGATATAGGGTGACCATACCTCCTGCAAAATTCAGGAGGAACCAGAAAAATAATAATTTCAACAAAATTTAATTCGAGCTCCAACCCAAATGACTGGCCCAATGCTTGGGCCTTGTTTTATTTTAAAAACTCTGATTCCAGCCCTGCTTTATGGCAGAATTTTTTTAAACTATTTATAGAACTTACAAAATATTGTAGATAATAAATATCACTAAAATCCATCAACAAATGTGCTTATTCCATCCCTTTGATACATTAGACTGAGAAGATAGTCTGAATTAGCTAAGTATATGTCTATGTAAAAACAAAGAAAAATTGATGAAACAATGTTTCTAATAAATGTCATCAACCAAAATATCATTAGTGGTGCTCCACAATATTTCTTGAATTTGGCTCTTATTTTATTTATCAAATCCAACCCCAAATGAAGTGACCCAAGGAATTTTCAGGGTGTGAATAATTCTGTTTTATATTACGAACTGCAGATAGAATCGGCTTAATAACTCAGGTAAAAAACTACAATAAATCCATTGGCAAAGGTGCTCCATTTGGTGCTGGAATCTGGAAATTTAGAAAAGGCCTGGAGTGGTTGTAAAACACAAATTTTTCTTTGACAGATCTAATTTCCTTAATTTTTTTCTCATAACCAAAGTGGCATTAAAGTGTTTTGCAATATTTGTTGAATTCTGGCCTTGTTTTATTTATGGAACTCCGTTGAAATTTATTGTCTTACTAAGCCAATACATTTGATGATCAATGAATTAGTTATAGCACTACCACATCAAGAATCAAGTTAGAAACTTTTTTAGAAGAGATTTCACCAACTGCATGTTTTGTGACCAGTTGTCGCCACCAAACCAATATTAGCAATTTTTTTTTTGTTAATAAAACAAATACACAACATATTTCGAGACTTCATAACTTCCCTGTTTTTTAAGTCTTCGTCCAGGCTTAGTCATTTTTGACCTGGTTCACCCCCTAGGTACGTACTAAGGTATCTGATAATGACATATCTGACATGTTTGAGTTTGCATATGTGTCAAAATTACGCTTTTGAAAATGAAAAGGGTTCGAAGCTAAATTTGGTTTAAAATAAATTTTCCATTTACCACGGAAAATTTAGATAGAAATAGCTAAAAATTAAAAATTTTGTGGAGTTGTGGCAGCGTTAAAAACTATTTAGCTCGAGCAGCATACAGTGCAATATATAAATCACTTTTCTTTTAATATTCAAATTTAGCTGAAAAACTAAAAACAATTTTAGTGTAATTTGCTGGATCGTGATTTTTTTAATCAGAAAATACCAAAGGTCCTAACTATTGTATTTCATATGCACTTCCTTCTGCCTAGAAACACTGTTCTGAAAACGTACTCCGTTTAAAGTATTCAGAGCGATAGCACCACCGACCATGAGATGAGATACTAACACTGAAATCAATTGACTGGAGAGAAAACCTGTTGACATTTTTTATCAGTCTGACTCTGTTAAAAGCCAGATGAACCATCGAACGAAGTGGAGTAAGCCCTAACCTCAATCGAACTATAAAACTCTAATTCTCCAATTCCACAAACCACAACATAAATGTATTTATGTTTATTCGAATACTTACACAACATTTTAGTTCACACAAAACTATCACACAAACACACTGACTTAGTGAATTATAAACTATTTTCTTAAAATTTTGGCCGTGTCGATTTCTTTTTTTAAAATAGGACGGCAAATTGGCAACATAAGCAGGCTGAGACTTTATACACTTGTAAATGTGATAGAAGAGATATTTAAATATTTATATAAAAAAAATCTTAAATTTTTTTGGTCAAAAAACGATTTTCTGTGAGTACATAAGCAAATTAACGTATTCTAATTTACCGCTAACACGTCATTCCTTACTTATTTCACTTTCAACCTTAAAATTGTCGGTATATTTAATAAACGTTCTTTATTTTTTTATTTAAGGTTTGACTTCTTCGCTCGACTATACCGACGCTGCCTAAGGTTTAAATAGTTGTGTTTTATTTTTTTGCCCTGTTCTAGTGCTCAATGTTAACCGTTATAAAATATATAGCGATAATTAAATAAAGTTAATCAATTAAATTTGGCGATTGAATTTACGGTTTTAGGATCAAAATAATTGACAGTCTTGTCACACTTACTTAAGGACCAATTCCTCGCGGATTGAAGTTAAAACAAAGTTTGCAAGCTGAAGCGAAGCTTCTAATAGTAGTAGAGGCTTCCGAAATTAGAAACATCATATTAGAGCCCCATTATCATCGCATGTGTCGAATTTCTTCATAACCGGTTAAGAATAGTCAAGTTCCATCCTAATCATAAAGAGTTGCGTTAAAATTAAGTATAAACTATACGCACGTTTCTTTGAAAATAAAGCGAAAGTAAAGTGGAAACTTTGTGAGAAAAAACAAAAACTTTATTTTAATTAAAACATGAGACTTCGAACAACTGTACTGTTTTTTCGTTCAAGTCGTTTCGTCCAAGTTTCCTGTCCAGATACCTACTGTGGTACCGTCTGGCAACGACATTTCTTCCAATTCCCCGAAATTAGGGTGAAAATGATGAACATGTTCGCATAGTTGACAAGTCCGTATTGGTATACATCTGCCAAAATTACGCTTTTGATAATGAAAAGGGTTCGAAACTAAAATTGCTTTAAAATAAATTTTCCATTAACCACTTACAGTTTCGCTGACCGGTAGGTACTCTGCCCTGCTAGAAAAACTTAAAAATCTCAAAACGATAATATAAAAATATCTGTGATTTCGTGGAGAGTTGTGGCCACGTTTAAAACTATTTAGCTCGAGCAACATAAAGGGCTTAACGCTTTAATAGTAAAATAGGTAAATAGTTCTAAACCAATAAATAAATCATTTTTCTTTTAATATTCAAATTTGGTTCAAAAACTAAAAACAATTTTAGTGTAATTTGTTGGATTGTAATTTTATTTAAACACCAACAATTATTTATGTCTAAGGTGTAACTATTGTATTTCGTATGTACTGTACTCCCTCCTGACTTGAAATACTCCCCTGAAAATTTGAAACCTACTCCATTTAAAGTTTTCAGAGCGGCAGCACTGATTACAATTTACAATATACAAGCATACCCGATTGAAGCAACTATCGTGTGTTTTCGTTTACATAAAATACTTCGTTCAGAAAATATTTGTATTTCCCCAGTTTTCATTTTGTTCATAATGTATATCACAATGTGTTACTTAGTATATTATGTGTATGTTTGTCAGTATATTATGTGTTGCTATACACGAGAAACAATTTTTGTTTCAAATAAGAACAAAAGACAAAAATATTTGAAATAGACAAAAATGTTTCTGCAATCTGCACCCACACGACTATGTTATTAAAAAATTTACAGTTATAGCTAGCTGTGTGATTTTAATATACACACAAAAAAATAAAGGGTCACCACAACACCGAATTGGTGTTACATAGTGTCCCACCGATCGGATATTTAAAATTTAAATCCAATCGGATATTTGAATAAAAATGACATAAAATACATTTGGATAAAAACTTTTACACCGCATAAAAACCAAACAGAAATATTCATGTTTAGGAATACACCGAAAGGTGTATTTTATTAGGAAAACACCGAAAGGTGTATTTTATTAAATCCAAAAGAAGTTTTTCTAAAAATTTATCTTTTCGGATAGTTAAAAATATTTATCCGTAGATGAGTGCTTAATTTTATTCGGTTGGGCAAAAATAAAATACTTTTTCGGATAAAAAACAAATTAACACCGCATATTTTTTTGAGTGTACATGCACCATTACATTGGCTTAGAACAGTAATTATAAAATACTAATATACATGTATAAGTATTGTAATATGACGTATCGTATTATTATATATATTAAACACGTCGGGATAAATAAAACAAATATTCAAAAATTTTGCGCATCATCAAATCAGTTCGACTTTCGATGAAATTAGATTTAATAATTAATGTGATTTTCGTGATTACAAATAGTATTGTATAATTAAGAGAGTTAAATTTTCCGAAATATTAGTACGAAACGAAATAGACAAGAATATTTTACAAGCTATCGTCGTAGAAGAAATAGTGAAATAAATGAACGGCAACGAGTGAGGCGTTCACAACACCAAGTGGATATTAATAGACCTATATAATTCATCTTGAACTTCGCAAATCCACTTACAAGTCGGCTATTTCGGGATCTTCACAATTTTTTTTTCTCAGACACATGATCTTGGACCGCTTTCGTTCACATGCATCCATTGCACTGCAATTGACTTCAAAAGTGAGCTTAAATCGAATTCTTGCCACAATTGTAAGTTGTCTAATTTACCAATATACATAATATACATGGCAGTGTTTATTGCTTTTAAGTTTCTGGTGAAGTCTACCACAAAACTGCTGATAACATTCCAATTGACTTAAATTTGAATATGGGAAACGTCAATACTGCTGATGCCGATATTTTGTATGCTAAACTATTTCTTTATGATACTGATACCGCTGTCAATATTCGTATGAATAATCATTATAACTCAGCCTGCCTAAAAGAAATCATGACAACAATTTCGTAATGTTTTGCATAACATATCACCATACGCTAGAAGTTATCAAAAGCTTCGAGAAGCATTCGAAACCGAATCAGCATATGCTGCCCAAAATAATTGCGAGATAAATAAAGTGTCCTTAGCTTTTATAGAAATTTACAGGATGATCAAAGAGTGTATAATGCACCTACAAATGCTAATGATGTTGCGTTAATTTATGTTCCCGATCGTGATGGCAACATACCCGCCCAAATCGATTTTGCAGTTTATCCTACCAATAGCAGAAGCATTAAGCGAATTAACTTCCTATCCAAACATTTGGATCCAATGATTTTTCCTCTTTTTTACCCTATTGGAGATTTTGGATGTACTACCAATATACCTCATAATACAACGAACTCTACGGCTGTACGAAATACTACCACCGTCCTACAATTTTACTCATATAAAATAGCAATTAGACCAACAATTTTTAGCCCTCTTCACTATGGGGGAAAGCTATTTCAGCAGTATATTGTATATGCTTATGCGCGTGTAGAAGCCAATCGCTTAATGTATATTCGATGGTGGGCCACGCTTTATGTCAAAACTTTATCAGGACAATATGCGTTTACGTGTAATCTAGCATGGCCAGAAATTAAATCGCAACTACATTCATTTCAAAACGCTTCAGATCGCCCTGATTTAGTTACACGAGCGTTCAATCTCAAATTAAAGGAGAAGCTGCTCGAGCTAGAGGTTTGATAAACGATTCTGCAGAATGGCATTTTTGTCTTTCTGAAGCTTCGAAGTATATGCTTCCAAAGTCACTACGCTCTCTTTTTGTTACAATTATTTGTCACTGCAATCCTTCAAACCCATTACAATTATTCAACGACTATAAAGATTATATGATTGAAGATTTCATTTATTCTGGTCTAGGGCAAGATGCTGCGTTAACGAACTGCATTAATTCGCTGCGAGATTTATGTGAAGATGTTGGGTTTGATCTCTTTACTGTATTACCAGTACTAAATTAAGAAATATATGCCAACCTTATTACAGCACCACTTTGTATTCCTAACAATGAACCATATCTTTGGGATAATCTAAACGAAGCACACCGTATGGCTGCTTCAAACATTTGGTCCTCTATTCAAGGTTTAAATTCACAGAACTATTTCTACTTAGATGGCCCTGGAGGTAGCGGAAAGACATTTGTGTACCCCGAGCATTAATACAAAAACTCAGCACAATTAATAAAACAACATTATGTATTGCTTGGACTGGAAATGCGGCAAATCTTCTGCCACATGATATGACTTCACATTCTGCCTTTGCACTGCCTTTAAACCTTGACTGCGTTAAATTTCCTCAGTTATCAAAAAACAAAAGGAAGTTACTAACATCAATTGATTGCCTTATATGGGACGAGGCATGTATGGCAGCTGCAGTTGCTCTTGAAATTATTGACTTAGTATTTTGTGACTTAATGAAAAATAATTTACCTTTCGGTGGAAAATTTATTATATTAGGCGGCGACTTTCGGCAAGTTCTTCCTGTTATCCGAGGAGGAAACCGTGTCAGCGTTGTAAATGCTACAATAAAAAAGTCACCACTATGGAAACTTTTTCAAATATTTAAGCTCGATCAAAATATGAGAGCAATCACTGATTCAACATTTTGCACATGGCTTCTTTCAATTGGCGATGGTAAATGATGCTCCGATCAATAATTTAAAAAAACACAATATTCACTAAATATACCAAATGAATTTCTATCAAACGATATCGTTACCGATACATTTGGCAATAACTTTACTCCAGGAGATGTGGCATCTATATCTCAGAGAGCGATTCTTTGTCCTAAAAATGATGATGTTCGTCATATAAATGACACAGTATTGAATAATTTAAATGCCAAAGAAGTGTCCTTTTGCTCAGTAGATTCCCTTAAAAACGAAGATGGTACCGATGACAGTAATTTACAAGTGAATTTCCCAACAGAATTTTTGAATTCGATAAATCCTTCTGGTCTTCCTTCACATATTTTAAAATTAAAAAAGGTATCCATCGTAATGCTTATGCGAAACCTATCTACGAGTATTAAAAACGGTTTGTGTAATGGAACAATATTAGCAGTCACAGATTTACAGAGGAACGTAATAAAAGTTGAAATTTTAACTGGCACAGTAAAGGATGCTACTACACATTTCATTCCAAGAATATCTGTAGATAGGTCGAACGATCCAGCATTACCTTTCAATTTAATAAGACATCAATTTCCAGTACGTCCTGCATACGCAATGACAATAAACAAGGCACAAGGACAAACATTTCAAAAAATCGGCATTTATCTTCCTGAACCTATTTTTACCCATGGCCAGCTTTACACAGCACTATCAAGAGCTACACAATCTACTGCTCTAAAAATTCAAATTATCGAAGGACCAAAACAAGGAAGTACTGTTGATGATGTCACAGTAACCGACAATGTCGTATATCAGGAGGTTTTCTCTTAATTATGTAAGTACATATTCTATTTAATAAAGTTTAAATTTTGTTCCTAAATAATTCACCTTTTCCAGATTTTCGATACGAAAAACGGACCTACAAATGTACGTCTTCGAAGACGCGCAAGAGTCAAATTTGGAGTGAAAATTTGGGTCCCGTAGCGGAATTCAAATATAAATAATAATAATAATAAATAAAACACTTAATTTAATTTTTGAAATTATTAAACAGTTTTATTTAAAAAATATGTTTGTTTTTGCTGCTGCTACTGGCTGCCTCTAAAAATTCAAATTTGAATAAAAATGAGTTGGGAGTCCGCGAGCAACAGAAATTTAGAAATAAAGAAACAAATTAATAATAAAATTGTGCAATTGCACAGGTCACCCCTAGTAATATGTGTATTAGATAAGCGTAATTCATCTATTCATTGTTAGATGTCTCTTCAAGCAAATTTTAATGTTATTATTTATTATAAGAGATGTCATAAGAAAATTCATATAAATTTTGTTCAGTGGCTTACAACCATGAACTGGTTTTGGAAAGTTGTTTTCCCGGGCAAAACCAAGTTGAGAAAATTTTGATGATATTAACTTTTTGGTTAATTATAAAGCGATCTTCATAGCGATAACAATTAGAAGTAAATTTATATTTATGGTTCAAATATAAAATTGTACATTATTAAATTACATTGTTTTACTTAAAATTAATTTAAAAATAAACAGTTCATGAATCGGTTCTGCCTGTGGTCTTTTTGTGATTTCATCTCCTGATCCAGCGACAAAAAAAGTTTGTACAAATTACACCAAATTTGTTCAGATATCAAAAAGAACAATTAATAATGTTTCAACATTTTGCTTAGAACAAACGAGTAAGAAACATAAAATTGCTTTCAATGATCTATCTACCATTTCAGTGGATGATGAGGAAGATAATGACCTATTCCAAATGTGGATGTTACAAAGTGGTTTAATGTTTTAAGAAATGAAAAAGATGTTGACATAGTGCTTAAAAATTTAAGTGAAATTTCAACGCGGAAAAAATCAAAAATCTCACCTGTTTTAATTAAAAATCAAACGTACCTTGTTATTAGAAACATATATATATGTAGTTCACAACAGTTCGAACTCCTTCTTCCAAGAGCTGTCCACATTGTGATGATCCGAAGTTAATTGGCACACTAGGGAGGCCAAAAAGGGAAAATTATATTGATTACAGACAAACTTTGAGGAATCCTGTAAAACCCAATGTAAGGAGTAATCATTTTGTTCTAAAATTATCAATATTTTCCGATTGTTAAGCATCTACATCAATCATTACACAAAACATCAGTTCGGGATCACATATGTAAACCACTTTACAGCACCGTAACTGCTTCATCGAATTTTTTAACTTTATTCTAGATCAATTGTTGTTGCGCTTATCAATGAAACCTGGTTGTGCGAGTAATAATCGCTTGTGTCCATCGTAATTCGCAAAGGTATTATTCATTATTAATATAGAGGTGATTGAATCAATTGGTGTACGTATTAAAATAGGCAAAACTTATATTAATCTCGTAGCAATTTATTTTCCTGGGTCAAAATCACAACAAGTTATGAATTAGTTTAGGTCTGATATTCAATTGGCTACATTACTTAAAAAAAATTATTTCTTATGTGGCAACTTCGATTCTTCTTTCTTCAATTTCTTTAGGGATTGCCTAAAAGCAAATACAGCGGGAAATTTCCTTTATGCTGAAATGCAAAAAAAGTCATTTAAAATTCTCCATCCACCAACCTATACACATATTGTAATACTTCTTCAAAAAAATCACGATCTACGTTAGACATTGTGGTAACTAACAGTGCTCTTCAAGTTTCTCAACTATCAATTGCTGTCGCGTTGTCATCTGACCATCTGCTAGTAACTTTTCATATATTTCACTCAATATCTAACAATTCGCCTGCAAACATAATTTATAATTATAATAGTGCTGATTGGTGCTTATATACGCACCATATCCAAAATAATATTAAAAGCAGCAACTTAAATATTGACAAAATTTATAATAAATGTCAGAAATATTGAAATGTTAAATTTATGTCAGAAATTTCATCCGAACGAAATGGCAACGAACCAGAGACATTGTACTTTAATCCATTGTTAACTCTTTAACACAGCAAGTTAGTGCAGCTGTTAACGTATAATGGAATAATAGCCGGAATCAACTATTAAATTCGTCTAATAAATCGGACAACAGTATAACTGATTCTATTCAGATCGAGTAACCATTTCAACCGTTAACGCAGCAATAGCAGCCCTTAATAATTGTGATCGTCAATCTGACATTGCTCAATACACGAAACTTAATGAAATTGCGCCCTTAATCACATGTTTAAAGAACACAAAATCTCCGGCTATAGATAAACTTAATAATAAGCTTTATAATTAGCTTTCACGCAAAGCACTGATATATTTAACCATTCTTTTCAAAGGATGTTTCAAGATGATCTACTTTAAAGATCAATAGAAAAAGGCAGTTGTTATTCCAATTGCTAAACCGAACAAAATTAAATCTTTTCCACTTAGTGTTACGACCGTCATCAGAGAAGAGAGAGTATAGAGCCATAATCCTAATGACGTATTTTTTAGAAGCTTTTTTAGTGGTATAACTTTTCACTCATTTCCATAGGAATCCATAGTAAAAATGGTGTTTTTTAGGTTCAAGTTTTTCAATGAAAAAAGGAAAATATTATAAAATGTTTATATAAAAGTTGTCTACATATCTTTAAGAACAATTTACAAGAAGGCCATATTGGTATTAAGTAAATATTAATTGCAGAAATATTAAAATTAAATTATTTCTAAAATATATTTCTTCGAACTTTCATTTTGAAAAATTCATCAAAGTTGGCTCTGACAAATTAAAATAAACTTGCTAAATTTATCTTTAGTTTTACTAGTGTACGTAAGATGTCTAAAATGGTTCAAAATATTTTGTGTCGATAAACATATTGTTACGCTTTTGCCTTGTCACTCAAGGTTCGTATCACTGGATTGTGAATAATACAAAATCAATTTAATTTATCTCCAACGAATTTATTTATTTCACAAAATTTATTACAACACAGTTTATCAATAAAAATTCACAAAATCACTTTATATAAATTATTCTCAAATTTTACTGTTCACTTATAATTTTTATTTCCACAAAATCACTTTTTAATTCACTTTTTAATTCCATTTTAATCTTTACTCTATCGCTTACCAAATATTACTGATTTAATTCGACTTCGTTCGCCTTTTTATATACACAAACCAAACTTCTAGAAAGCTCATAATTTTTCTAGTTAGAATAGTGTAGAACAATTTTATTATGGAAAATTCCATTTTAGTACAGTTAAACATTGAGCTATTAGTATAACTTCTTCTATTACACACTAGGTGTCACCGTCACAATATTTTGTTTTAACCATGCAATCTAAACGAAACATAAAACAAATTTGTAATATTGTTTTTATTATTCCTGTTATGCACTCAGTTTGAATTATATTTGCGTGTATGTGTAAATCATGTACGGAGAATATATTCGTATGTTATACCACAAGACGATCGAAAATTTTCGATTATACGAGACGTATTGCCTGAAACACCACGAGACCGAAGGTCGAGTGGTGTTTTGCAAAGGCAATACGTCGAAATAAGAGAAAATTATCCATTGTCGTGTGGTATACAGGAGACTATATCTTGAATAAAGAAAACAATAAATTTAAATAGAAAAGTTACAATTTTAATAATTATAAATAAATGTACAATTATTATAGATATTTGTTGCTGAATTAGACGGTTGAGAAGACGGTTCCTTTAAGGAAGAAGACGGTTCTTTTAAGGAAGAAGACGGTTCTTCTACGGAAGAAGGCGGTTCTTCTTTAATTAAGGTTGTATCTTTCCTTAAATTTGAAATTATGCTGTTGTGATGTTTTTCGTTTAGTTGAAGGTATGGTTGAATGGAATTGGCTGAGGTGTGGCCTGTAATTTTTATTATTTCCTGAACGCTTGTGCCAGCACTTGATAATTCGCTAACAGCGGTTGATCTATTCGAGTGGTTGGTTATTTTTACTCTTTTTGTGTCTATTCCTATAGATGATGCACCTTGTTTTGTCCATTTACTGAGTTCGTTTACTCCGAGCGGAATATTTTTGTACCAGCAACTATCCGGATATTTATTCCAGTCTTTATTCACAGTAAGAAATAAACGATTAGTTTTAATGCTTTTGGTCCGTTTCGACATCATTTTTCTATATAATCGGACAGGGCAATGATTTATGTTTTCTGCATTTGTAGTTAACCATTTACTTTCAGCTGTTCGCTGATTTCCTCCTTGGGCGGTTTTAGAGAAAACCGTGTTATATTCGATACGTCCTGTTTCTTTCCCGAAATTATCTTTTTCATCTGTAAAATAGTCTAAAAGGCACGAAACTGATTCACCTCCACGCCAAGCGAGTTCCACAGCAGCAATTTGATAAAATTTACGTTGCAGACCGGAGGGCGTGTTTTCGTCAAATGTATCCAAAATTTTGCTGATTTCATCAGCCACTAACGCCGTTGAGCTGATTTTTCGTTTCGTCGGAATAGCCTGAAGTACTCTTCTTTTCGAATTTTTCGCATTTACCGCGGCTTGAAACACTACATCTTTAAATGGGTCAATGGTTCGCTTAAATTGCGTAAAATATTTCTGGTGCACCATTTTAGCGGTAATATTCCAAATTGTTTTAACTACTCCTTCCTTATACTCCGTGCCATCTTGTTTCCGCATGTTTAAAGCCCAATCTTTTAGAATTAGGGCGAGTTCTTCGTTGGTTGTATTTTCATCCAACTGGTACTTTCGCACATTACAAAATTGATTAAATTGTCTTAAAACATATTCGTGAGTTTTTTTTGTATTTGCCGGCTTGTTGTTTTCGATCATTTCATCAATTATTTGTAAAGAATTATTCCCGAAACGATCCATTTTGGATTTATTGAAGTCGATAACTGGAAACTGACATATATAAACAGAATTGTTGTTTTTTCTTTTGTCAAATTTCAAATTTGCTAAGCCTACACGATTTTAATTATGCTACTACATTTTACAAATGTTTATATAATCGATTATACAAAGGCTTATATAATCAATGTAACCATAGTTACTATATTTTAACTATTAGAAAAACCAGGCATACATTGATTTTTATAATTTAATGAGTGATATAGTCGCTGTTATATATTAATTTGTGCAACTTTTCTGGAATATTCCTTTTGTTTGTGTATTCGTTGGCGCGTTTATTGTAATTGCTCCCCAGTTGTACTTTGCGTGAGCAATCGAGAAATTTTGTTTGAGATGGCACGTTAAAAACATGAGACAGAAGTATAAAGCAAAAAAAAAGAAATCTTCAGCTTTCTTTAATTTGTTTTTCATGTAGTAAATTACAATGTTCGCATTTTTTTCGTGCTTTTTTTACGAAATATGGTATAAAGTGATGATCACGGTGAGGTATAAGAGAGCATCACAGTGATTGATCATTGATCGCTCTTGGAGCGCTCAGTCGTACAACAGGGTCTGAATGGGGGAATAAACCGATCTGTGTATTCGACATGAGTCCGAGGTGACGGCGAGAATAAATATATACATATGTTCCTCATCGATTTTCGTTTTGCTCGTTGTATTTGTGTACACGATACATATATAAATAAATGAAACATAAAATTACAACAAATAAAAAAAAAAACATGAAACAAGTGCACAGATACAACGAGCAAAGCGAAAACGATACTAAAACAAGAAAGAAGAGGAGGAAAAATCTACTGATATTTTTTTTTTTTTTAAGGAACAAATAGTAGATAATTTTTTAGTCTGGTTTTGGATTTCAAAACGGGAGCTCATTAGTGAGTGGTGCATTATTTTGTCTTTCGAGATTAAAGTCGTAGTGTTTATATATTTTATTCATTCATATTTATAGACTGATTTTTGGTTTATGTACAAAATATTTGAAGTTAAATAAAAATAAATAACACGAGAGTAAAAAAACTCTAATTGAAATTGTAACAGATGGTTATCAAAAAAAAAATATAAACATCTGATTTTTTTTTTGGTTCGTTGTACATAAAATAAATCGAAAAAAAACCTAATATAGAAAAGCTTGTCTTTTTAATTTGATTACGTTTGTTTCGTATGAGTATTGCTTAATTACATAAACTATGATAGTGTATTGTGTTAAAGACCATTGATTTAAAAAAACATAAAAACATTTGTGTTTGATCGGGTGATAATCGACCGTTATTATCCAGCCATTACCAAGGGCGGCTACACTTATAGTGTACATAAATTCCTTGGCGTGGTCAACTACACGTTATAAATAGTTCAATGTCTACGGCTGCAACCCCGTCAGCTAACGGTGGTGTATTCCCGCCCGTGGTTGCATGGCAACCATTTGGAGAGGGATCCTGCGTCGGCGCTGGTAGCGGTGTGGTCGGACGGACCAGTAAAGGTATCCCAATACGGCAAAACAAACTGTAATTCTTCACGTCAGATAAACGTAAATTGTGCTTTGATTTTTTTTTAATTTTGACCCTCAATTCAATTTGTTACAGTTTGGTTTGCCTGTTCTTCTTTTTTATTATATTGTAAATATATTGATTTTTTTGCTTGCTTTGTGGTTCGTGGCGGTGCACCGAATTGGTGAACACCCCATTCAGAGCAAAATTTTGGTTTTCTTTCACTTTTGGTTGATTTGTACGTTTTCTGAATTCCGCTATTTTTTCGTCTTGTCCGCTTTGAAGTGGTTTATTGAAATATACAGAATATAATATAATTATTATACAATATGTTAAACACAAATTAAACTAATTTGATAAATTTTATGTATTGCTTAAAATTTGTTTCTTATTTATTTAATTAATTTTTAAATTATTATTTTTCACCACCATTTTGATTGACGTTATGTTATCACCGCGTGAGGTCGGCGACATGACACCTTATTGACGATCGAGAGCAGACTAAATTATTTTATTTTATTTTGTGTATTGTGATGTGTTTTTGTTCGTGTTTGGACAAGCCGGTCAGTAATTGGTTGGTGACTTATTGCCCAATGTGCTGTACAGGTAGCACCCAATATGCGGCAAGCTTGTTGTAGTGGTTCATTGGGTGATTTTGAATTATTGGGTGAACCGCTACAGGTTCGATGCTTTAACGGTTTTCAGTGAAATAATTTTTTTTTGTGGTATTTTTTATTATTTGATCAAAAGGTGAAACGTGTTACTTAAATTTTAAAGTCGAATCAGTGTAACGGGTTTACGTTTAATTGACTATATTCTGTTATGAACATAGTTAATCGTATTACTTTTATGGTATGTGCAAGCAGCTAAATATGTGCGCGTACATTTTTTTTTTATTTGATCGAACAATGTAAGGCATGATCATGTGGCGGGCCGGCCTTTTCCATACTTGTTCCGTGCATGCCGTTCGTTCCTCCAGGAGGACAGGCTGTGTTGGAGGGCGGCACGCCATATGAGTTAGTCGCGCTGGGGTGACGGTTTCCGTTTCGGGGAGTCGTCGCTGGGATTGTCATGCAGGCGTCCTTCCCTCATTCAGTGGCATCGGTAGCCGTCGCGACTGGGAAACAGCATCGCACGGCGATGATCGCCTGGAATTGAACCTGTCACTCAGGATCGACCACTCCTGGTTTATTATTTTCTTAGCCGCTGAGGCTGTGGCAAAATAGTTTTCGATTCCTTTTCCCGTTTAATTTTATTCATCATGCGGTTATTCAAGCATGAGAATATGTCTGAAAAACTCCACGCCGCACCGTGAGCTCTAGCCAGCTACTATACCACATCAGACCTCTATTCTCATGTCTGTTAACGGAATCCCTGTTGGGATTTCGTTACATTAGTTATCGACCAATTTAGTTATTAAGTTGTTTGGGCAAATTTTGCGAGGCAGTCATTTTAAAGGGTCTAATCAAATAATGGCCCTCCAAATTGTTCCCAATGAACAAATATAGAGGGCTAAAACTTCTTGAGGTGATCAGTACTCCAGCCTTGATTAATTTAACTCACAAATCAATCCCGAAATGAACCTCTTAAGCCAAACTGCATCTTAACCTTCAACTCAATTAACAACTCAACCTCTATCTCAATCGTAATACAATCCTATGCACAATCACCAAATAAACGGCCAACCCAGCCATCAACTCAATCACCAAATCAACCCATGGGCAACTTTCAAATCAACCCTCAACCTAACTCCAAATCAACCTTAAAATAATTCCCTAACCGAACCACTCACTTAAGCCCAACGCAAGCTAACTAAATCCTAACTCTACTTCAACTCAACTTATGTCGACCCAAATCTCAACCCTCTACTGAACTCCACACTTATTGGTCAACTCAATTCCAAAATTAACTCGATTCGAAAGCTGATGAACTCAACTCTATCTAACCACCCTAACTTCTCTCTCAAATCCAACTCAATTTCAATTCAAACCATACTCACCATCATACCATAATAGCAACGTACAATCAAACCGGCATACGTACCGTCATAACCGTAAACAACCGAGCAAACGGCGCAGTGGTTAAAGCTGCGGCGGTTGGATCGGGAGGTACCGGGTTCGAATCCCTATAGGGGCGGGATGCAAAAAGGGATTTTTCATCATCTGATTACTTTCGGTGATGAAGATGAACACATCTATGACCCCCTGTTGAGAGTGCAGAATCTATGGGCCGACCCATCTTTCATGTCAGCACTATAGGTTGGCATGAAGCAAGGTGGTTTATACAGAAACGGGTCTATAGGCGTTCGTCCTCGATTTGGCTTAACTGCGTAAGGTAGGACATTAAAAGGGAACTGTGAAAGAGTTGGGAGTGCCTAGAGCCCCAGAACAGATTGCAGAGTTTCAGAGAGGAAAAAAACCGTAAACAATCATTCCATCACACCATTATTCCATTATAGCATCATGTCACCATGACAACTATATCATTAAACAATCATAAAATCATACAATCCACCACACCTTCATGCCATTATATCATCGTAACGTTGCACCATCGTACCATCATACCATCATACTGTCGGGCCATGACATTATCATACCATTGTGCCGTCATACCATCATACAATCATACGTTGTTACATATATACAATCATACCGTCACACTATCATAACATAATACCAATCACTCATACCACCTATACAATCATAACATCACACAATTGTACTATCATATATACCAATTCATAAAATTCATTAAAATACGTTAAAAAATAGACAAGTTCTATCCTTACTGGCCATATTCAAGAACTTCATCCAAAAGTCATTTTAGAAGTCCATTTCCAACGCACATGTCAAATTTCATCATAATCGCTAAAGAAATAGACAAGTTTCCTCATACTTGGGCATATTCCACAACTTCATCCAAAACCTTTTTAGAATCCCATTTCCAAGAATTCTGTAAAAACATAATTGAATGGTGCTTGTTTCTTTAGAAGTTCCTGGGATCAGGTCCGTGGCTGTGCCCATGATTTTTGTGAGCTTGTTAACTTCGATTTCCACAGTTGAATCGATTGGCCGTTCTTTGAACGGAGCTATTTTATAGTGGATAACATGTCTAAAGCAAAACGAGTCTGCATTTTTATAGTCCAATATTCTCACGCCGACCGAACTTTGGAACAGGTCGACCCGATCCGAAACATGAAAGAACACAGGCACATAATCGCAGAAGAATTCGTTCAATGCCGCGACGTCTTCGTTAATGTCCACTTCCTTTGCCAATGCATCTGATCAAGTACCGCATCAAAGCGTGTTATCACAGGGTGGAAGTGGATGTTGACGTTCCCGAATTGGCTGTATTAAGCCGCCCCATGAAAGTCGCCACAAACGACGACACATGGGTGAGTGCCAAAATAACAAGAGACTAAAAGGAAAGATTCATCTCCTTCCCCCACAAGTACAGAGGTACCAACTCAACTATTTCTTGAGATGATGTTTGAGTTAGTTCTATGATATAGTTGTATAAAAATAAGGAGTGACGGACATTTAGTCTGGTCTCGTTTGGGCATACTATACTAGATTTTTGCTTCTCTAAAAATATCAGTAGCTCCTGGCGACGGGCAATATTGATAAGGCTGTTGCAGTTGTGGGTGAAAATCTTCATTGGAGGAATTGTGCTACGAAATTGATTTTATTTAGTTGGATTAGGAATTACGTTAATGTCTAAAGGCCCATGGCCCGGTTTGTATTTGAGCATTGTTTAGACTTTTCGGATTAGATTTGCTTAACTTACCCAGTTTTTCTCCGCCACAATTCCCGGATTTAACAGGGACTATTTGACTTAATTCCTAGGGTAGGCATCTGAATGTGAGTGATCTGGGGCAATTCACACACTTGCATTGGATGCTGCACCTCACAGCCACATGTCCAAAGCCTTAGCACTTACAACACTGCTGACCTTATAGCCGCAGCAACCGTTGACCAGTGTTATATTGGAGTATTTGGTGTTATGCACAAACGACACCGTAAAGCAGATTAGCTTGACTTGTATCTCCGGTTCTCCTTCATAGGGTGCACATTTTGCACCTTTGGTTCGTTTTATGTACGTATACAACTGTAGATCCACTTGTTTGACAACCAGCAGTTGATGGTTTGCCAGACTATTTCCATAAATTATTGTACTGCTAGAGTACAATTTGAGCAAGTGATAGTGAATTTTTGGACGAGCCAAAGCCTTTTAAAATGATTGGTGGTGGTGTAACGAAAATCAACAAATCAAAACCATTTAAATGATAAGTAAACATGATTCCGTTAGCAAACCACGAATCGAGAGGTCCGGTGCGGTATCATTGGTGGGCTAAGATTAGGGTTGGGCATGTGGTTTTCGGACATTAATGCATGATAAATAGACCCCGCATTGACGACAAGAACGAGAGACATATAAAAGATTTGATCCCCATCTTTCTGCAGGAGAGAATCTAAAATGATAAACCGGGTATGTCCGTTCAAGTTGTACCACACCACCCCACCCAACCCCTACACAGTCTGCTGACGAGGCCCCCCTTAATCAGCGGCCAGTCTACCTGGTATGCTTACCAGGTCGCGATGGAATACCAATGCTGATAAATCATGGAAGCGTGCCTCCCCACCAGAGAATGTATTGATCGAACGAGGCGAGCTAGAGGGAAGCGTAAGGAGCTATTCTAAATGGACAATACAGGTACCATGCCGATCTCCGGACGTATACTTGACAGGACGAGGAGGAAGGAGAAACACCCACGTATAGCATCACTTATCTCGATTTTTGTTAACACTTATTTTTGTAACTCGATTTTAACAGCCCAACTTCTTTCTTCCCCAGAAACCAAAAACCTCATTTTCTTTTCCAAAATCCAAACCTGTTCCTCTTACCCCCCCCCCCCCCCCCACTTCCCCCCCCCCCCCCTCCCCCCACAAAAACTATTCGAGCCATCCGCTACTAGATTTGCTATAAGCACTGCTCGCCATACCTCGTTGGAAAAGTGAAATTGTCCAACAGCTTCTCGTTTATTAATTGTAACGATGGTTTAAGATAAAGCCTGCACAAGTTCTCACTCTGGACAAATCGACATGTATAGGTTGTTCAAATAAAAACAATTGATAACGAGAAAAGACAAATTCTATGCAACATTTTTAAATCGTCTCAAAACAAAAATAGATTTGTCATAAAACTCATCCATATGATTGAATTATCTTCAGCAAAATGAATACAAAACATAAATCTCTCCTAATTGAATCAATTTTCAATCAATTTTAATATCAATAACGAAAATTGAAACCACTTCACATTGGAAAATATATTTAATCCCACAGTATCTTACACTCGCATTTTCTTTACTGTTGTTATTATTTTGGTTTGTTTATTGTTTTGTAACATGGTTAAGTCTATAATATAGAAAGAAATCGTTTGAATGATTGATTGATTGATTTGAAATAGCACCAACTACTTACTATTTACGAGTATGTAGCTTATGTGTTTTATTCAATCCATGTTCGTGTATGACTCACATATAATAAAACGAAAATAAAAACATTTCAACCATAAAAATCGAATTAATTAATTAATTTCGCTAGAGTTCATTAATTTTTAACCCTTTCATGTGTGCTAAAGCAGAAAAAAATACACTGTGTATGTAGGGATGAGACAAATTTTCATTCATTTTTATATCTTCCGTGCAATTAGAATATTTTAATTGTATTTTGTTTACAACAAACAAATGATTTGAGATTTAATATAATTACAACCTTTCCTTATTTGGTATTACTCGTATCTTCTGAATACGATACGATATGTAGAGTGTAAATTAAATTATTACGTCTTGTTGTAAAAATAAAAGGATCTTCGTTTGAGACCTAAAAAATTACGAAGTTGATAATTAATTATTATTTTTTTAATTAATTAGGTTATATGTACATATATACACGCACGAGTAATTTTGTGATACACATCCAGTTACTCAAACAAACAGAAACAGTTACACACTGATATTTCGAATAATTAAATATTTGAGTGGCAGTGGGATGGGGAGATTGTGATAGAATTACAAAAAAACCTGTTAAACTTATTGTTATTATTAGAGACTAGGATATAATAAAATAGTTTCCAATTTTTACGGTTTAATTAATCAAAGGAATCAACTTCGGTTTCTAATATTTTTAGTTGCTACACTTGTCCCTACACGGCACGAACTGGTATTTTTGGATGATTCTTAATTTTAAATTTGGGCAATTGTTCATCAACCAAACGCTTAGAAAAATAAATAGCTATAATCTCCACTTAGAAAAGAGCCAATTGAAAAGACGTAATATCTACAAATATTTTAAAACTAAACATTCCTTTTACAGAATTTTAAAATTTTATAAAGCAGAAACGGGGATAGTGCCCATGGGGACAATCTGGAAAGTAAATTGTAACGGACGAGCAGGCGTCAGCCGTCATCAGAATCGACCTAGATCACAGTCTACAGCATTTGCCTTGCTATCGTACAGTCGGGGGATGAGGAGGAGGCGAGATGGAATGGCAATGACTCCCAGTGGCTTGGAAGCTGGAAAGAACTGGACATTCCTAAAAACAAAATAAAACGCACACAACACATTCCCGACGCACATCAGGATTACCCACCTGAAATTTTCTAAACTCTTATTTTGCAATATTATCACCATTTTTATATAGTTATATTTTTAAACAAAAACAATTTACAAAAATTAAAGATTGGTTGAAACCACCTTTGAGATACTAAGAGTCGCTGCCTGGTAGATATACTAATTTGCTTAGACTAACGTCGCGCAAGGATAGCCCTGCAAACACGCCGACTGCAGTTAAAAAATAGAAAAACAATGGAACAGAATACACAAAAGTATCTCTTTTCTTTGAAGCCTGCCCTACGTCGAACAAGTAAAACTAGCCGGAACAACCTGGCACATTTTTGTCTTGGTATCGGGTGCCATAGGAAGGGCCAATCAATAATTTTTTACGTCCGACTAAGATATTGATTTCAACGTTGCAAATGACATGTACTCGGACCAACCCAGCTAAATACTGGGGTTTTAAAAATTCAGGCAAATTTAGGCTTACACGTAACGAGATAAGCCATAATATGTTTTGATTCCCCTTCCTATGTTCAGGGAGGATTATCGTGCTATCTTCAGTCTCAACCAGCAATTTTTCCCCATATCTAGTGATTTTCGATCTGACATCAGTAATTTGATAGTTTTGTCCCATGACCAGAGCATCAAATTTTAATATTACTTTTTCAGTGAACGCTTGCACAGTATTTAATTTATTCAATATTTTTTGATTCAACTCCATCGTAGAACTGATGTCCACTAAAAGAAACGTTGTCTAATAACAAGAAAAACAAAAATAAAATTTTATTTGCTTATGAGTTATGGTATTTTAACCAGTCAAAATTGGACGTGGGGTGTGAACAATCATCCGATATTTAGAAGTTATGAGTCATGGTTTATGAACCATCTAAAATCGGACGTGGGGCGTGAACCATTTAAAATCAGACGTGGGCATCCGATTTTTAAAAGTTCATGAACATTTAAAAGTTCATGAACCATCTAAAATCGGACGTGGACGTGGCCCCGCTTGAAAAAAACTGGTTTTGATTTTTAAATACTTTCCATATTCTATTAACATGAATAAAATCATTATCACTAATATTGGATTTTGTTAATTTATTATAAAATTTATTTCTTGGTGGTAGACATGTATCATTGGATTTTTGAAAAGAATCGAGGTAATCATAAGGAAAGGTCCCCTGTTGTTTGACAAGTTTTTGCTCTTCTAGGTTTGTAAAAAAATTTCGTGTTTCAGAAAATTGATTATCTGAAAGATTTTTACATAATTTATTAATGCTCGAAGGCATAAACTTAAATGAATCGAGAAAACGTAATTTAATAAAATCCAAATCTAAAATGTACTTAATATAATATGCAAAACTACACCCTCACCAATGTATGCTATTCTCCTGAAAGTATACTTTGTAACGACTTATTAACACATGAATGTATACAATTACGCTGAAACTATGCTATAAATATAACTTTATACCAGAATGTATGCAATTCAACCCTGAATGTATGTGAAAAATTAATTTACACTGAAAGTATGCAATTTTCACGTAAAATCCCCTGAAAGAATGCTGGTAATATAACTTACCACCGAAACGTGTGCTGAGTTTACGCCTGAAAGTATACACATTCTACAACTTACCACCTGGCATGCAATACCGCCTGAATGTATGTTATTACCATTGAACGCATGTATTTTGCCGCTGAAGGTATACTCTTGCCCCGGAATGTTTGTATTTACCCCTCAATGTATACTATTCCGTCATCAATCCTAATCCCAAATTCGGTAGAACCGGTCAAAACTACTGCAACTTCTTCAGAGAATCAAATGCTAATTGAGCTGAAAGGTTCCAAAAAAACACTTTAATTATTTTATAGTTTTGGGGACGGGATACGTTATAATGGTATCCACGTTTCCGTTACATAGCTCGAAATTCATGGCAGTGAACTGGTAAAAGGGCCTTCCGGCAACAGTAAAATCGGTGTCACATTTGGCATCATCATCGAGTGGAATTTACCAGAACGCATCCTTCAAATCTAAAGTTGAAATGAAGTTGGTATTTTCCAGATGACTCAGTATGCTATACAGTCGAATAATGGCATCGGAAAGTCATCCTTTATTGTCACGTTATAACCCTTTCGAGCATCCAGGCACAACCTGACCTTTCCATTGGCTCTTCGAACTAGGGTGACTGGAGAACTGGAAACGTACTATTAATCCTGAACAGACTATTAGCCCGGGAAAGAAATTGTGTGCATCCTTGGCAAAGAACGCTTATATTTTCTCTAGTATCCAGCAGAATGCGGAACACGGTTTTCCATACGATTCTTTCTGAAATCAGTTGGCGGCCCATCTGCATCCAAAACAAGTAAAAAACGTGGCTGCTCAATCTTATATATTGCAGAGCGAGCCTTAGGGGTTAATTCAGGCTTGTAGTTAACCCGCGTCCATATTTCTTCAGGTTGTGTACATTCTTGCTAGACCAGGGCCCCTATTTCTGAATACGATACGTATCGTATCACGTTACGAAAGTTCATATACGATACGAATGTAAATTGGTATTTCTGAATACGATCGTACTTAATTTTTTGGTGTGTATCCTTGCTATAAGGGAAATTTATTTTAAATGATTCTACCTATAATAAATATTTTCAACTTGGTTCATTTTGACGTTTGATTCATAATTTTTAGTTTTGATTTTCATTTCGTGTAAATAAAAAAAAATTAAAAAGAGAAACGTTTTGCATTATTTAGTTTAAAAATTAAAAACTGAAACGTTTTCTATTATATGTTATGGATTCTGTGGCATTTTATTTATCATCGAGTGATACAGAAGACGAAATTGAATGTTCAAATTCGATACGGCTACGACAGTTGCGGGATAAGTCGGATATTTTTATTCTTTCCGATGCTGAGTAAGTTAATGATTTATGTACTACATATATGTAATATTTATATGTAAAATATCTAAATTAAATATAAATCTTTGTTAATTTTTAGATTTATAAATTTGTTCAGATTATCCAAACCAGCTGTAAGATATTTGCTGGAGGAACTTGACCAATTCCTAATAAAAAGTACCAGATCGACATCGATTTCTAGCATTTCCAAAATAGCTGCGACTCTTCGATTCTGTGCACAAGGGAGCTACCAGAAAAGTGTCGGTCAGGATTTCTTGGTAGCTATGTCGCAATCATCGATATCCTCTGTAATGAGTGAGGTGCTTCAAGTGATTGAAGACAAATTATGCCCGAAGTGGATTTCATTTCGACAATCCAATGAAGAAAAGCAATCGGCAGCTGCTTTTTTCTTTAATAGAACGGGATTTCCAGGTGTTGTTGGATGTGTAGATGGGACACATATAAATATAGTCCGGCCAACCGAAAACGAACATTTATATTTTAATAGAAAAGGAAAACACAGTGTAAACACGATGATAGTAAGTTTGTCAATACCTAATTATATTTAATATATTTACATTTATAATAATTTTGCAAATTTAGGCTTGCGATCATACAATGCGGATACTATCTGTTGACTCAAAGTACGGAGGAGCATCCCACGACTCCTTAGTATGGAGTTTGAGCAGCTATCGTCGGAATTTACAAGAACAACGCAACAACGGCAACCGTAATTATTGGCTTCTAGGTAATAAATATTATATTTACTAATGATTTATGTATACTAAATGTGGTTTTGTTTTTATGTATTAGGAGATTCAGGATATCCTTTGGAACCGTGGCTGATAACGCCATATAGGGCAGCGGATGAAGGCAGTAGAGAAGCCGCCTTTAATACTATCCATTCAAGAACAAGAAATATTGTAGAACGCACAATCGGATTACTGAAAGGCAGATTTAGGTGTATTTTAGAAGCCCGTGAACTACACTACAACCCTCGAAAAGCATCTCAAATAATAAATGTGTGCTGCACCCTTCATAATATATGCTGTCACTTTAAAGTTCCGTTTGAAATGGATACAGACAGTATTAGAGAGCAAGAGTTAGAGATCGACCCTTCGAATGAAACTGAAAACCCTGCAGCTTGTGAAATTAGAAACAATATTTTAAATTCAATAGTATAGTTTTTATTAATTGTTATTATATTTAGTTTTATTTCATTTTACATTTATATTAAATTAACGGTAATATATATTACATAAATATATTTAAATATATTATCACAAAATAATTCATTGTATTTTTTATCACATTTACATAATGGTTGCTCAACCTTACAGTATCGTCAAATGTATATTATATACCTAATGCCTAAAAGTTTCTTCTTGCAGCTCTAATTTTTTTTTCTTGATTTCTAATTCATCTAATTTAATCTTCTGCTCTTCTAAATGCCGCTTTTCGTTTAAATTAAACTCTTTCTCGCGTAACGCCATTTCGTTTTCTTTCAACTTTATTTCCCTTTCCCGCAAAGAAAATGATTTCTCTTTCAATCGAACCAAACGGCGCATTGATTTATTTGAATCTGTTGTGGTTGTATTTAAAGTATTAAGCTGCTCTAAAATTGAAGTGTGGAACTGTTTTTGAATAATAATTTGCTTTTCTAAAATTTGGCTTTTACTATTTTTATTTTTATTAGTAGTTTGCCGATTTGGTGTGATTGGTTCAAGAATGCCTCTGGCTGGTGTGGATTGATTTTCTTCGCTGTTAAACTCTAGAATTGGTTCGACTGAAGGAGGACCATTATTCAATGCGGGTACATCTAAAATTGAGTCGCCACAATCGCGAGCACCATTTGTACCATCCACAGCCCGTCGTAATTCCACTAGTCGAATCACGGATTCTTCTAGTGGAGAAAATGTCTGCTGTTTTGATGGGCCGGCTCCAGTTCCTGTTAAATTCTGTTTGTTTATTTTAAGTTTCTTTTTAATGTGGAATTTATAGTCGCTCCATACTTTTTTCCAGCCTTCATGGTTCCGAATTGGAGGCCCATGACTATTTAAATTATTTGAAATTGCAGTCCATAACGTCTTTGATGAAATACGTGCATCTGGAGTGTTGTTAAATCCCTTCGCCAGATCGGGATGCGCTTCCATGAACGCCACCAACAGTTCATATTGTTTTGAACTGGTAACTTTTGCCCTAAAACATATAATGTAATGATATTAATTTGTCAAAAACTTTTATATTTAGATTAGTAATATGTAGAGTCCGGATATGTTTATGCATTTATGTGCTTATTCGCAGTGGCTCATTATTTTTGAAGTTTGAAAACAATTAAATTCAAATCAGATAAAAATAATAATTTTTGATGCCAAAATCATTATTTTCAGTTTTTCGAATTTATATGTATTCAATCTTGAAAAATAATGAACCACCGCGAATAAGTAAATGAAAAAAATCATACATAAAAATCCGGGTTCTACTAATGTATGTATATTTTTTGACAAAAATTCAAAAATAAAAATTAATATTATTAATGGTAATTTACTTACATATCACAATTTAATTATTTTACTAGGCTACTTGGCGTCCTTTCGATAACTATATACACACCGAACATATTCTCGGTCATGATCGTATAAAAACTGCTCGAATTCGTATTGCCCGATAAGGGAAATTTTCAATCGTATCGTACAACACGAATTCGTATTAGAATTATACGTATTCGTATTCAAAAATACTAATCACACGTATTCGTACAATTTTTGTACGAATTCGTATTCAGAAATAGGGGCCCAGGGATTGGGATTTGTGCCTATAATAAAATTTTGACGATTCCATTTTGAAACACGTGAAAATATTACCGGGGTCGTTTTTGTTTTCACGTTTCGATAGATAGCGGCATATGCACCTTTCTGATTGACATCGACTAAATCGATCAATCAGCTCCTGCCTGATTTGATTCCAGATAAGCTCGAGTGAAAGTCTTACCAGGAAGAAAGAAGGATAGTTGCAATGTAAGGCTTCACAGGCCAATAAGCGGGGAATGCCTTCCACTAATTTGCCAATAAAAGTTTGTGTCGTACCGCCGTATGTTCGACCCTTTATGACAATCTCTCCACGGGGAACTTACACCGACTACCGGAGAATTTGAGATTCCAATTTCAAAGGCTCTTAGCGAGAGATACATATATGAAGGTATTCATAGCAGGGGCCCTATTCTTGAATTCTACAACCATTTTCCACAAGTTGACATCTTTCAAAATTCATAAAGTCGTTCGGAAATTTAAATTTCTGAATTCTTGAATTCGCTATGGAATTTTTTCGGTACTAAGGGAATATTTCCGAATGGGTACAAGCAGGTGAAAAAAATTCCCTATATACGAAAACGTCAACAATTACATAGACGTTGACAGATGTTCACATGTAGAAAATAGTTGAGGAATTCGAGAATAGGGCTACAGGTGAACTAAATAAGCGATTCCGTTTTTGCCCACTCAAAATTGACTGAACTCAATCCTCAGGACACAAATAATATCCTGTGACAGTGCTGGTTCCTGTGGTATTAAAGAGGATGGTTAGTTATTACCGCGAGTTGGCTGAACGATAAATCTTTTGGAAAACCAATCTCTCTGCCCCTTTGAATGATTTGACTATCATTTGCGGGTATTTCCGCGCAGTGTCAAACGATATTGGCTGTCATATCCGAATTTGGCGGCACAGTGGGGCTGCATTTTTGATAAATTGGTACTCGAACGTATGGATCAGGAAAGGAGAAAACAAATTATCCCCATGCTAATTATAAAACTGTTCGTGCAAGTTACAGCAACTTCCTAGAAGTGCCTGAATCTCGTCTGTGTTAATCGATCCCTCATTTAAATCAAACGTGATTAGAGCCGCAAAAATAACTCAAATCGTCGGCAGTGATGGTAACTAAAGCCGATAAAAATCATTTTATTTTTATTGACGTAACTTCAATTCATGTCCCGGATTCATGTCGCGAATCCCCTCTTATTGTGCTACGTAGCACATCCGGAGAAAATTCTTTTACTAGTAAATGAAAACAAGGTTATTAGATATCTGCTATCGTAACTCATTACTAGAAATGGAAGGATTAAGTAAACAATATAAACCATTCTTCAATAACTCGGACTATTAACAAACAAACAAACGAAACAAGACCAGAAACCCAGGGAACATTGGGATAATGGATTTATTTCGAATCCCTGATCTGATCAAATCAGTCCCCCATATTTGATGGAGATCGGAAATTGCTAAATGTTTGGCTAAAAACGGTCGAAGACACTTTTAATGTCTTCGCACCAATGGTTACAGAACAGTAAGTCCTGTACCGCTCAGCAAATAATAATAAGATTTAGGGAAAAGCGAAGAACGTTAAGGAAAGGATTTAATAGCGTATCTAATTTAAAGCAAAAAAAAATGTCAAAAAACGATCACCAAGCCCAACGGAGGTGGGCCCTTCTTTAAGAAGCAGGAATAGTTTTAATAAAAAAGTTATAAACAATCATGTTTAAACGAACAGGAAGAGGAAGAGAATAATAACCCACAGGAACTTGATTTAGACGAAACACATTTTCCGACGGACCACGATTTGGATACAGAAGGTTAAATTTCCAACCATATCTAAGCTAATAACCAAAAACTAATTAAAAACGTCAAGTTATTCATAGTTATTGGTCGCTAATAAAAACATAATAAAGCCCGGCATCATTCCAACAAATTTAATAGAAACTCAAAAATGTCAATAAAAAATATCCTTAGAATTCATAAAGTGGTAAGGTATGCAAAAGCAGAAATTTTATGAACTAAAATTCCCTAAATTCTTCGATGGGATCTTAGGCTCCCAGTATATGGTGTAAACCATAGCCAAAATAGATAAATTCTGGAACCATACAGTAATTTTTAAAACCAAACAAAATGGTAATTGGCTAGTACCGGAATTTAGTAGTTTAAATAAGTATATAGTATTTTATATAAGGAACCAATGACAACAAAACAATCGTTAAAATTCTCACAAATGATTTTGAGCTGTTAACGAAACGCTGGATACTCCTGAGGTCCACCCTGCTGAGGTCCGTAAGGTCATTGAAGAGGGGCGCTCCTAGAAACTTTAGTCTGTTTCGTGTCAGACGAGGGCAAGTCCAAAGAAGATAAAGTACTGTCCCTTACTCCTCATCGTCCTTGCAACTACGACAGTAGTCATGTCAGAAGAAACCAAGTATACTCGCATGCCTGCCTATGAGAGAGTGCCCTGTAATCACTCCAAAAATCACACTAATCTGACTCCGCTGAAGTGAAATCAGCCGTTTAGATCTCGCCAAGCCCAACTTTGGCCAGACCTGCCGAATTATTACGCATGAGGTGCTACTTGACCATCTGTCGAGCTAGTTCATTGGGTTTTATATTTTCTATACTATTGAAATGTCTTGGCACCCATATGTTGTAATATGGATGTTGAACTGTTCTGTCATCTCTTTAAGAAATGAGAGACAGTTTTGGACTACTTTCGACGTGAGGAGGTGTGATTGAAGCGCATAATGGCAGCCTGACTGTCCGTATATATGCGAATATCACAAACCAATTTTACATTATCAGCTTGAAAAATGCTACAGTAGTCGAGGAGATAGAAGTAGAGCTTTGACATAATTTCCTCGTAGAACCCCCCAGCCTCAACTTTTACATCCTGTTTTGAACCATCAGTGAAGAAGTTTATAACTGCTGGTTCCAAAACTGCATCCATCATCCAGTCCTCTCTAGTTGGTATCCTAGTTCGAAACTTTTTGTCAAAAGATAGTGACGGGACAGTATAGTCGGTGGTCTTGGGAATGTCTCTGTTACACAATATAGATGAGTGCCCTGTATTGCTGCTAGTTCACATTAAGGTGAATTTCAGTCGTATGGCGCTTGTACTGCCACCTGTTTTCCCAAGATATCTAGAGGAGTCAAAAATAGCTGAGTCTCAAGTGCCTGAGTGGATGTGAACATCGGTGCACCACTGATCCACAGGAGATTATTCTCTGAACTTTCGTCGACAGCTTTTTTGGTTGACAGTTTTGTCTAGAGAAGGCCACCAGGCTATTACTTCATTCAAAAGTGTGGGTCTAACTATTACAGTATAAAGCCAATGTGCAATGCGGGGCTCCTGTCGCAATCCTTTCCCAATGACATTTTTGCAAGAGTATAGCGCTACCGTAGTTTTCTTTAACTTTTCCAGAATGGTAGGTTTCCAACTAACAAAACTTAAAGATACCCCGACCATTTTAAAAAGGATGTGATGGATCAAGTTCAAGAAATGTTAGACAGTGGCATCATAAAAAAAATCAACTAGTACATACTCTTCACAAATTTGGGTATATCAAAAATTAATTTGTCTACATTTTTAAATTTTTATCACTCTATTTTGAGTCACAGCTCATTTGTAATAGAAGTGTGTACCAAATATAAAAAATAATCTGCATCAGCCATAAATCAGCCATTTATTTTTTTACTGCAAAATCGCCGCATTCGATGATATTTTTAATTGCATGATTGGGTAGTTCCAAAGAAAGAAGACGCTTCTTTAATACAGAAAATATAGATGATAAGTTAATGATACCCCAAATGGAAGAGATTCTTGACAGCCTTGGCGAATCAGTATACTTCGCCACTCTAGATCTAATATCCAAATCCCATCAAATACCGATGGATATCAAATCACAGGAGAACATTTTTTTTTTCTACGGATAAGGGGCATTTCGAATTTGGCCGAATGCCATTAGGTTGAAAAACGCCCCGTAACAGTTTTAAAGCTACTTTCTCAGTTTAACCTAAAAATTCGATAAAGGCGAGTTTCTTAAGCGAGAAGCCGAATTCCTAGGTCATTTCATAGCTCAAGATGGTGTAAAATCTAATAATGATAAAGTTACGAATATATTGAATTGGCCACTCCCTAAAACATCGTATGAGATGAAACAATTTTTGGGTCTCTCGCGATACATATCATCGAAGACTCATAAAAGACTAAGATTTATTTGAAAATCGTCAAACACATGACCAAGTACTTAAAGAAGGATGCAAAATTGGATCTGATAGATCAAGAACACATCAAATCATTCGAAACACTAAAAAAAACAATAACAAGTGATCAGATATTTGTTTATCCCGATTTCGAAAAACAATTCATATTAAGAACTGACACGTCAAATTACGCATTAGGTGCAGTTCGCCTGCAACTGCAAAATAATATCGAAAGCCTTATCGCATTCGCTTCCATAACCTTAAATAAAACTGGGCGAAAACTTTGCCACTAAAGGAAAAGAAGCATTGATGGTTAAAAATCCCAACCACAAATTAACGATAAGAAGCTAACATTAATAACGGACTATAAGCCGCTTACATTTATAAAATCATCGGAAAAGAACTCTAAAATAATGAGATGGAGACTTGAACTCGAAAATTACGATTATGATATCGTATAAAGAGAGGGAAGAACAAACGTTTTGGTAGATGGCCTCAGCAGTAGACCACCTTGATAACATTAGCGAAATAGTAACAATCTACTCTGCAGATAATTTGGACGATTATTTTATTCATTTTACCGAGCAATAAATTATTTTAGAAACCAAGTAGGTGGAAGAAATACTGTTGAAGTTAGCCGAAAGTTGGCAGCCGAAAATGAAAAGTCGATAATGCAGATTGTGTTAGTCCAACCAAAAAAAATCCAGCCAAAAGTAAAAAAAAATGATAATGCAGATTGCCTGATCCCAACCAAAAGTAAAAACAAATCGGTAATGCAGATTGTGTTATCCCAGCCGAAAATAAAAAATGTAGTCGTTATCAATCGGAATCTGTTAAAGTTAGCCTAAAGTTGGAGATCTATTTTATTGATGTGACGTTTGAATTCTTCTGATTTTCCGATATTTTCCACGACTAAGTTAAACAAAGTTTTCCACGTAAGACTATTTACAAAATTTTTTATTCCATCATATTTCATATTTCATCCATGATAACCACCAAATTGTTTACTTTCGGCTAACTTTAATAGGGTGTGGAAGACATAACTGATATCATTAAAAACAACCATAACGGTAAGCAATTTGCAATCCCCGCACCAAAAAGCTTAGATTTAAAAAAATACAACTGTCATTCAGGCAAAATTTTTCCCAAAGCGGCCATTTGGTTTTCGTCACTAGAATGGTCGAAAATGTCACAAATGTTGATCTCGAAAATGCGATTTGAATTAAAGAACACGAAAGAGCGCACAGAGGGGTAAAAATGTAGAAAACCAGATTAAACGGTCATACTTCTTTCCCAACCTACCAAGTAAGGTAAAAAGTCCCATGTCAAAGGTCATGTGTCTCCTTAGGGATACTAGGTACATAATACTAATCATCCATATAATTATTCGGAGACAGACAAAAACGCTAACAGTAAAGCGATGGTCACAGATGTTAACTACATTGGGAATTATACCAAAGGACTAGGACAGAAAGGTTTTTATTTGTTAAAATTATTCGTGGGACGGGAAAAATAAAATATTTTGTGCTGTTGTCGCGGAAAAAATACGTGTAAGTCCTACACTCCTCTCTGATATGCAAGCCCAAACACTATATACAGACGAATTTTGTACATTATACCAAGTCGCGCTTTTTTAATTAGTATTACATCCATAAATAATAAATTTTATCGACTATAAATACTTTCAAATATAGCAGCCGTCTCTCTGGTAAATTACATTTTTGTGTTGGAAAAAGTCAAAACTGAATAAATCATTAAAACATAAAAAAAAAAGTTCAAATTTAAATTAACTATTCAGATTGCAGTTGAATTTTGTGTACCATCGTCACATTGTAGGTCCGACGTACCAATACGATATGTTTAGCTGAGAAAATTATCCGCTTAATTTATGTTTTCATTCAAATAATATTTTGAGTGGGGTAATGTTGAAAATATTTTTTTATATTTAATTTTTGTTGAGGGTGGTGGAAGCAGGCGTTTATGGTATAAAATCAAGAGCGAACACACACTTGTGCCCCTAAATAAAGCAAGAAAGAAATTAAAAATTATCACTTTAAACAAACTGCTCGTGGCGTTTATCACGCGATATAAATTGTTGAATTTATTATTTACCCACGTTGGGTTTTGATTTGATTGTTTTGTTGTGTTATAAATAGAATATTCTAGTATTTGATATAGGCCGTAGTGTTTGGAATTTTGAGTCAAATATTAAATTCTATCAATAATTACTTTGATTTATTTTCTTAATGAGTTTAATCGGATGAATTTGTAAAGGTAATTGTGTATGTTCCATTTCGCTCCCAATACACACCAATTTGCTAAATGAACTATAAATAAACAACAAAAATTTGTGTGTATGTAGCTATTCAAAGACCACTTGCTTATGCATCTGTCTATCCTTATCATAAAATCCCCAACGATGATTTTGCTTGAATCGTTTTAATATGTGCTTATCGCTAATTAAGCTCGCCATATTTGGGACAATAAAACCCAAGACAGATGGTCGAAAAACTCATGCAACCTCAAAGAGTCACTCTTTGGTGTGGTTTTTGGGCTGGTGGAATTATTGATCGCTTTTTGTAGTACTACAAGATAGCCAAAAATTAGGCAAGGAAATTCGTTAAACGTCGCTTAACGCAAGAAGACGACTGGCAGATTTGTTTAGGGTCCCAAATCTAATTGAATCCATTCCATCTTTCGATGGAAACAAGAAGCAGGTGGCCTCATTGCTTAAGTCGCCCGAAGAGACACTAAACATATCTGTAGAAATGGTGCACCTCAACAATTTAAAATGGACCATCATTACAGCTGCTGATTTTGCAAAGCTCGAGCTCTCGATCTTTTTAGAGTACAAGCGTTTTTGATCCCAAAATATTAATTTTATAACGTAAATTATCTCTCTTTATTAAAAAACTTCTCTTTAACTCTTGAATGGTAAGAGTTACAAGAGTTACAAACTTTTTTACAATACTTTCTAATAGTAACTTGGATATGAGGAATCCGAATCTGAAACCAAATTTTCGAAATTCGAAAAAAAAATGCAACACACGGACACACTTTTCGAATTCATAGACGTACTTTTCAAAGTTAGTCGAAAATAAAAAGATCGAGCATTCCAAGCAAAAATATCGAGCTTCTAACTGTGCAATTACCTTCAAAAGCTGGATCTTTTCCGGAAAATTTCACTAAAATCGCACAAAATTGCTCGAACCATTGGGGGACAAACAGAAACTCACGTACTATAAGACACAGCTTAGGAGCAGTGCTGTCGCTCTGAAAACTTTAAACGGAGTACGTTTCAAATTTTCAGGGGAGTATTTCAAGTCAGAAGGGAGTACAGTACATACGAAATACAATAGTTAGACCTAGACATAAATAATTGTTGGTGTTTAAGAAAAATCACGATCCAGCAAATTACACTAAAATTGTTTTTAGTTTCTGAGCCAAATTTGAATACTAAAATAAAAGTGATTTATTTATTGGTTTAGAACTATCTATCTATTTTACTATTAAAGCCATAAATAGTTTTAAACCCGGCCACAACTCTCAGATTATCGTTTTAAGATTTTTAAGTTTTTGTAGTAGGGAAGAGTAACGGTCACCGAAACCGTAAGTGGTTAATGGAAAATTTATTTTAAAGCAACTTTAGCTTCGAACCCTTTTCATTTTCAAAAGCGTAATTTTGCCAGATGTATATTTACCAATACGGACATGTCAAATACGCGAACATGTTCCTCATTCTCACAAAACTAATTTTTGGGAATTGAAAGAAATTTTGGTGCAATTTAAAGAAATGTAGTTGCCAAACGATACCACAGTAGGTACCTAGACTGGAAACCTAGACGAAATCTAAAAAACTCGCCTTAAAAAACAGAACAATTGTTCGAAGTCTCATGTTTTTAATCAAAATAATGTTTTTGTTTTATCTCAAAGTTTCCACTTTACTTTATAATTTCGTTTTATTTTCAAAGAAACGTGCTTATGCTTTATACTTAATTTTAACGCAACTCTGTGCGATTAGGAGGGAACTTGACTATTCTTAACCGGTTATGAAGAAATTCGACAAATGCAATGGAAATGGGGCTCTAATATGATGTTTTTACTTCCGGGAACCAGTACTACTATTAGAAGCTTGGCTTCAGCTTTACACACTTTGTTTTAGTGTGAGGAGACAGGACTGTCAATTATTTTGATCTTAAAAATCGTAAATTCAATCGCCAAATTTAATTGAATAATTTTAATTAATTATCGCTATATACTATGTAGCGTTCCGTACGGTAGTGTACGAGGCTAAGAGCAGAGAGGAAGAGGGTGCCAGCTGGGAATCAATCAGCGATTGTTTTGGTTGGGTAAGAAACGTTATTATTATTTAAGCCCTTGCCTATAAAATGTATATACCCAACCGATTTAATTTTAAATTTATTAATTCCCTCCAACTGACTCATCGTTTGATGTCAACATGCGTCGTTGTTGTTGCTTCAATATAATTATTTTAAAAAAATATTTACGACCTAAAAATAAATAAAATTGGTAATGCGCCTGAATTTTTTTTATTTTTCATGATCTAATTTTGAGTGAAAGATGGGCTACTGTTCATCAGATAGCTGAATAAAGTAATGAATTTCATCAAAGAGGGCAGCAATGGCAGTAAATGGTATCATCAGTGATGGGCAATTTTGGTTAAGGTTGGACAACCAACTGGTGAGGTCGAGATAAGGACCTAAAAAAATATATAATTTCTTTTTTTGGTTTTTTTTTTTGGTAAATTAAGCGAGTTATGGCGTTAAATGTATTGGCCATACTCGCATGGTAATTGTTTTAAGTTTTGCCAAATTAAAAAAACAAGGCAAATAGATAAAAATAATAAGAGATTATGTTTGTTAGCTCACATTTTTTTGTGTGTTGTATAAATTAATAAACTTCTTGTATGAGTGAGATTTCATTTTTATAATGTACTTAAAAAAAAATCTAAAAAAAATCAAAATAAAACGTTGTGCAATAATGCTATGGTGTTTGTCATTTTTGGGAATTTACCTAAACCCCGTTAAACTGTGTTTTCTTTTTATTTGTTCGTTTGTGCGGGGAGTAATTGTTGGCAGTGTGTGATCAGTGTGATAAAAAAAAAACAATAAGTGAAACGGCCATTTGTTAAAACAGAAAAAATCGTAAAAATACTAAAAAAAAGTAAAAGAGGCCATAGTGGAAAATTAAAATAAAATAAAAATAAACAAAAGAACCAAAAGTAAAAACAGTTAACGAAAATAACGCTAAAAAAGTTAATAGAATAAACGAAAGCAGGAGCTGGTTGAAGAACGAGTCGATGGTGCCGTGGTAACTGGAGGAGCAATCAGAAAGGAAATACACAAGAACCAAGCGGAAAACGGTGAGTCATCCTTCACTTCCTTCCTTTTTTTTGTTTTTTGTTATTATTATTTATTCATTTATTTTGTTTTGTGGTCGCAATTTTGCTCCTTTTTTTTTTCCCCATTTCGTTTGACCCAACTCAAATGAAAGCGTGGTCATTCTAAGCGGTAGGTTATCACTGCAAGTAACCCCTCCCAAGTCCACCTGTCATCGAGCTTAGTCCGGGAAAATTACGTGCCGGTAGACTGGCGCCCAATTTGTGTTTTTTTTTACTTTTGTCTACCAACTACCGCTATAGTGTGTGGCACGTTACAACTATATTTTATAACGGTTAACATGAGCACTAGAAAAAAGCACAAAAAAGAAACACAACTATTTAAACCTTAAGGCGGCTGCACGAGTCCGTCTCGTGCGCGTGGCATTTTGCGACGCGCTTTAAAATTAAACATTTTTCAACTCAGGAGGGGAAATTTTTTTTAGATTAGGGTGCTTTGATTGGTTTAAAAAGCGCGTCGCAAAATGCGACGCGCACGAGACGGACTCGTGCAGCCGCCTTTATGGTGAATTCAGCGAGGAAAATTTGCTAGCTCGTGATCACGAATTATTGAAATTTCGTCAACTTTTTTACCCCCTCCAATTTTCTTTGTCTTTTTTTTATGGTTGCTCTATACTTTTTTTTTGTAGCGCATTTTTTGACATTTCTCCTTTAAAATTATATTTCTTACTGTATAGTAGTCGTGTTTTGATTTTTTTTGTGCGAAATATTTAATTTGGTAGCTATTTATTTTTTGTCGTTGAATATTTTAGTTTTTTTAGTAAACTGTCAGAAGGTAGATTAATGTTCAATAATCTAATCATCAATAATATCTTAATTAGTATTCAATAAACAATAATAAATAAAATATTTCGCAAAAAAAAAATCAAAACACGACTACTACACAGTAAGAAATATAATTTTAAAGAAGAAATGTCAAAAAATACGCTACAAAAAAAAGTATAGAGCAACCATAAAAAAAAGACAAAAAAAATTGGAGGGGGTAAAAAAGTTGACGAAATTTCAATAATTCGTGATCACGAGCTAGGAAATTTTCCTCGCTGAATTCACCATTAGGCAGCGGTATAATCGAACGAAGAAGGTTTAGGATTTTTAGAAGAAATTATTGAGGGAAGTTCGACGTCAAACCTTAAACAAAATAATAAAGAGCTTTTATTAAAGATGCCGACAATTTTAAGCTTAGAAGTGAAATACGCAAGGAATGACGTGTTAGCGGTAAATTAGGATACGTTAATTTGCTTATGTACATATTCACAGAAAACCGTATTTTGAGGAAAAAAAATTTAAGAATTTTTTCTAAAAATATTTAAATATTTCTTCTATCATATTCACATGTGGATAAAGTCTCAGCCTGCTTATGTTGTCAGAAAATAGTTAATAATTAACTTCCGTGTGATAGTTTTGTGTGAACTAAATCGGATAAACATAAATATTATGTTGTGGTTTGTGGAATTGGAGAATTAGAGTTTTAGTGTTCGATTGAGGTTAGGGGCTTGCTCCACTTCGTTCGACGGTTAACCTGGGTTTTAACAGAGTCAGCCTGATAAAAAAAGTCAACAGGTTGTTTCTCTCCAGTCAATTAATGTTATTATCAGTATCTCAGTCTCAGGGTTGATGTCCAGTGCTGTCACTCTGAATACTTTAAACGGAGTACGTTTTGAGAGCAGTGTTTCTATTCAGAAGAGAGTACATTCGAAATAAAATAGTTAGACATTAGACATAAATAATTGTTGGTATTTTCTGATTAAAAAATCACGATCCAGCAAATTACTTTAAAATTGTTTTTAGTTTTTGAGCCAAATTTGTTTATTAAAAGAAAACTATTTTATTTATTGGTTTAGAGCTCTTTATTTATTTTACTATTAAATCGTTAAGCTTCTGTATGCTGCTCGAGCTAAATAGTTTTTTTAACATGGCCACAACTCGCCAGTACCGATCAGCGAAATTTTTAATTTTTAGCTATTTTTATCTAAATTTTACGTGGTAAATGGAAAATTTATCTTAAGGAAAGCGAACCCCTTTCATTTTCAAAAGCGTAATTTTGACAGATATGCGAATTCAAACCTTATTAGGTCCCTAAGGGGTGACCATGTCAAAAATGACTAATCCTGGACGAAGACTTAAAAAACAGGACAGTTATTAAGTCTTGAAATATGTGGTGTATTTGACTTAAAAAAATTACTAATTAAATTGGTTTGGTGGCGACGATTGGTCACAAAACATGCATTTTGTGAAATCTCTTCTAAAAAAGTTTTAAACTTGCTAACTTGATTCTCATTTTGGTGGTGCTATAACTAATTCATTGATCATCATGGAGTTTCTTAAATAAAACAAGGCCAGAATTCAACAAATATTGCAAGCCACTATAATGCCATATTGGTTATTAGAAAAAATTTAAGGAAATTAGATTTACCAAAGAAAAATTTGTTTTTTACTTTTATAACCACTCCAAGCCCTTACGAAATTTCCAGGTTCCAGCACCAAATGGACCACGTTTGCCAATGGATTTTAGAGTAGTTTTATACCTGAGTTATAAAGCCGATTCTATCTGCAATTCCTAATATAAAACAGAATTATTTATAAACTGAAAATTCCTTGGGTCACTTCATTTGAGGTCGGATTTGATAAATAAAATAAGAGCCAAATTCAAGAAATATTGCGGAACACCACTAATGATATTTTGGATGATGCCATTTATTAGAAACATTGTTTAACCAATTTTTCTTTGTTTTTACATAGACTATCTTCTCAGTCTCCAGTATCTAACGGATGGAATAAGCACATCTGTTGATGGATTTTTGTGATATTTATTATCTGCAATATTTTGTAAATTCTATTAATAGTTCCTATTATGCAACCTATTATTTCATGGCCTGAACACATTTTCTTCAAAGTTTTTAAAATAAAACAAGGCCCAACGGCAAGAACTATTTTGGAACACTATTCATGCTAATGGTATCATGATCGATACCATAAATGAAAAATTAGATTTGCCAAATTTTTTTTCCATACGCACCTAACCTAGACAATTTTCTTCGCCTCCAGCACCGAACGGAACACACATATTTGTTCCTATATAAATAAACAGTAAACATTGGGAAAGTCATTTGGGTTAGAGTTCGAATTAAATTTTGTTCAAATTATTATTTTTCTGGTTCCTCCTGAATTTTGCAGGAGGTATGGTCACCTTATTCCTACCTATATCCTACCTAAGCGAGAAGGAGAATGTCAAAATAAAACTGAAAGACAATTTCTGCTGTCAGCGTTTAACCTTGATAGACACGAAAGATGCAAGGAGGACTGGATTTTATTCAAATGTAAGCAAAGGATTTGAGAATATTGACGTCAAGGCGTATTGGACGAATGACATTTCCCATATATTGTATATAACACTGCATAAATCCAAACTTTTATACAACTTTCTAGTCTGAAAGGTTAGATGACTGCAGAAATTATCTTAGTTTTATTTTTATATCCCTATAAAAGAGGGTCCTAGTCTAAGCTTATGGAATTATGGTCGCATAATTTGTCTTGTAGCGTAATTTTTGTATTCAGGAGGTCCTAATCTAAATATTTAGCCAAAGCAGACAAAAATGTTTTGTTAAAATTAGGTAATTTCTGTCATGTTTGAGTTTTTCTGGTGCCCCATATAGAGTGCCTTGTTGTTTTTATAAGTTTTACCAACCAATTTCAATCGCAAATTTGACATATTTGAATTGATATTGCCTGCTAAAGTGACTAGCAAATTACTGCAAGAAAACAGTTTTATGGGTTTTTTGCCTGAGAATGACAGAAACCATTTTAGCTTTGAAAAAATGCTTTATGAAAAAGCCAGCTCTCTCCCAGAATATTATAATTATTGCAAACAAAAGCCGATAAGTTAAAATATTGTGTAAAAGTATTATGTATTAATAGAGCAATTATTTGAACAGGGGAGTACAAAATGAAAGTGCGGAGTACAGGAGTAAGCACTAGGCAAAAGTAGTATAAATACTCCGATCGTACTCACTTCGACAGCACTGCTTAGGAGTAATAAACAAGAATAATGTGGCGGTGGCACCTAGTGTGTAATAGAATAAGTTAAATTAATAGCTCAATATTTAACTGTACTAAAACGGAATTTTCCATGATAAAATTGTTACGTAATGTTTCTACGCCTTTCTAACTGGGAATGTCATGAGCTTTCTAAAAGTTTGGTTTGTGTATATAAAAAGGCGAACGAAGTCGAATTGGATTAGTAATATTTGGTAAGCGATAGTGTAATGATTAAAAGGAATCAAAAAGTGATTTAAAAAGTGTTTTAGTGTAAAATAAAAAAGTAAAAGTGATCTGCAAAATTTAAGAATAATTTATATAAAATGATTTTGTGAATTTTTATTAATAAACTGTGTTGTAATAATTCTTTTGTTAACTAAATAAATTCGTTGTTGATAAATTAAATTGATTTTGTATTATTCACAATCCAGTGATACGAACCTTAATTGACAAGGCAAAAACGTAACAGTATGTTTGTGCATACATTTTTCAATAAAACAAAGGAAATAATCCAAAAGAATCGGTTTACAGCGGTTCGTGGCGTTCCATGTGCAGCTTCATTCGAGAAGATTTATTGGCGGCCTTTATTTCCGGTTTAAGAAAACTTTATTTTCAAAAATAATTCAGATTCGAACCCGGATAGCGAAAATTTTTAGGAGGATTACAGTTCAGACTTAGAAGGTTAAATTTCCTTCCATTTATTATATGTAAAAATAAAATAACCGAACAAAGTATAAAAATTCTAATAGACACGGGAGCAAATAAGAACATAATAAAGCCCAATATAATACCCTGAAATATTTCAGCAACTCAAGAAGTGACGAAAACAGGAAAAATAAACTTTTCAGTCACAATCTGAAACTGGAAAGACCAATAGCATGTGCATCGAGAATGCTAAATGACTCTGAAATACGATATGGGACAAACAGAAAGGAGGCGCTCACTATAATTTGGGCGATAAAAAAATATCAGCCCTACCTTTATGGTAATAAGTTTACCTTGGTGACTGATCATAAGCCCCTTACTTTCATTAAGACTTCCGAAAAGAAGTTGAAAATTCTTAGATAGCGTCTGGAGTTAGAAAATTTTGATTAGGATGTAATTTATAAGTTAGGTAAAGCTAACGTTGTAGCCAACTGTCTTAGCAGCCTTCCAATATTTGAAATTAAACCAACTCAAGAAGAGTAAATGAATTTTCATAATCTAGATATACAAGCATCAAACTCATAGAATGGTTCAATGCATAACAATGCATCAAATAGTAACTCAGACTCAAACACCGTTCGTTCAGCAAACACTTTGACTGATTACTATATCCATTTTGCAGGATTTCCTATTCATTTCTAAAAAAAACAAATAATTTTTTAGGGTCGGAATAAGACACTATAATTAACGAGGAAGTATTTCCGAAAGTAAACAGAGAATCATAAAAAACGAGTGTGGAAATGGAGATAACATCCATTATTTAAAAAATGGAGGTGTGGCCAACACACGACTTTCTTTTACGAACAGAGAATTTTGAGAATTTTTTTTTTTTTTATTATTCTTTTTTAAATTTTTTTTTTTTTTTTATTTGTTTTTAATTTTTGGAAACATTTTGTATTTAGTAGTTTTTTGTAAACCTTATACTTTTTAAGATATTTGCAAAATAAATTTTCTGGACCAAAGGAGTGGCCACTTCCGGTTAGCCGATTTGGAGTAAATTCACTGGGACCTCCCAATTTATCAAAAAAGCTTAAATCTGAAGTTTCAGTTCGATTGGTTAAACCATCTGGGCTGTAGAGAGGACACAGACAGACTGACAGACTGACAGACTGACAGACTGACAGACTGACAGACTGACAGACTGACAGACTGACAGACTGACAGACTGACAGACTGACAGACTGACAGACTGACAGACTGACAGACTGACAGACTGACAGACTGACAGACTGACAGACTGACAGACTGACAGACTGACAGACTGACAGACTGACAGACTGACAGACTGACAGACTGACAGACTGACAGACTGACAGACTGACAGACTGACAGACTGACAGACTGACAGACTGACAGACTGACAGACTGACAGACTGACAGACTGACAGACTGACAGACTGACAGACTGACAGACTGACAGACTGACAGACTGACAGACTGACAGACTGAGAGACTGACAGACTAACAGACTGACAGACTGACAGACTGACAGACTGACAGACTGACAGACTGACAGACTGACAGACTGACAGACTGACAGACTGACAGACTGACAGACTGACAGACTGACAGACTGACAGACTGACAGACTGACAGACTGACAGACTGACAGACAGACAGACAGACACCATTTCGAAACCCACTTTTTCGGACTCAGGGGACCTCAAAACAAATAAATCTCTAAAAATCTCAAGGTCAACAATTTTCATGATTACTATACTTTATTTTACTAGAGTAAAAGAAAGTAAAAGATTCCACCAATCTTAGCTTTGGAAATCCTATACGGAATTATTCAGGCAACTGTAGCGAATTTCCGGAATCGGCTTGCCTATGGGGGGTTCGTTGAGTGAAAAACAACAAACAACAATACTAACTCACATTAGCCATCACATTCCCTGAATAAGAAAATAACGAATTTATTTAAACATATTAACTACCCGTGTTTATTAAATTTTCAGCCACATAACTTCGAAAAAATTGAAAAAGAATCATTTTAAATAATATTTAACTGTTAAGATAATACAAAACTAAGATAAATTTAGTAACTAAATAGTTTTAAACGAATGAATTTATATCGAACCTCGCACAAAAATATACCATATTGCAAAAACAAAATTGTCAATACACAAATCTATTAAAAATCACTTATCGCTTGAAGAAAATCTGAAAGGCCTGTTACGATTGCTTTAAACAATATTAACTAATAGAAACATGACCACCATATATCAGCATTATAAGACTGAATAACCAAAAGCGTGTTTATACATTTGAATAATATTTTTCTTTTTAAGATTACGAACTAATTCATAAATTTAATGAATTTTTTATTTTTTATAAAAGCTTTGGTTTAGAATAACAAAAACACGCAAACACAAAACAGAGTGTGGTCGAGATCAGCACAGATAACGGTGCTTGCAGCCAACATCTATCCCTTGAATCGGGGGCACAGCTTCTGCAGAAGGTGCAGGAACTTGTTTCCATGCACACTGGCTTACTCGACCCCGTTGTAATAAAAAAATTTACGGTTTAACCGCTAAACAAAATCAGCAACGTATATGGTCAAAACAGATGCGAACGGAATTTATATCCTAAAATAATACAATAATTGAACTTCCAGAATTAGTTTAGAAATAAATAATTTATGTTACCTTTAGGTCAAAATAATAAACTAATTTAAGTTATATTATGCGTATATTTGTAATAATATTACAAATTATATTAACTCCATCGACCGCGATTAGGCATTTATGTACAATATCTTTAATATAATATGATAACACTCACTGATTGACTAACGTTTTCCAACTGATTTTAATGATGCCAACGAAGAGATAACCAACAGACAAATGCGATATGCAGTTACTCATAAGAGAAATTGGTAGATTTGATTTTCAACATTCAACACCGTCTCTGCCATAGCACCACATAATTATTCTGGATGTATGGGCACGACTCTACAAAACATGTAAAAAGAATCTCTCACAAAAAGGTCACTTTGTATTCGTGACTAATGAAGACGGTTAAAATTCAATTATAGTAAAAGACCACGAAAGGGCTCCCCCATTTCTTCCCTAAGAAGGCCAGCAAATACTCAAAATTCATATGATTTCCTGCACTATTTGTAATGTATATATGTATGTAGACCAATTACATTGATATATTCAATATCAACAAAACAAATTTTCTATCTATAATTGTTTCGTTTTCAAACCATTTACCGTTTTCCTAAACACAAAAAATGTTACAGTTGGAACAGCAGCCTTAACAATTCAAAGACTTTTTAAATAAACTAATGTTATATCTTTTAATATAACCGTTACTAAATCTAGGTTTTGGTAACATATTTTTGATACTTTTGTTAACTGTATATATGTATAAAAAAAAAACAATAAGAACCATTTTAGATTTCGCGGTCAAACTACTTAATGAAAACTCTAGTGATTAGTATTGTGATGGTGACACCTAGCGTGTGATAGAATAAGTTAAACTAATAGCTCAATGTTTTAGTGTATTTAATGGAATTTTCCATGATAAAACAGTTCTAAATGTTTCTACACTATTCTAACTAGAAAAGTCATGAACTTTCGAGAAGTTTGCTTTGCGTGTATAAAAAGGCGAACAAGATCGAATTGGATTATTCGAATTTGGAACGCGATAGTGTAAACTTGTAAGATTATTAGTAATATTTGGTAGGCGATAGTGTAAAGATTAAAAGGAATTAAAAGGTGATTTAAAAAGTGTTTTAGTGTAAAATAAAAAATAAAAGTGATCCGTAAAATTTGAGAATAATTTATATAAAGTGATTTTGTGAATTTTTATTGATAAAAATAAATAAATTCGTTGCTGATAAATTAAATTGATTTTGTATTATTCACAATCCAGTGATACGAACCTTAATTGACAAGGCAAAAACGTAACAGTATTATAATCTTAAAATTTTGAAGTTAGGTGATAAATTGTTATCGACTCGAATTATTTGTGGAGTTATAATTTTTCAGATTTGTTATTAGATGAAAGTTATGGATATTGTTTGATTTTCTTCATGCTTGATTCCTATCGGAAAGTCCAGCTCTGTTTTTTCGCTGTCAGCTGCATTATATGATCAGGCTGGCTTCCTTGTGTGTAACCGGATACAATAGGTTTTCTAGTATATTAATACCAGACAACTGGTCTTGACTGTGTTCTGAAGTGAAACGAAAATTTACATCCCGTGTTGTTCGGGGTGGTTGGGTTTTGGCTGAACTCTGTGAATTGGTTAGAACGGGCGGTAGTGTTGTTTTGTGTTATTGTGTAACTTGAATTTTTATTGACTATTTTCGTTTTTGCGCTGACTGAAATTGTAGAGGAGTTTTGTGTACATGTGTTGACTGGAACTTTATAGGTGGTTTGAGTTGTAGGAGCAGTTTGTACTTTAGCTGAGCTGGGGTTGTAGCAGCGTTTGGTACTTGAGCTTTAATGGTGGCATCTTTCAGTACTTAAGCTTGTGTTTGGATGTGGGTTGATTTGCATTCTTGGTTGGTTGTGGTTCCTGTGTAACTTATGTTTTCTGGGATTGTGGCTGTATTCCGTGTCTGTTTTGTTGTAGGTTCTGTTATGAATTTGTTTTGGCTCAGGTTTGGCCTACGGTCCTATCTCGGCAAGTTCATGCTCGTTTCCCTGGTTTTGCTCATATACTTCATTGTCAGTCGCCGGTTGTGTCCTGATTAAGTTTGTTCTCATATTCGCAAATCTTTCTTCTAGGCTGGCTTTCTCTGTTCGTGGTTGGGGTTCGTAGTTTGGTTCTCATTGAAAGTAGTTTCGATTATTTTGCAACTTACTCCTGCACTCCTCGAATGTGTGCCCTATTGTGGTTTTGCAAAACGAGCAGTATTTGTGTGGTTTGTTTGTGGTGTATGCTTGATTCATTGGTTGCCTATAATTATTGTATTGTTGCATTGTTTTCCCAAACCCGTTTTCGCGGTTTTGTGCATTGTTTTGGTGGTTGTTATTGTTGTTGCCCATGCGTCGTGTTGCATGATGATTTTGATTCTCATATTGCTGAAATGTCGTTTGGCTTTGTTGGGGTATGTATCTGTTTATGTCAAGTGTTGTTGTTGTATACATTCTCGGCTGTTGCGGCTGTTGTCCCTTGTCTTGTACATATTGGTTTTCTACTGGGTATCATGTCATCTGTTAATATTTTTTATACCTCTTCTGTTTCATCTAAGATTTCGTTTATCACTTTTACTTTGCTGATCAGTACTCTCTCTCTCTTACTACGCTATTATTTAAACCTTTTTGGAATATCTGGGTTGCGTTTGCTTTTAGGTATTTTGGGTATGTCTCGACAATGTTGTTTAATCCGTATTTTATCTTATATCCTCTTTTGTACCTCTCCATGGCTTCACTAATCCAGCATGCGTAATCTCTTAATGACTCGTTGTACTCTTGTTCGATCTCTTGAAAATTCTTCTGTATGGTGTATATGTTTTTATATACATGTTTCTTAATGCACTCGTAGGCATCATCATCGTAGTTAGTCTGAATATAATTAACCGGCCGAAATTTGCTTTCCCTTCTGCTGTTTTTAACAGGCCGCAAACCATGTTATCTAAATATATGAATCTAGTTAATTCATCCAATCTTCTGCTCGTCTTCGCTCCGCTGAATTCCTGTACGCATAACGTGATTGAAGTAGAACCTTTGTTTTTATTTTTCGATTGAGAGGAAATGTTTTGAATCTCTTTTTGATCAGGGATTCTTCGACCCTAAAATTCTACTCTGTTACTAGCCTGAACTCAGAACTATTCGCCACAGGTACGAATACTACGGCGCCATTTAATGTTAACAAATAGAAAAAGCACACGCAACTTTGATAGAGATGTCTAAAATGAACAAACTAAAAATCTCAAGCGCTAACACAATAACGACCAAAGAATTGTCTGTTGCATTGTACAATAGCACTGTACAATCTTCTACCGGCTTCACGCCAAACCGAGGTGAAATTCAAGCTCGGGCAAACTACATCTTCCAATGCATGGGTAATAAACTTACATTTATCAGTTAGTCAAATGGTTGTTAAGCAAGCCCATAACAAAAGGGATTCCACTTAATTTTTTAGACCGGCAAGCCGTATTTTTAAAGCAAATATAAGAACAAAGGCAGAACCTAGAGGAATTCAGACTAAGGCAAAAAATATAACCGATAGAACTTTTTAGACTCAAAGGAATGACGGACTCAAACACTCTATTGGTTGTTCGAGTAAATGGTTTGCATTAATTCTCTTTAATTTGATACTCACTTCTTTAATGTTAATCCACTCGCTATACAAAGCTCGACATATGACGGTAGACGTTTATGCGGTTGAGAAGCTATTAGTGTTCCTTGTCTTGATTAGTGCTATCCCTCTAAACTCTCTGATACTCAACATCGTCAGTGCAATAATCTTGGGATGAAATTGACAAATGATTTTTGCTAGGTCATTTTGTATCGTTGGTTGGCTGATTGAGATGATTCTGCGTACTATAAACTTCCGTATGACCCAATTAAGGTACTCATTATACCGTGCTAATACCGTGTTCCTAGTAAATTTTCCTTTCGAACTGAAAAACCATCCGTGAAACTATTGAAGCAGATCTTGTATAAATGGAAGCCGCACAATGTAGCGTCCATTTGGTGTACTTGTGGTAGTATTAGTGTAAGGTTTTTCATGCGGATGTGCATCTCAACCTTTGAGCCTGCGTATACCCTGGATATCGTCAAACTTACACAATTGTTCCTGCACTTGCATTTTCGAAACTAACCACTCAATTGTTGTTGAAAACGTTGAATAGTTTCATGGTTTAAATTGCGCTCTACCACACTACCCGTACTCCAGCCAAAAATCTTTGGAAGAAGTACCTTTAGAATACGTCATTTCCTAATATAATATCAATATAAGTTAGAATAACTTTGATATAAGCTATAAACTGAATTATTTCATGATTATGCATGGACACCAAAATAGGTTGTACAGCCTTTAGTGTATAACATAAGCAGCAGCTGTTCTAGACAAATTAATGCGTTGAACGGTGTTTTCGGATATAAACCGTGTTTTCTAACCATACATGTTATAGATTATTGCACTAATTGATAGCAATGTGCTGTCCAGGAGCATTTGTTGATAGTTTGGTTCAATTAAAACACAAATAATGTTTTGGTTCCGCTGGACATATCAATGATTGTTGATTGTACATAACTGAGCCTTATTACCCTTGAATGAAATATATTTAGGCATTGATATCGGTTGTCTTTAACCAACTGTATAAGAGTCGAACATGCGGCATGTTAAACCCCAAACAATATAAAAATTGTGAAATAGTAGGATTCTCCGTTTCTTTAGAGTCTTACGGTGTCACAAATTATTTAATTTAAAAATTCCCGAAATTCTGTATTGAAAATTTTGACATTTTGGATATTACTGATTTGGTTAAGTTATACCATGACAAATCGACGTTTTCCCTTAATATTTTTGTTAAGAGATAATCTAGAAATCCCTCCAAACAAAATATCGACAAACTGTGCTAGATAGAAAAATAAAACTGAACCGAGATCATTTTCTAAGGAAGACACTAATGAATGGCGAAAGACCAGGGCAATGCCCGAAAATGGAACTATGCTCAGGTTAGCCAGAAACTATGATATAGCGAATAGCAAACTGCAGTGTTATACAGTATATATGTTTGTTTATTCAAGGCCCATTCCATGCGACCAACAAAACCTAATTAATTTTGAATAATTTACTCTGAAATTCATTAAAATTTTTTTGATTATTCATACGGGGATTATAAATGGATTCTTTTTTAAATATTTATAAGGGTATTCGTACTTTCTGCACATACAAATTGTAGATAAGGTTTTGTCTAAATCAAATAAATAAAGCGACGAAATGCTTTTACAAAGCAAGTGTTTTCTGCTTTACGCGTGGACATGAAAAAAAATTGAATATTTGCCTTATCAAAATGTAAATATTAAAGCCGGGAAAAAGGTATTTTCATTTTATATGAAATATTCAAATAAAGCAACAAATATTAAACAAGACCCCGGGGAAAATCCGCCCACATAAATTTAATACGTTTAACGCTTCAAAATCTATTTAATATGAATTACCTTTAAAACTAACAAGACATAAAATCGAAAATTTTTGTCATAAAAAGTAAAATATTAAATTTAATTTAAATTGCTTTTTGATGGTCATAAAAATTATGTTGCAACCAAAAAACCATAAAAATCATACCACAAGTGGTTTATTGTTGTTGTTGATTTTATTTAAAACAGAAAATTCAAACTTTCCAATTTATTTATTAATGTATTACCGTACATCCCCTCTTTTCATAAAACAACAAATACAATTTTATGTATTTTTCACATCTTTAGTTGATATTTACTCCACCTCGCTCTTCAAAAAATTTTCTAATCGATAAACTTGCGGTTAGGCGTTTTAAAAAATATTCTGCTTAAAGCTTTTCAATAATTTCAATAAATTTTAGTTAATTTTTACAAATGTATTGTGTATTTGTGAAGGTGGGAGAAAAAACTTGAGTACACTGAAATAGTGTTCAAGTGTTATTTTAACGGGGATTTAAACTGTTTAATTGTCGTTGGTTTGGGTCTTTGAGTTATATAATTATTTCACCGTAAGGAAATTTTATAAAATATGTCAAATTTAATTGACGATGTTTTTTGTTTCCCCACCTGTTCCACAGATTTAATTATGAATAATTTTAACGCCACTTTCAATTACTATTATTTGGTTTTCATTAAATTAGAGCCCAGGGAATTATAGGTATATTTGAAAAGAAATCCAGCATTGAATAATTCAATATGTAAAATATTAGGGCTGAAACCTCATTCGGTCAATCTTCAGCTCAACCTCCATCTCAATCGCAACATAACTCTAACCGCCAACCAAACTCTCAAATCAATCACCAAATCAACACAAATTAGCTTTCAAATCAACCCTTAACCTAACTACAAATCAACTCTTAAATAATTCACCAACCGAACAACTCACTTAACCCCAATACAAGCTAATTAAATCCTTACTCAACTTCAACTCAATTTAACTCGAACCAAATTTCAACCCTCTGCTCAATTCATACCATCATACCATCACTATCATACTATCATATCATCATACCACCATACTAACAAATCATCATACTATCATCATCACACAATTCTTATATACAAACCATCATACCATTATACCATCATACTACCACTTTATCCAAAAATCACTTTAGAATCCCATTTCCACGCCAGATGTCAAATTTCACTCAAATCCGTTAAGAAATGGCCAAAGTTCCGTCCTAATTGGCCATATTAGAGAACTTTATCTAAATCAAAGTCAAATTTCATCATAATCGGTTAAGGAATATGTTTTGTTATGGACTATATTAAAGATTTATATTATTTATTGACGTTATAATATATTTATTTATTTATTAATTCTTAAATATGGAGTAGGAATATCGAGCGTCACACTTGTTCTCTCGTATCTTCTGCCCTCTCCAATCAGAGTCCACATCACACTGGTATTGTACAATGTGTACTCAGTGGTATCTACCACAACATCTTCCTTGTCTTTTAAAAGAAACATACTTAAGCTATTTTAAAATTATACAATTCAAAGCAATCAATTCAAAAGCACAACTTTATAATTAAATATAGAAACAAAACTAAAAGTTAAAATTAAAAGACAAATCGGACCCATCTACGAGCATCTATACTTCCATACAATAATCTTTGAACTTTTCGGGCATCCTACTAATTCTCCTCGGACGAGTATGCTGCTGTGTAGAAATTGAAGTCATTTCAGTAGTATTTGGTAAAAATGCATCAGGAGCATGAGACGATACTGGAATCTGTGATGTAACATTGTTAGAAATGGATTTCCTCTCAAGTAATGCCTAAAATGAGAAAGAAATTGGTTTGAATTAGCTTGCACAATTCAGTACTTATCATTTATTTATAACGAATACGAATAGCTCGTAATTTATAATCCAAAGTCCAATTAATCTGAAAAATTAAAACTATTTAGTTAAAATTATTATATATGGTATTTCGAAAATTTAAAAGTTTAAACAAAATAACTTACCTCTAAATTATGTACTTCAATAATTTGCTACATTATTATAATTGTTGACAATCGAATGTCCAAAATTATAAATTATTGAAATCAACCCTAATTATTATAGCCACTGAACGAACCATAAACCAAATCGATTGTTATCGAGATATTTTGGTTATTTCGTTTTGGTATTGCTGTTTCATTTTCATTCCATACTGAGCTATAAGACAAGTAGTACATCATAGAAAAGTAGTACCTTGAACCAAATAAATGGAGTTAATAAAAAACCTAAATTTTTATATAATAAATTCAATTTGATTATAAAAATTTGTAACGCAATCCCCAAGGGATTTACGTTAACAGACATGAGAATAGCGGTCTGATGCGGTATAGTAGCTGGCTAGAGCTCGCGGTGCGGCGTGGGGATTCTCAGACATATTTCTCATGCTTGAATAACCGCATGACAATAAAATTAGAGGGGCAAATGGAAATTAAAAATTACACTGCCACGGCCTCAGCGGCAAAAGGAAATAATAAGCCGGGAGTGATCGTTTCGGAGTGACAGTCTCAATCCCAGGCGACTACCGCCGTGACTGCCACACGGGCCTCCCCTCATCGGCCCGCCAACTGGGATGCTGTTTCCCAGTCGCGACGGCCACCGATGCCATTTATGAAGGAGGGACGCCCGCATGACAATCCCAGCGACAATCCCCCGGAACGAGACCGTCACCCCGACGCGATCAACTCATGTGGCGTGCCGCCCTCCAGCACAGCCTGTCCTGGAGGAACGAACGGCACGCACGGAAAAGGGTGGAAAAAGGCCGACCCTTCGCATGACCCCACCTCACATCATCCGATCAATTATTTATTTACACGCACATGGTGCGGCTTAGCGCAATTCAAAGAAAAAAAATTTGTTACGGTAAAAGTGAAAAAAATTGAAAATTAGGCAAGTTAAATTACGTTAAAACTGATTCTACGTTATGTTAAAATTTCACCTTCACTAATCACTGTTCAAAAAAATCAAAAAAAGAAAAATAACACCAAAGTACCTGAAACCGAAAAATGGACCGCTATGTGGTCGAACCACACCCAAAGCGGACAACCGAACCGAAACGACGCAAAAAGAAAAAATCGCGAAAACTCCAAACGCAATCACTCAAACAACGGAGAAAAGAAGAAATCGGCGTGATAATTGCTCTGTGTGGGATTTCCACCAAATCGGTGCATCACCACGAATCGTGAGTATGACCGCACAAAATAAGTATATAATATATAGAGAAAATACTTGGGGGAAAACTAACTGTTACAACAAAATTTGTAAAAATTACAGTTTGTTTTCCTCCTCAATTTTGGTACCTTGTTTATGGCCCGTCCGACCCACCGCCAACAGCGCCGACGCAGGATCCCCCTCAAACACTTGTTGCCCTGCCCCCACGGGCAGGAATACAGCTTCAATAACTTAATGTAGTCCCGATAGCTAACGGGATTGCGGCTACATATACTTTTCGCAAATTTTTCTTGTATTGTCATTCACCGCTCATCAACGGGATTTGATAAATACCGGAATTAAATGTTTTCTTCACCAATGAACATCCCAAAAGAAACATATTTCTTTTAATTTTACTAAATACGCAATCACAATAATAACCCAGTAGATGGGAAAAAAAATAAAACACCACCAAATAATTGCACGAATTACATAATATACGATTTATTATATATGAATCATTTTATTATTTCTTATATTACTATTCAGTTTTTGTTTTTTTTTATTTTCTATTTTTTTTTAAACAAATGTTACACGATATTAATAATGTTTTAATACGTAATTACATAACTTTCTTTTTACAAAAAATTTTTTTTTATAAAAGCATTTTAATGTTGTCCAAAACAACCAAAAGAAAAATAAATATGGCCACAAGGCACTACTTAATATCAACAAGTTTTTTTTTTTTTTTACCAAACTTATAATTAACTAATTAATTTCACATTTATTTTATTATTTATGACCAGCGCTATCCGACTAGCCCACTCTAAAATTGACTTTTTGTTTTTTTTTTTTTTTTAGAATCAAAACTAGACCGTGATTTACACAAAACATCAAAAAAATAATATGCGGCCAATTTATCAACACATCAAAATTAGACCGACTCAATCAAAAATCACTACCAGACTTTTTCATCGAAAATCAAAACTAGACTGACTTTTTTATCAAAAAAATATTTTTACATAAAAAAAACATCAGAAAAATTTCCCCCTCCTATTTTTCTCTCTCGCATCGCTGTTTGTCCCACTCGCTGTATTTGTGCACATGTACATCATTTTTATTTATTTTTTATTTTTTTTATTATTGTAAAATCTTTATTCATGTTTATGTTTTTTTTCTTTTTATGTACACAAATACAACGAGTAAGACAAACGACGACGACGAACACATGTACATACTTATCTGTACGGCCGCATCGAAATCATGTCTAATACACCGATTTGGTTTTATCCCCACCCAGAGCAAATATCACGCGTTAATTTAAGCCAATGATACCAGAAAGAAAAATCGAATATTCCAGATTGAATATTTTAATAACCAAATATTCCATCTCATACTACATAATACATGTACACACACCAACTCGCAAGAGATATATATGTCTGTACATGACAATATAGGAAACAAGTAAATGAGGGAAAAAAAATTTAAAATATGTTTACATAGCAATCGGTGAGAATATTAAATCTGAATTTGGCAAAGCATAAATTAGAGCATATGTATATACAACACTATGGTGGTCATGGTATTTTATAATTAAAGAAAAATTTCAAATTATTTGAGCGTTTGGAATTTTCGAAAAAAAAAATCGTCACTGTTCCAAGTGGAGACGTATGCCAGTCGTAACAAATTAATAATAATTCTTTACTTACAAATTAGAATTGATAGTTTGTTTTTTATCCTACACAAACATTCTGTCTTAAAACATTATCGGTGTTTAGATCGATGGTACCGCTAGTTTCTTCATCGTAGATATCCTCTTTCGTCTTTATAGTAATTGCATCATCAGAAAGACGAGGCTTTATATGAATCAAATCTCGTCGATAAGATGAATCATCAACATTGATCGCATATGATCTATCCGTGATTCTATTTTCTATGGTCACTTTTGTCCATAGTTTATTATTATCGGGATTTAATTGAACAAATACTGGTTGTCCAATAGTCAATGGTGGAAGAGATTTCGTTTTTTGATCATAATAGTATTTGGCCCGACGTCGATTCTCTTCCAGTTTCTCCGGAACATTTTTAATTATTTCGGGTTTAAAATTCGATGTTATTATAGGTATTCCTGTTCGCGTTCTTTTTGACAGCATTCTCTGAGCTGGGCTCGAATTTGTTTTGTTAGGAATATTCCGCCAATGTAACAAAGAATACCAGATATCTTCGCCACTTTCTTCACTTTTTTGTATTAGGCGTTTGGCTATTTTTACAGCTGATCCACCTTTATCATTGCTTTGAGGATAATGTGGTAAAGAAACAACATGGGTAAATTTCCACTGCGAAGCAAAATATGCGAACTCTTTACTAACAAAGTTTGTTCCATTATCTGTTAAGACTCTTTGAGGTATTCCATAGCGGCTGAAATGGTGTTTGCGTACGTTAGCAACTGAATTGGAAGTCATATAATTTAATATATCCAGCTCAATATAATCCGAGTAGTGGCATACAGTTACTAAAAATTTTGTTTGTTTTCCTTTATAATGAGTGAAAAATACATCCATCGATATGAATTGAAATGGGTAAGTTGCGATATCGTTAGCCAGCATCGGTGGTTTTGCAAGAGAACTTGCATATTTTGCACAAATATCACATTTTTTTACCATTTCCCGAATCTCAGAACTCATACCTGGCCACAAAACATTCTCCCTTGCGAGGCGAAGAGTTGACTCTCAACACCATTATGACTCACATGTACGTTTGTACATCAATTTTCTTAATTTGCATTGATTTGATTGATTGATTGATTGCGATGTACGATCAAGCATTAAGCAAGTCTCCCGGATTATAAATGCGAATACCACACCACTATACTGCTATACTCATGTTTACAACACGACACCATTCTTCACGACACCATTCTTCATGAAGCCAAGCCCCGTAAAGAAAGGCGCCATATCGATAACCACGTAAGTCTAATAGTGTGATATCCGCCCCTGGCCAGGCCGCCGTCGTACACCTTTTTTACATATAACAAGATCGAGGGATGGGAAAGGAATGTTAGCAACAAAGACTCAACCCGGTTCCAGACACCTAAGTATGATAGTTAGTAAATTTGTAAGTAATATATTGTTTTAGTAATATCACAAGACAATACAATTTTAAAGTTCTACTTGCTCCAACCTGAAAAGAAGACACAATGACAACACAAATATCCTGGTACCGCAAACTATTTTTTTCTGAAAAGCTGTAAACAACTATTATTATTCCCCTCCACCATTTTTTCCATCGGCGGTTGTGAGAGGGGGCGAGATTTCGATCCATCATCATGTTCCCATGCGGTCACCCAAATTTGTACTAACTGTAGGTAGTGTTGCTTGACGTTGTGTCTCTGCTGTGCCTGCTACTCGCTGTGCCAAATCGTTGCGTCTCTGCTGTGCCTGCTACTCGCCCCCAGAATTCGTTTGTTCCATTTATGTGTAAAAATTTATTTTAATAAAATTTACAGAAATTTGACAAAAAAATTAAATTCTTCGAAATGTCCATACTAAAGTTTTTTTTTTTTAATCTGACAAATCTGTGTCAGAATAAAAGTAAAAATTTCAAAATTTTATAAAAAATTTAATATTTTTTAGAAAACTTTTCAAACTTCGTAATTTCTAAAATTTTTGCAAAATATTAAAAAAGTAATTCTAATAAAGTAGAGCTTTTTTGTATAATATATGTATGTGGCGCTTAACGGAAATAATTGATCATTTTAACCGGTTATTAAAAATTAATTAGAGCTTTCATAGACCTAACTACTAAATTTAATAAAACGTTTCGTAATAAGAAGTTTTTAATGAAAGCCCTAATGGCAAATTAATCAGACATTGTACACTAAACCTTTTAAACGATATTTGGAAAAGCTTTTGGAATGTGAATTTTTTTAAATAAAATTGTCGACTAATAAAGCTTTAAAAATGCCTTTGATATCATCTGATTCATTATCGTAAAAGCTCTTTGATTGTAGCCTATCCATCTTATGGACGGCCTCACAGTTTTCTTTCGAATGCGCTGAATCGTTTAATGCTTTAAAAAGTACCAGTTTACAGGAGAGTAACATTTAGTTGATACATCGTTCCAAATAGGACTAAAGACTCTCAGGTTAGACTCTACTCCCTATAGGCTCGAGATTCTTTTCGTCAGCAAAGCCATTTCACACACGAATTTTATTTATTTTAAACACTTTATTGACTCGTTTCGTTGAACTGGATGGTCCTACGTTTGCTGATTATGAAATATTGAAATATTTTTTTATTCCTTTACAGTTGTTGCTCACTATTAATAACTTCGAAGTGTTTGGTTTTATTTACTGCACCATGACCCCAGCAAACAGTTGGATTTTGCTTGCTTCTTATGCATACAGTCATCTGTTTTAAATTGTTTGGGACCAATTATGCTGCACATTTTGTTGTGTTACGAAATAAAAGCATTGAAGTTTCTCTCGGAAAAAATAACTTACAAGTTCATGTAACTTGTTTTAGGAAAGTTAGTTCCAACTAATGAATCGCATGTTAAAAGAAATTAAAAGGAAACCCACCTGCATTTTGCAAATTTAGGTAATAATAAGATAAAAATGCTGTAGATATTAAATAAATTAGCGGAATTAAACTTGAATCAGGAGCTGACTCGAAAGGATCTAATTTCTTCTATGAGAGTGCTCCGGATAATGATTTAAAACTTTGTAGGTTAGGCCTCCAGAGTGCCAGTTGACCTGAGAAATTTGTATACTGAGATTTCATCATTTACCCAAAGATTTAAAAAATCTAAAAAAGGTGGTAGTCAATATTAAAAGCCCATCATACATTTGATTTTTGTCAAGCGGGCGATGGAGAGGCTCATCGTCGTTTGCTTTGTCAGTCTTGAATCGCTTGAAGTGGCCGTTTGTTTTTTGGTTCTGATATAACGTTTAGAGTCTCTTTTTATAATCGTTATAACGCATTTGGTTAATGAGATCCGAAGCCAAAATTTTTTGAGAAAACTGGTCGAGACCTGCAGCTAATTGAGCTTCCTTGGGCAAAGAGCAATTTCCAAATTGTAGGTGCATAACGAATGTCAATTATTATATTATAATAAATTATTCGGTAATGTCCAAAGTTGACGTAATTTTTGAAAATCGCAAAATTTGATTCAGCTTGAAAATTCATTCATCTGAACCAATCATTAGTAGACTTTATTTCAGAATTCGTTTGTTCCATTTATGTGTAAAATTTTATTTTAATAAAATTTACAGAAATTTGACAAAAAAATTAAATTCTTCGAAATGTCCAAATACTTAAAAATACTAAAGTTATTTTTTTTAAATACGACAAATCTGTGTCAGAATAAAAGTAAAAATTTCAAAATTTTATAAAAAATTTAATATTTTTTAGAAAACTTTTAAAATTTCGTAATTTCTAAAATTTTAATAAAAAAAAATTAATAAAAAGAGTTTAAATTAGATGACCAATTTCAGAATTTTTTAAAATTAATTAAAATATTTCCAGTCTGAAAACGAATAAAATTATCAAATTTTAGAATGATTTATCCTCGAACCATTTTAAATTCTTAAACAAATAAATTTATTTGTTAGTATCAAATGATTCTTTTCGATCTTTGAAGCACTATTGTTCCTATTGATTTCTAAGTGATCCTTCTAAAATTTAATAATTTATTAATTAATTAGTTGATACATCAGATTGTAATAATGTTTCTAATTTGGCTTTCTTTCCATAATCTTCCGCCAAAGCTCGAGGTGTTGCTTACGCTTTGATCATACTTTTGAGCTCAATGATCATACGCGCAAAACTGAATTAGGTCATAAATCCATTTATTATTCAACCACCCCAAGATTAAACTTAGCAGCAACTTTAATTTAATTTAAAAGTATAAAAATATCAATTAGAAATAACCTCATTTCTTTCAGACTGATGAAGTAATTAAATAAATTATTAATTAATTAGAATTAATAGCAACTAGAATTCAAATCATTCAACCATATAATATCTTCACTATATTCACTATATTAATAAATTAAATTGTAGATAATATCATCGCATCTAATTCTCCCTCCTTTACGTCCCGTGAATCGAAAATTTAATTTTTGTTTCCATCGCATGGAAGAAAATTGTAAATTCCAATCACTGCAGATTTAATTTTTCTTGTCCCGTGTACTTTTCACTCTTACACAGCACAAGGAGGAAACAAAATAAAATTATTCAAACGAAATTCAAATGAGCTTTTGTGTGGTGAAAGCTTTTAATAAATTCCATTTTTCGTTTTTACAATGTAGTTGTTGTAGTACTACTTGCAATTTATTCACTTGTACCCAAGATGATTCAAAAAGAAAACCAATGATAACTAATTACAATTATCAGGTTCATAGGCGATTCGAAAATTGATTGATTGACATTTCTGTGTTGAGGCCCTCCACTCATTTCAATGACGATGTTGGTCGATTGGACCTGTAAAGCACAAACTACAAAAATCGTGATTTTGTGTGGTTATGGTAAGGAGACTCGCTGGTTGAGTGATTTCAATTAAGCTTCCAATCTTTTTAATATGTTATGAAGCAGGTATTAAATTATAGAAAAACCGCCTTCCCTGAATATTTAGTGCACAATTAATATATTCATAGAAGCGACAATATTTTTTTATCGAAAAATTTCTGTAGAACCAATAGACAGTTGACAGGTGCTGGAAATACTACTAGTATTATTTCAGTAGCCTTGTAAAGCAATCTAAATTGCATTTGGTGTGACAGTTACAGTTCCGAAAACTTGATGAATTTGATGATTCAAACCAATTGATTTTGAAGCAATCTAAATGCGCATTGGCTGGATGTTTTTGTCATTCCCCATATACATATAACATGACAAAACATACCAACATTTCATGTTTTTTCACTATCATATCCTGTCACATGCATACCAAATCTATAAACAAGAACAAGAAAAACCAGAAATACAAGAGAAAAAAAATTCCTATACAATAGATTGGATATATAGTATGTATACAATACGTATACAAAGAACCGCTATCGACTCTGTATATATCCAACCTAATAATCATATAATAATCAATAAAAATAAAGAGCAATAAATTTTACACACATTCATATTACGTGTACATATGTACAAAGACCAGTCCATGCAATATGAATTATACCTCGTACGATACTATGAAAGTCCCGTTAGAATTTTTTTTGTAGCACAAACTCCCAGTTTGTGTCCATCTTCTTGATTTGATCACTATTTTAAACTAATCAACACTACACTATAACTATTTCACACATCACTACACTTATGTACATATAAGAACACTGAGTAACTTAAGCTGCACATAAAACACTAATTTAGCCAACATATTTTCATATATATTGAATATGTACACTGGCTCTAACACAAACACAATCACATTTTCCATATGTAGAAATTACACTGCATTCCTTTTTCTTTCTTATATATTACAATTTTCTTTTTTCACTTGTTTTATAAACTATTATCACTTTAAACTAAACTACTTTAAACTAAATAAATAAATAAAATTTTTTTTTTAATTTCGAAAAACACGTCCGTCTTCTTCAAGAGTTGACGTCCGACCGTATCAATTTTCTTAATTCGCATGGAATTAAAATTCTATTCTCCATAAATATCAATCCGTTTTGTGTTGAAAGGTTATTTTTAAATTTATAATAAAGTTGAACTTCCTCAGGAACGTTTCTAATATTATTCGACCATCCGTATGTAATTAATTGAATAAGTTTTTGTAAAGATCTGTCATTTTGAGTTACCTGTCTAATATTCTCTATTCTTTCGTCGGTTATATTTAACCCTTGTACTGGATTAACATTCTCAATTAGATGTATACATTTTTTTTCACGAGGTATTATATCATTATCATCATTTTCTACTGGCATTCTTGATAGTGTATCTGCAATAATATTGTTTTTTCCTTCTATAAACTCCAATTTTAAAGCATAACGTTGCAGGATCATTAACATTAACTGAAGTCGATTCGGTGCTTTAAGCAATAGCTTTTGAAAAATATTGATCAAAGGCTTGTGATCAGTTTTTACGGTACACATATGACCAACGATCATCTGGTCGAACCTGATGCACGCAAACACAATCGCGAGCAACTCTTTCTCTATCTGAGCATAATTGCGCTCTATAGGCGTCAATGTTCTGGAAGCATATGCGATAATATCGTCTTGTTGAAATAATGCAGCGCCCAAGCCACACTCTATTGTAATTGGCTTAGTACAGTCAAAATACTTCAAGGTTTTAACATTCCCAACTAGGAACTTTAATTTTTTGAACTCATCCTCCTGAGTTTTTGTCCAAATCCAAGGAGTATCTTCCAACAACAGTTTTCGTAATGGAGTACAATGTGTGCTTAAATCTTTTATGTATCTCGCTAGATAATTGATCATGCCCATAAATCGTTGAAGATCGTTTTTATTTTCTGGAGATTTCATATTTTGAATAGCACTGATTTTTGATATATCTGCTTTAAGGCCTTCATTTGATAGAATATGACCAAAAAATTTTACAGATGACTGGCATAACTTCAATTTTGATTTATTTAATTTACAATTATAATGTCGAAGTCGAATCATTAAACTTTCTAAATTTTTATTATGGTCAAAAAGCGCCTCCTCTTTGTTATCACCGCTCCCATATATCAAAAGATCATCTGCTAACACCTCACACCTTTAATATCATGTGTCATTTCATACATCTTCATCTGGAAAATTTCAGGCGCTGAACAAATGCCAAAAAGTAAGCGTTTCCAGACGTAGCGTCCAAATGGCGTCCAAAAGCATGCCAATTCACTGCTGGATTTTGTTAATTTTACTTGCCAGAAACCCCTTGCTGCGTCACACGTTGAGAAAACTTGAACCTTTCCCAGTTCTGGTAAAATTTCATCAACTGTAGTAAATTGAAAATTTGGTCTCTTTAGAGCTTTATTGAGAGGAATTGGATCTAAGCATATTCGAAATGAATTCGGTTTTTTAACAATCAAAACATTACTAACCCAATCCGTATGTTTCGTTATCTTTTCGATAATTCCGTCTTGAACTAATTTTTTGAGTTCAACTTTCAACTTATCGCTATAAATCACTGGAATATACGACGCGCTCTTTGTACAGGGTGGCTGAGACCAAGTGTTACCAAATGAAAACGCTGTAATTTTTTTAATTTTGATTATTTTTTATTGAAATTTCGTGGAATATGTTGAAAACATATTACATTTTATGAAAAACATGTTACTGCTCGATATGACCTCCTTTGGCTTTGATTATTTGATTCAGTCTTCCATAGAAAGCATTGCATGCTGACCGAACGTGGGCTTGCGGAATTTTATTCCATTCTCGAACAAGAGCTGACTTCAATGCATCAACACTTTCGTATTTTTTAGTGGACACCTTACTCTCCAAAATGGACCATATGGAGAAATCCATGGGATTCAAGTCTGGTGAATATGGTGGCCATTCTTTCGACGAAATCAGCCGCGGAACGCAATTTTGTAAAAATTGCTGTGTCGCTCGAGCTTTGTGTGACGGTGCCGAGTCCTGTTGGAATGTCCAACGGTTCGTACCAAAGTGTTTACGTGCCCAAGGTAGCAAAGCATCGTTTAGGATCTTTTGGCGGTACATCTCTTGGTTTACCTTGACTCCATGTTCGATGAAAACCAGAGGAGTGCGTCCATCTGCAGTAACTGCAGCCCAAACCATAACATAAGCTGGTGATTGCTTGCGCATGGCAACTCTTGTGTCCAAATTATCGTTGGACTTGTCCTCTAACCAAACACGATCATTTTGTTTATTCACATGCTGTTGAATGGTGAAAATTTTCTCATCAGAAAAGACAATTTTTGGAATCTCATCACGTTCGGCCAAGGCCTTCAATGCTCGTGTTCTTTCAAGCCTAACTTTTTTTTGTGCCTCCGTAAGATCTTGAACTTTTTGTATCTTGTAGGGCTTCAAGTGTAGTTCATTTTTCAATATGGTTTGAATGCTGTATCGTGAAACATGTAGACGTGCGGCTAATTGATTGGCACTTTGACGAGGATTTCGTTGGATTCGTTTCTTCACCTTTCGTATCATTTCTTTTGATGTTGCTGTCTTTTTAGGACCGCCTCTGTTGCGTTTAGCGATGCTACCAGTTTCGTTGTATCGAGTTATGGTTCGATACACAAACATTTTATTCACATTCAAATGCTGGAGCTGACGAACTATTGCTGTTTGTGAATTTCCACCCAAATACAGTGCAATTACACTATTACGTTTGAATTCCATTACGATTTTTTATTAAGATATTAATTTAGAACAATTATTTATTGACCACATATAAACAACTAACCAAAGTTCAATCTGTCAAAAAATTAATGCGCGAAAATGACAACTACACAAATGACAGCAGAGTGAAGTTAGTAACATTTGGTCTCAGCCACCCTGATAACTGGTTTGACATCTTTATCTATATCCAGCTCAACTTCTCCTGGAAGCAGACCATAGTCCCCAAATACATCGTTATATTTTTCGATAATTCGCTCAGCATCTATTTTCCTAACTGTTTCAATAACTTGCAGATGATTATATTCGAAATTCCTTGGATTACTTTTAACTTTGTCACTGTACTTAACTAATTTTAATGCAGAGCATGCGTTTGATGACAACAATAGACCATGATTTCTGTTGACAACTTGAAACAAAAGAGTATACCGCTGTTTATTAATTTCACATGGGATCTTAACTTCTCCAATAGTTTTAATGGAATTCCCGTTGAAATCAATCAGTTCATATTTCGATTTGGAGACTACTGGATTTTTCTGGCCCATTAATGCTTTATACACTATAACCTACTAAACACGAATTTGAGCCCGTGTCCAACATACACTCGACCTGTTTCCATACATTTCCAAATTTTAACTTCAACGTTGCAATTATATTAAACTTGGAAGAAACCGTTGATTTTCCGTCAATTTTAGCAATCAATAAACTTTTATGATTATCATTATCATCTTCACTGGAAACTTCAGCACTGCCGTTCGGATTGTTGTTACAGATCTCGTTAACTCGATTCGTTTTCCGTTTATTGGTGCTATTATTATTCTTGAAACATGCCACTTCTAAATGATTTTTCTTTTTACATATTGAACAAGTTTTTCCTAAAGCGGGGCATGTCCCTTTTTCAAAAACATGCCACGCAGCGCAAAACTTACATTTTCGTTTGACACTTTCCGCTGATTTATTGGTAATCTTGTTAACCGGGTTGGCTACGTTCGTTTCATCACTCTTCATACTTGATAACCTATCTTGGGCCACTTCGGCAATTTTGCAAACATCCATCGCTTTGGTTAAGGTCAAGTCTGGAATTTCCATTAATTTCTTCTTTAGAAGTGTATCTTTGATACCCACTACTATTCGATCTCGTAGCAATTCATTCGAAATATCATCATTACCATAATTACACAACTTCACTAATTTCTTTAATCTTATCAAATAAAAATCGAAAGATTCATCAATGTATTGGTTACATGTGTTAAACATGTACCTGTCGTATATGACGTTGGATTTAGCTACCACACAATCACGAATTTTTTTTTATAGCTTTTTCTTCGGATTCTTTATCTTCATCTGTCAAACCAAAATCCATGTACCTTGTTTTGGCTGTGGTACCTATCGCCGATAGCATCAAGCTCGTTTTTGTACATTTTTTGATTTTTCCCACAAATTCATACCTGTAGCATTGCAATAATCTTTCCAATTATTTTCGAAAATTTCCAAATTTTTCCTTACGTCACCGGTATCTACATTCAACGGTGCTGGCCAAGGAACATTCACTGGATTTCCGACAATATTTCCAGTTGCTACATTTTCATTGAGTTTTTTATTTGTTTCCTCCAATCTATTATTAAGAAGATCTATTGTTTCAGATTGTGATTGTAAAAATTCTAACAATGCTCTATCCATTATGATTTTATGATGAATAATGTTATAATATAAACTGAATGTTCACGACACTTTTGAGGTTAAACACGATGGACTATATAAAAGATTTATATTATTTATTGACGTTATAATATATTTATTTATTTATTAATTCTTAAATATGGAGTAGGAATATCGATCGTCACGCTTGTTCTGTCGTATCTGCCGCCCTCTCCAATCCGAGTCCACATCACACTGGTATTGTACAGTGTGTACTCAGTGGTATTTACCACAACAGAATAACCAAGTTCCATCATACTACCGGCCATATTCCAGAACTCTCTCCAAAAATCAGTTTAGAATCTCATTTCCATCATCCACATCAAATTTCATCATAATCCATATTCGGTTGAGAAATAGGAAAGTTCCGTCCTCATTGGCCATATTCCAGGCTTTTATACAAAAATCATTTTAGAATCCCATTTCCAACGCACATGTCAAATTTCATCATAATCATCCCATTTTCCCGCACATATCAAATTTCATCATAATCTGGCCATATTCCAGAACTTTATCCAAAAATCATTTGAAAATCCCATTTCTATTGAAAATGCTGGATTTCATCAAAATCAGATGAGATAAAGAATCGCAAAAAAAATTTTATAAACATAAAATCACAAATCCTCAGTTTAACGGAAACCTCACTAAAACGGACAACTTTTTTGGTCCCGCCGATTTCCATTGTAGTGAGGTTTCCCTGTACATATGTAGATTGCTCAACAGCTCAATAAACCCTAATCCAACCGAAACTAAACTGCAACTCAACCCTAATTCAACTCGCAAACGGAACCCAATTTAACCCTCAACTCAACCGCAAACTCTACGCCAAACTCAATCCTCAAACCAGTTGACCATATAAAGTAAAAAAATTAGTCAACAACTCAGTATATCCTATCCAACCCCAACTCAACTTCAACTCAACTTCAACTCAACTTCAACTCAACTTCAGCTCAACTTCAACTTAACCCGCAAATTGACTCCTAACTTAACCAGCAAAATCAATCACAAAATTCAATGCACAATTCAATAATCAAGCCGGCATTTTGGTTCAAATTGTTTGGCAGGTACCGCACCCTCTTGAAGTACAGTTTCCAAACCCTTTTCAAAATCTCCGCTTTGACCATAGAAAACCGTTCTCGAGATACCATGGATACAACAGACATCCAGACAGACGGGCGGACATTTTTTTATGCTTTTTCAGACTCAGAGGCTTTCAAAACGTCAAGTAAAATGGTTTTTGGCCAATCAAATTTTTCGTCTTTTTGACAGGATTTCAATACTTTGGTCTTTTTAGACCAAAGGACGTACCAAAATAAATCTGCGCAGAAGTTGATACAGTTCTAAACAAGCTTCTCAACTGGGACGCGATTAAAGATAATTGAGGTGAGGCCAACCCATGACTTTCTTTTAAAATCGGGAATTTCGAGAAACGATTATGCATATTTCTTAAAAATTTATTCGTTTTTTGCTTAAACCATCTGGGAAAGGGTGTAAAGGCATAATTTTAGAGGTTGTAATTAAATGAATGGTTATCTTAGCAGTTGTGAATTAAACATTCATTGAGAATTTTAGAGAAATCAATTGGCTTAGGTAGAAACGAGTTTTTATGTTTTTTTTTTTTGGTTTTTTAGATTTTGATTGAGTTTCGGTGCATTTAAGTGCAATCCATTCTGATTTTAGTTCCACAGGGTAAGGGTTAGTTTAATCAATAACTTGTTTGGGTTCTTTTATGATTTTTGTCCATCATGGCACAAACGGAGTGGATTAGTTTGGAGAAGGGACAGGGGAGGAGATGAGTTTGGGGTATGCAATATGGAAGTACCCCAAGGCAAAAGGCAAGCCACGGACTTGATGCTTCAGAGGTTGATGGAGGAAAAGAAAGGCAAAATTGCGAGGTCCAAAACTGTATTAGTAGAAGAAGATGACTACGATTTCTGTCTAATTATAGGATTACACAGATTCGACAACAATTGAAATTCCCTATGCAAAAAAATGTCTCCAAGCTTCTCAACTGGGACGCGATTAAAGATAATTGAGGTGAGGCCAACCCATGACTTTCTTTTAAAATCGGGAATTTCGAGAAACGATTATGCATATTTCTTAAAAATTTATTCGTTTTTTGCTTAAACCATCTGGGAAAGGGTGTAAAGGCATAATTTTAGAGGTTGTAATTAAATGAATGGTTATCTTAGCAGTTGTGAATTAAACATTCATTGAGAATTTTAGAGAAATCAATTGGCTTAGGTAGAAACGAGTTTTTATGTTTTTTTTTTTTGGTTTTTTAGATTTTGATTGAGTTTCGGTGCATTTAAGTGCAATCCATTCTGATTTTAGTTCCACAGGGTAAGGGTTAGTTTAATCAATAACTTGTTTGGGTTCTTTTATGATTTTTGTCCATCATGGCACAAACGGAGTGGATTAGTTTGGAGAAGGGACAGGGGAGGAGATGAGTTTGGGGTATGCAATATGGAAGTACCCCAAGGCAAAAGGCAAGCCACGGACTTGATGCTTCAGAGGTTGATGGAGGAAAAGAAAGGCAAAATTGCGAGGTCCAAAACTGTATTAGTAGAAGAAGATGACTACGATTTCTGTCTAATTATAGGATTACACAGATTCGACAACAATTGAAATTCCCTATGCAAAAAAAATTGCACGAGTCAAGAAAAATGGCGCTTTCAAGATTGAATCACTACATGGATCGGTCTTAAGATAAGTACTATTGATCCCGATACGGCGTCGTTACAATACGAGAGCAGCGGGCAGGCTAAGGAGGCGGCAGGTTCTGAACATAGGTAGAACGACGAAAGGTTATGATGCGGATGTATTAGAAGAGTTTGTCGAAATGAATGATAGCGTGGCTAACAATGAAAGACACGAGGCTTTGGGAAGAGCAGCAATGAAGATCAGAATTGATCCTCCGAATCCTGGTCAGACTAATGTCAGCAGTAACGAGGCTAATTTCAGTAAACACAGCAGCTTCTTGGCGTCTCACAAAATGGTGTCCATACCTAAGTGGAAGCACACATTGAGTGGTGAAGGGGGAATGTCCCCCACAGATTTCCTATCACAATTATTGTTATACTCACGTGCAGAAGGGGTGTCTCAGGAACAATTTTTCATCCGCTCAATGTCTCGTTTGCTGACGGGTCGCGCGTTGACATTGTATCGAGTGAATCACTTCGCGATTCGCGAAGAATTACACATCCGATTGAAAGCACCAATGCATAACCAATATGGAGATTTTTTTCCAATGCGTCTATCCTCCGATGACAATACAAGAGAAATTATACATCGTTCGGCGCAATATGCTCCCGCATTATACGACTTCATTGACTATAGTGGAAATAGTGTCAGTGGCGCAACTTAAGAAATTATGTAAACAGGTTGATGAATCAAAAGTTATGTAGGCTGCAGTGCCTTCCTAATAAAGCAAAGATACAAGCAATCCCTACGGATAATAGGCAAAATCTTCCTAAATTTCGACATAAGAACAGTTTTGGACAAAGACGCAAGCCACCTTATCTTATTTGTTGGAACTGTAATCGGTATGGTCACAAACATTTTGATTGTGCGCAGCCCAGAGAAAAAATATTTTGCGATCAGCCGGAAGTCAAGGCAGATGCATGCCCCGGTAAACATTAGGCAGGTTAATATAATATCGACATGGTTGGCCCCGTCGTTTCCCCAAGATTTGATACTTGGGATAGATTTCTGGCAGTTATTTCACATAAAACCCTTGATAGATGGGTCGAGAATACAGGAGTGTTTGTTTATTGAGGAGGATGACATGGGCAACCTGGGACCAATGGACAATCGCTTGATTAAACATGGAGGAGCTTAATAAAATCAAGTGCTAATTATTGGTAACGGAGTTCAATAAGTTAGGGTGTACCCACTTAATTCAACATAGTATAAACACCGGTGACGCACCAGGAACAAAGACAAGATCTAGACCTATATCACCGTATATACAAAACAAAATGAATAGAGAAATAGGCAGGAAGCTTAAACTGGGAGTTATAGAAAAGGCGTTGCCGACAGACTGGGCTCATCCGGTTGTATGTGTGAGAAAACTCTTTGGAAAGCTTAGATTTTGCCTGGACGAACGACGGCTCAATCATGTCATGAAAAGGATACCTACCCCCTGCCGTACATTAACAGAATACTCGGGCGACCGAATGGGGCAAAGTAATCTAGGGCGAAAACTGCGTTCATTGTTCCTGTCCGTGGACTGTTTCAATACCGACGTATGCCATTTGGTTTGTGCAACGCGTCTCAGATACTGGCCAGGTTAATGGATAAGGTGCTTGGTTACGATTTAGAACACAAAGTTTTTGTATATTTGGATGACATAATTGATATGTCCTAAACCTTGGAGGAACATCTGGATCTTTTAGGCGAAGTAGCTCAATGACTACGTACAGCAAATTTAACGGTCAATCTTTAAAAGTCTCACTTTTGCTTGAAGGAAATCACGTACATTGGCTATATCTTGGACGAGTATGGTTTGAGAGTGGATCCGGCCAAAATCAGTCGAATAATGACATTCAAGACTCCGACAACAAATAAAGACATACGAAGATTGATCGAACTTGCAGGATGGTATCGACGATTCATATCGGATTTCTCCAAAGTCACGGCAACAATAACGGATTTACTAAAGAAGGGCTTGAATAAGAAATTTGAATAGACTGGCAGCCCCAATATTGGCGAACCCAGATTTCAAGCGACCGTTTACAATTCAAACTGACGCTTCAGATGTTGGGCTAGGGACAGTGCTTACACTTTCGACGATACAACGTAGGTACCCGGCAACAGAAAGGGAATGTTTGGCAGTGGTCCTAACTATTGAAAAGTTTAGACCTTACATTAAAGGAGTGGAATTTAAGGTTATAACACATTATGCTTCACTGTTGTGGCTGAGAAATCTAAAAGACCAAGCTTCCCGGTTAGCGAGATGGGCAATGATGCTGCAACAATACAGGTTTGAGTTGGCCCATAGAAAGGGAAAATTAAATGTTGTGCCAGATGCGCTATCAAGAGCAATTGAAACTCTTGATGTACAAGCCGAGACAAAGGATCTAGCATATGAGAAGCTGCGGAATGACGTCGGAAACCACCCCGAAAAGTATTCCGACATTCAAGTAAAGGAAGGGAAACTGCACAAATAAGAGTACGTGCAAGTGAAAAGCGGATTTGGCAGCTATGAAAGTGGCAGTTTATACGTCCCGGCTAGATCGCGTAGAGCGGTTCTAAGGCGTTGTCACGATGATCCGCTCGCTGAGCACATGGGATTCGCTAAAACTTTGTTAAGAGTGAAAGACAATTTTTATTGGCCTCGGATGGCAAAAGAAGTGGAGGTGTATGTGAGCAATTGCGAAGCTTGTCAGGTGGATAAGTACAGAAGACTATAATTCCTGAGTGCCTATGGGATCAGCGAAACTCCGGCGCGTCCTTGGCAAATGGTCGCCAATGGTCAAATGGTAACCAGCATTTGTTAGTTGTCATAGATATTTTTTCAAAATCTGTCATGTTACGTCCGGTACGCCGAGCCGAATTTCAGTTCTTGATAAATTATTTGGATGATTCGTTATTTCTTGTTTTTGCAGTGCCGAAGGTGGTGGTGACCGACAACGGCAAACAGTTCGTCTCTCGTAATTTCAAAATATTTTTGGAACAGTATGGAGTCAAACATTGACTTATGCATTTTACCATCCCCAAAATAATCCGGCCGAGCGGATTAACCGGAGTGTGTTTTCTGCCGTACGGCGTTATTTGGGAAACGATCAAAAAAATTGGGATGACATTATAAGTAAGATCGCATGTGTTCTGCGGACATCCATTCATGACCCATCAAAATTCTCTCCGTATTACGTGAATTTCGGTCACAATATGCATTTTAACAATGTGCCGCATATCGAAGTAGATGACATGGGAAATGAGAATGAAACCGAAACCCATTATATTATACCCATTAAACAGATTTTTACAAAGCGTCATAGAGCGAACCGCATAAAAGAACCAAAAACTGTAAAAGTTAATGTAACAATAAATAAGAATTTTGTTAAAGATTGAATTAATTAAAATTTTGATTATTTTCTGATTCAATCAACAACTTATTTTATTGTTGAACCGGCGAAGCTGTTCACCTTGGGAAAATCAGCGAAAACAACAACCGCAGAGTTATAGAAAAGTTAAAGTACGCGGATTTGGTGACGATTTGCCTTTGCCCCAAACATTGGTCCTTCGAGCCGGATTGGCTAAGTATAATTTTTTTTTTTATATATGTATCTTAAAAGATCTGTATACAATTCATTAAAAAAAAAAAAAAAAAAGGACATTTGTATTTGTATGAAGTAGTTGTATGCATTGTATTGCTGAAGTTACAGTTTGTCAGTATTGCGCGCTGCAATACAACGTCTTAGAGGACGAATTGTGAGAACTGAGAACCGTAAGTGGAGTAAATCATTATAGAACGATTAGTGAATTTGTTAATTGGTTGATATTAATTACTGTAAAATTGTTCAACCACGTGCAAGTGAAAATTTTCCATTCGCGTCGTTAAACCTCGTGAACTTTCCAACCACGTTATACATTTTTTTTTCTCGTTCATACCAATTTTATAAAAACGATTTGAATTAAACGATTCGGTACGCCCTTTATACAAACTTTCAAAGACATTTAATTAAAATTTTTATAAAATATTGTGATAAGTGATAAAGTGTTGTGCGCGAAAATATAAGAAAATAACCATTTCAACTATTGCTGAGTGTATTATCACAATTATTACTACAAGGTAGTAACGGAATTGTCGACGTTAATGCGAAAATTGGGTTTAGACGCTGCAAAATCAAGTGGAAGTTTTGATCTCTCGGCGAATCTCACGCAGATTACAAATGTACAAGTCCGTCTACCAAAGCTCAACATACCACCATTTGATGGAGATTATAAGTAGTGGCAATCGTTCTACGATTTGTTCTCAACTACTATATACGATTCAACTTCATTACCGTCAGTACAAAAATTTCAGTACTTGAAAGGGTTACTTAGAGGAGAAGCTGATAGTTTATTGAGATATGTATCCATTACCGAGTCGAATTACATTGAAGCACTGCAGAAGCTATGACAACGCCATGATAGAAAGAAGCATACGATCACCTCCTTCATTCGAACATTCATCGAGCAACCAACAATCAACACACCAACTAGCTTTAATATCAAAAGGTTACTTGATACATCAGAAGAGGTGTTACGAGGATTGAAGGCTGTGGGACCGATGGGTGACTTAAAGGATCCATGGCTAATATACACATTAGTAAACAAATTGGATGACGAAAGTAAAGCGCTATGGGCACAAGAAACCGCAGAAAAGGAGTTTCCAATGCTCGAGGCATTATTTGAGTTCTTATTGCGCAGAGGCGATGCCTTGGAGTCATCTAAACGAAATTCGTTAACTAAGGAACAACACGTTAAAAGTCATGTGGTTTCAAATGGCTTTAAATGCGGTGTATGTAACGACACCGAACATATGACTTACCAGTGTCCAAAATTTAATGCTATGGAGCTAGAAGAGAGAAGAAAGTGGGTTAAGGATTTCAATCGCTATTTCAATTGTTTGAGTGACGAGACACGAAGATGTAGTTTATGCAACAAAAAACATAATACTTTATTGCACGCTGAACAATCGGCACCATTCAACACAGCAAGTCACAGCAGTGATTCCAGCGCTTTAAAATGTGGACATGCGTCAAACCGTATCTTACGTACTGTATTGCCGACAGCGATAGTAAACGTGATCGGCTCTAACGAATTGTGTTTACAGATGTTAAACATAAAACGGAGAAATGGACGGATCTCTGTATCAGGATTAGGAAACGCGGTAGCGGAACTTACCAGGGGAGCAGCGGATATCCATATCCAAACCATGGATAGCGTTCAACCACATATTAATTTGGAGGCATTGGTTCTGCCAAGGATAACGGCAAATCTACCGGCATACACCATAGATCGAAGTGAGGTCGAAGAATTCAATCTACAGGGAATAATGCTTGCAGATCCTCAGTATTTTACGCCAAACAAAATCGACATATTCATTGGAGTCGAACACTTTTTCCAAATTCTTCAAAATGAACAATTAAAAAATCAGGCAAACAAGATTGTCCTACAGAAGACTGTGTTCGGATGGGTAGTAGCAGGTCAAATTTCAAAACAGAACCAAATTGCTGACGTTCAAGCTTATTGGTTCAGAACATCAGATGACGCACCAGACAATATTGATAAAACTTTAAGAAGATTTTGGGAGGTTGAGGAAGTTGAGTCGAATAAAGGTTTATCAAACGAAGAGGAATTTTGTGAGAATCACTTCAAGGCAAATACAAATTATGCGGAAGATAGCAAATATATAGTGAGATTGCCCTTCAAGGATAACAAAAGCAAGCTAGGAGAGTCATTATCAATCGCAGTTCGACGGTTGCATACAATGGAACAAAGATTTCAAAGGGATGCTGTGCTCGCCGAGGAATACAAGGCATTCATGAAGGAATATGAGCAGCTAGGCCACATGAAGCAAATAGAAGTTCCTGAGAGAAACGAGTTTGGAGTGTACCTGCCACATCACGGAGTGTGGAAGCAATCCAGCAACACCAAAAAGATTCGTGTCGTATTCGACGCGTCTTCAAAAACAGGGATTGGTGCAACCGAAAGCAGAGTTTCGTTAAACGATTGCCTAGCGGTTGGTCCTACGATACAATCATCACTAACTCAAATTTTGTTACATTTTAGAGAACATGCCGTGGCATTTGTAGCTGATGTGGAGAAGATGTACCGGCAGGTCTGGGTAAATAGTGACGACGCACGTTACCAGCGTATTGTATGGCGAAATCATCCTTCGGAACCAATTCGACATTATAAGCTGTTAACGGTAACATATGGAACATCGTCAGCCCCATTTTTGGCGACCAGAGCTCTCCGAGATGTTGGAATGCAAAACCTAAATAAAAACCCAGACGCTTCAAATGCGATAATTAACGACTTTTATGTTGATGATTTTTTGTATGGCTCTGAAACTGTTGACGATGCTATGAAGTTAAGGCGTGAAATTGATGCTGCCTTAAAAGAAAGGGGTTTCATTCTGAAAAAATGGATATCCAACTCGGCGGATGTAAGTGAAAAATTACATGATGTTGAAATCACCGACAAAACAGACACGACCAAAGTATTGGGATTAAATTGGAGCCCATCAGAAGATAAGTTTTGCTTTCAAGAGAATATCGAAGACACGAAAGAAATCACGAAAAGGAAGGTTCTATCTAATGCAAGTAAAATATTTGATCCTTTGGGCCTGCTCGCATCTGTTGTTATCCAAGTAAAAATATTCATTCAACACCTTTGGATTTCTAAATTAGACTGGGATGAACCTTTAACTGATGATCTACTATTCCGATGGAAAACACTTTACCAGAATATAATAGCTGTTTCGGAATTAAGTGTTCCTCGATTCATAGGAAGTGCTAACATTGACAGCATTGAACTTCATGGTTTCAGTGATGCTAGTGAACGAGCCTACGCTGCCGTCGTATACTTCAGAATAAAGCAGCATAATGGACAATGTTTTGTAAATCTAATCAGTAGCAAGACCAAGGTATCACCAATAAAACAGATTTCTATTCCTCGTTTAGAATTATGTGGCGCAGTATTACTTACCAAAGTCATCAATTTCATTGTGCAAAATTCCTCACTACACATTAATCGTATCGGTGAATGGACGGACTCTAAAATTGTACTGGATTGGCTTTCCTCACCTCCAATATGCTGGAAAACATTCGTTGCCAATAGAACGTCTGAAATTATTGAATCCATAACTCGAGATAAATGGCGATATGTTCGTTCCGTCGTCAATCCGGCAGATTGTGCTTCTCGTGGTTTGAGTCCAAAAATTTTAAGGGAATTCGATCTATGGTGGAAGGGACCTAATTGGTTGAGTTTGGGTGGAATATAAATGGCTATCGCTAAAGTACGAGATCGATTTTCGTCCGAAGAATTACGTCGTCAAGTTTTCCACGTGAATATAACCGAAGACCAAATCTGATTGAAGAAGTAGCGGAACGAGTTTCATCTTATAATAAATTAGTACGAATAATTGCCTATACGTACAAAGATTTGCCAAGAATTGCCGTACACCAAAGCAAACCAGGCTATGTGGAAATATGTTCAGTCGGGATGAAGTTTTGGAAGCAAGAAATGTGGTTGTTAGGGCTATTCAAGAGAAATATTTTGGTGAAGAGATAAACCGGTTGACGAGGTCCATTCATCTATCAACAAAAAGCAAACTAAAATCATTGAATTCATTTTTAGATACAAACGGTGTCTTGCGTGTAGAAGGAAGACTGTCCAATTCAAAAGCCACTTACGACGTTAAACATCCCGTGATATTGCCGTATGAATCCATCGTATCGTCACGAATAGTAAAAGAAGCGCATCGGGAGCAAAAACATGCGGGTGCCTCATTATTATTAGCCAATTTGAGGCAAAGATTTTGGATACTGGGAGTCAAACGAATGATTCGCAAGATCATTTTTAAGTGTGTCATATGCACCAAAATAAAAGCTAAAACGGAAGTTCAAATCATGGCAGATCTACCAGCAGCGAGGGCTGAATTCATTAAGCCTTTCATTAAGGTTAGAGTTGACTTCGCAGGCCCAATATCAATTCACTTAACTAAAGGACGTGGACAAAAAATCTACAAGTCATATATTTGCCTATTTATTTGTCTCAGCGTTAAGGCGGTCCACATCGAGTTGGTTCGAGATCTGAGTAGCGAATCATTTCTAGCTGCTTTAAAGCGATTTGTTTCGAGAAGAGGATTGTGTACTATTATAAGTTTTGATTATTTTCTGATTCAATCAACAACTTATTTTATTGTTGAACCGGCGAAGCTGTTCATCTTGGGAAAATCAGCGAAAACAACAACCGCAGAGTTATAGAAAAGTTAAAGCACGCGGATTTGGTGACGATTTGCCCAAACACTAGTTTTCAGGTGGGAGGTGTGGTTTTAAAGAGAAACTTCAAACAGTCGAAGGCCATAGACATTGCGTCATTGCGAAAAGTCACAGGATCCAATACTTATGAATCATGCCAATGATTTATTGAAGTTTGAGGGATAAGCTGAGGAAATTAAATTAGAATCTTTTTATGAATTTGGCTAGAATCAAGTAGGATTTCAGCTTTTCGTTTATTCTTGGTTTAGTTGGATCATATGATAATCCCGGTAGTTTCTTGTATTTTCTGGTAACTAATTTGAAATTTCAGAAGGCATTGAAATGATGACGCAATTTTAGTTTGAGGCAAATATCGTAATATTGCCGTCATTAATTCATGGTTAATTAATATACGAGTATGGCGCAATGGTTCTATCACGGTCTCAAAAGCAATTTTTCGAAAAATTTTCTTTTGGCAACTGAGGGGTGATGTAACCTGGTGTTGCGTAGCGATATCTAAATCGAATGTATTGTTGGAGGTCGAGACAGTTTATGTCGTGGAGGTTTGAGGAGGGAATCATATCGTCAATTAGTTTGTCCGATCACTCAAGCTCCATATATATCCAACCTTCCAACCTTTAGTGATACTCAGCTCCTGAATCAATACTTTGTGATGTTACCAGCTGTTATAAGTTTTTGCTTATTAATTATTAATAAAACAAAAAAAACCGCACATCGGGACAGACCATGTACAAAAATTGATGTAGTACGGAAAAGAGAGAGACATCGAGAGACAACAAAAGATGCGACGAAAAAAAAGGTGAGGAACGACCGCTTGACTCGTGGTTAGTGTTTTTTTTTTTTTTTGGTTTTGAAGCAAAAAATAGAAAACCCGTAGTGAGTGCACAAACGGGAGACAGGAAAATAAAGAAAAGCAAATCTAAAATAAAAGTGACAAAGTGGAATTAATGATTAAAAATCCTCAATCATTAAAAGATTAGTTTAATTTAGGTAAAAATTTACGTATAATAAAAATTATTGAGTGTGCTAATCTAAAAAAATAATAACGGCAATTTTCGATCAGAAAAACAGTTTTAACTTGTTCTCATGATTTACGGGTAAAATTATTGAGTTTACATCAAATCATTATAAACTGTACTTGTAAAAAAGGAACAATTATTTGTATTTGTTTAGATTGTTCGGTTATTCTGAAATTTCTAGGTGTAAATCGTTAATAATTTATTTTGTGAGTACATAATTATAAACATTGTGTGAAGTGAAATTTACCTAGGCAACCTATGTAGTGTTTTTTTATTCGCTCCGGATAGCTGCTATCGAGAGCCGTCATATGAAAAGTGGCTCCGGATAGCGCTCCGTATAAATAGGTAGAGCCAAATATTTTTTATATCAAGTTTTCGTTAAACAATTGAATTAAAAATGATAGTTTGATGTTAAAAAAGTTTAATTTACCAATAAATAGCGCGTCAAATTTAAGTTTAGGCGTAGAAAAATGACGGCTCTCGATAGCAGCTATCCGGAGCGAATAAAAAAACGCGCTTTTAAGGCACACAGCATAAGTAACTCAATATTTACTTATGAAATTATAATTTTCATATTTATATAGTAACAATCGCCATCTACCTTTATTCCCTTTGAATAATATTATAAAACCCCTATTTTCTAATTTGGCTATTCGGCACCAGATATCACTAATATTAAAAAAACAATTAAAATTTCAAAACACCACTGTAACATGTAATAAATTGGAATTTTTAAAATCTGAATATCTCATTTAAAAATCATGCCCTCAAAAAAAAAAAAAAAAAAAATTATCACGAATAAATTTAGTTTCAATGTGGCAATTTTCATAAAAATACGAAGTTGTGTATGAAAATGGACTTGTTCCAAAATTTCTTCTTGTAAACAAACAGATGAAACCAAAGAAACAAACTCTTAAATCGACTTTTCAATTTGCCGTTTAAAAATGACAAAATGACCATTGTTATTTTGTTATCGATTGTATTTTTAAAAACCGTTCAATAAATGCAAAGTTTTAGTAAGATATGGTTACTAATACAAGAAAAATAAATAAAATTATGTTGTATGTTTAGTGGATTTTCACTACAAGAAACGAAAAATAAATTTTGATAGACAAAAAACTCATATTTATCTTCACCTTTTCGTTGAATGTCAATCATACAAATATTGTATAGTAATTTTCTTAACAATATCCTGGTCAAAATGATAATAAATATATATGTATTTAAATATACTCATAAAACCAACAATTTTCATTCGAAATTCTGTATTTTGTTCGAGAGACATCTGTGGTACAATAGAAAAATTAACGACAACTACAATAAAAGTTACCGATTTTCCTGATGCGCAAAAGATTTTTTTTTTCCAATCTTATTTAAAGTTAGTTTTGGCGCAATTTAAACTAAGAAAATCAACAATTACAATGTATTTTTTTGTACAATTAATATTAAACCTGGAATTTATAGACGAAATCACATTAATCATGTACATACACATATAAAGCAAAACGGAATTTCTGTAGCCGAAAACAATTACTACATACTTTTAAAATTGAAATTAACTAATACAAAAACACATATTTACTGCTAAATTAACATGAATATCAGTAAAATATTTCGTACACTAGACAGTAGATACAAATTATTGAAAATTAATAAAAATAAATAAATGAAACTTACATTTTTAATTATTTTATTTCCGCAAACACAAAATACTGTTTAACTCACTCACAAAGTCACAATCAAACTGAGTAGTACATGGCAAACATTTGAAAAAGGCCGGTTTTACAAACATTAAAAAATCGCTTTGACATTAAGAAACATTTTTGAATTTTTATTGTGGCGCTGTAGTAGAGGTGCGTACTTTAAGTTTATTCAAATTATTGGTTTGTAGAAATATGATAAAATTGGTTGTTTTAGAGAGCGTTTGTTATTAATTATTATATTGAGCACTGGAAACATTAGCCGCGTTTTTTATTCGCTCCAGATAGCTGCTATCGAGAGCCGTCATTTTTGTACGCCTAAATTTAAATTTGACGCGCTATTTATTGGTAAACTAAACTTATTTAACATCAAACTATCATTTTTAATTCAATTGTTTAGCGAAAACTTGATATAAAAAATATTTGGCTCTACCTAATTATACGAAGCGCTATTCGGAGCCACTTTTCATATCACGGCTCTCGATAGCAGCTATCCGGAGCGAATAAAAAAACACTACACAAGTTAATTTAAGAGATGCTCAATCGTTTTTATGTTAGTCGACATATTTATGTGAAAATTGTTCCCTAGGGTGAACGTTTTTGTGCGAGGAGCCGATATAAATTTGGAAACAGTTGGTAAGTCAGTTACAATTTTATACACATACATATATTCCTACCTAGCTATCGTGATTTATATAGCGGTCTAATCTCTTCTCCCCAATACCTGCGCCAGAGTGAAGTGCTCGACTGAGCACGAACAGCATAAATATTTCAAAATGGTAAAAGTAGAAGAAAAGATTATTAGTGTATACAATAAAATAAAATTCTATAATAAGCGGATCAAAAAGCTTTACAAAGGGCTTTTTAATAAAGAAGGAGCCGAAATTAGTTTGGCTCATATTAATAAAATAAGACAGAAAACATCGATAACATAATTCGAAGAACATTGTACACCGCTAGTAATTGATCTTAAATCTCATCTACCCAAAACTATTATAGAAAGATAAATAGGACCCAAAACAAACTTGCGTGATATTTCAATTCTATATTTCGGTGGCAATCCAATCAAATCCATTCAATTTACGTACTTACTAAGTAAATTAAAAGGGGGTGGGTGCTAAAGCAGTAATAGAGTTTATTACTTTATCTTCGGAAGCATATATAAAAGCGTGGGACGATTTGCAACGACGATTTGATAACGTGCACGTTATCATTGTTAAATATATAGATTCCCTCTTTAACTTGAAATCTGTAACCAATAATAACGCTAAAAATCTTAGAGAAATCATTAATCAAGCAATCTCACTTACGTCTTCCTAGATTATCCTAACTGCCTAAATGGAGTTCTCTATTAAATTGTTTAGAAAATCTCTGCAGAGTCTTAAAGTCATTAGGTTCTCAAAAAACAGTTTAAGCCACATATCACAAACGATTGAAATTATCAAATTCAAACACATTTGTTAGTACATACTGATAACAATCAAAAATGTTCGAATAATCAACGTAGTTGTTCTCATGTAAAGGCCCACATTTCTCACTGACGATATGCCCCCAATTTTTTAAACGTTCAATATCTGATAGATTTTCAGTATTAAACAATTTTAAATAAATGCACTAACTGTATATGAATTACTCTCATAATGGGTGTGGATTTTGTAATTTAAAACATCACACACTGTTACGTTCTACTAAAAACCAAACTACGTCCTATGAAGCGCCAAATAGTCGACAAGTTCAGATGTCGCTTCGATTAATAAATCCACAGTAGTACGAAGTCGATTATTCTTTCTACAGCTGTTGCTCTTATCAAAGATAATAACGGATATCACGAAGTGCGATGTTTATTAGATTCCGGTAGCCATTCTAACCTTATTTCTAAAGATTATATAGAAAAATATAACTTTCAAGTTAAGAGAAGAATGTCTGTGTTAAATATCAAATGATTTTTTTCTGCTGTTTATAGGCACAAATATATTAGTAATAAATGGCATTCACACGATCTTCGATTGGTTAATCATAAGCAAAATCTACCCAAAAAAGTAGAAATATCAAACCCCCCATACTTTACCCCCAAGAGTTATATAAAGTGTAACAACCCTGAACAAAAATAAGAGTTCATTGCGTTGGTAGTTTGGTTTCGTACTGAAAAGTTTGGACTACTCATCAGGTAGCTACGACTCCTTTAAAACAGATTCTTCTCTTTACTTGAAATTTAATTGTTTGGGCATTATATACACACAGACGAGGGTTTTTCTTGAGTTCCTTTTTTGATTTAGTGAATTTATTTCGCTAGATCGTTACGTTCGTACTTGATACTCTGGGTGTTAAGTATGAATTGTATTTTTGTGGTATGGTCTTAGCTACCTGATGAGTAGTCCAAACTTTTCAGTACGAAATCAAACTACCAACACAATAAACTCAAGGAAAGTTTTTATTTCTGTTCATTAACCAATCGAAGATTTTGTGAATGTCATTTGTTACTAATATATTTGTGAAGCCGAAAAATCATTTGAAAAATATAACTTCGATGTGAATAAAATGAAAGGCATACATATTGTGACGGTGACACCTAGTGTGTAATAGAAGAAGTTAAATGAATAGCTCAATGTTTAACTGTACTAAAATGGAATTATCCATCATACAATTGTTACGTAATGTTTCTATGCTATTCTAACTGGAAAAGTCATGAGCTTTCTAGAAGTTTGGTTTATGTATATCGTGTGTGTGTGTGTGATTTTCAATAAATTATAAGTTTCATTTTCAATGCTTAATTTTCCTTTTAATTAAATGCCTTCAGGCGATTATTATGAACGGTCTTGAATTTTCTTCCAATAATTATTGAAGAATTCTGCTTTGATATTATCTTATTAACCTTGTAAGGACCTAGCCAAAGTGGTGATAGTTTATTTGGCCTAGCATCGTTTTTCAATAGTACATATTCACCAGGGTTAAATTCTATTGATTGCGAATTTTTATCATAACGTTCCTTTGATCGAAATTTTGAATTCAATATATTTTCTCGCGCAAATTGAAATGACTGTTGCATACGATATCTTAGATCAGTCACATAATCGTCATAATTATTAACAATATCAGGTTCAGCTTGAAACGAATGCAGAATTATTGGTTTGTTACCAAAAACTAATTCATAAGGCATGTAAGAATCCCAACGTAAACGATCTGAATCACAAAAGTTTCGCAGATATTCAGACAGAGTTCTGTGAGATCTTTCGACAGCTCCATTAGACTGAGGATGATACGCTGTCGTCTGAAATTTCATTATCTTGAGCAACTTACAAGTTTATGTAAACAATTCACCAACGAAGTTCGAGCCTTGATCAGGTAGTAGTGTTAATCGACAGCCAAAAACACAAATAAAATCCTTAACAAAGGCTTTAGCGATAGTTTCTGATTCTTGATTGGGAATTGGACAAGCGATTGAGTATTTGGTAAGATCATCCTGAATAGTGAGAATGTATTTATTATTTTGGTAAGTACTAATAAGTGGTCCAACAATATCGAGTAAAATTCGTTCGAATGGTCTCTTTGATGAAGACGTAATTTTCATAGGTAATTTGGTCATTGGCTCATGTTTGTTCTTCTGGCAATGCTCGCATGATTTGATATATTTTGTGATCCGAGATACAATTTTCGGGAAATAAAAGTATAACTTGAGTCGCTTATAAGTGCGCATGATACCTTGATGACCACCTACTGGAGTTACGTGAAAATCTTCAATTGCCCTTAATATGTCATTCTCATTTTTCAACTCAATTATTTGATTTGGTTCGACTGCATTCTGGGTTTCAAATTGGTCTGGAAAATCAATAGCATTAGGGATATTAGTTGAAAGATTATTTGAAGTATCCTTAATAGACGGATCAGAAATTGAGGTTGATGGCACGTATAGACTCGGTTGTTGAAAGGTAGATTCGGTTGTTTGGAGATGATTTGGTTGATTATCATTTAACTGGAACTCTTTATTGAATTGAGACATGTTTTCTACTAGTTCGTTGGGTTTTAATTGAGTATTTCTAGATTGAGACCTTGTTATTGCTTTACATTTAGTAGCTTCAGAATTGGGAAGAATGATACGACTTGCATCTGCATTTTGGTTAGAAACTCCAGATTTGTGTACTATGTCATAATTATATTCATCTAGTTTAATTCTCCATCTCATAAGTCTAGATGTCGGATTACTAATGGAACAAAGCAATAAGAGGGGTTTATGATCAGTTACAACTTGGAATTTAGTGCCATACAGATAAAGACGAAAATGATTAACAGCCCAAACAATTGCAAGAAGTTCCTTTTCTACTGTTGAGTAGATTATCTCACCCATATTTAAAACTCTACTCGTAAAAGCTATAGGTAGATCAGAAGTGTTATGGTCTTGAGACAACACTGCGCCAATGGATATATCGCTGGCATCACATGTCAATATAAATTGCTTATTAAAATCCGGAAAGTGAATAACAGGAGGAGAAGTTATACGCTTTTTTAATATTTAAGAAGCTTCATTACAAGTAAGCGACCAATTGAAGTTGACATTTTTCTTCAATAAGCTTGTTAGTGGCTGTGCAATCTTTGAAAAATTCTCGATAAACTTTCTGTAGTATCCCACAAGGCCTATGAAAGATTTTATCTCCTTTGCATTTGTAGGTGGAGGATATTTCAGAATCGAGTCTATTTTTCTGGGATCAGGTTTTATACCACTTTCACTAATAATATGCCCAAGGTATATTATTTCTTTTCTTAAAATTTTAAATTATGAGTTCTAAGACGATCAAATATTTGTTTTAGCTTATGGTTATGGTCTTCTAAATTATTTCCGTAGACTACGATATCGTCAATATACATAAAACATTTTATACCATTTATGCCACTGAGTATTGAGTTCATGAGGTGTTAGAATGTGGCAGGAGCGCCCTTCAATCCAAAAGGCATTCTCAAAAACTGGTAATGGCCTAATGAAGTGCTAAATGCTGCTTTTGGTTTATTGGATTCGTCAACCTTAATTTGATGATAACCATTTGAGAGATCAAGTGTACTAAAATATTTTGAATTTCCTAGCTGATCCAAGATTTCAGTTATGTTTGGAAGAGGAAAAACTTTATCGACTGTGATTTCATTTAACTTTCTAAAGTCAACAACCACTCGCCATTTTCGTTGTTGATCTTCAGATTTTTTTGGAACAATCAAAAAAGGTGAGCTCCAAGGACTCTCACTTGGCTCAATAATATTATCCGTTAACATGTCATTAATATGTCTATTAATTTCAGCTTTAGCTGCTTATGGCATTCAGCTTTAGCTGCTTCGATAACTGGGTTGTGTCAGTAGTGGACAATTTATAGCCAGGTAAATAAAACACGTCGTTATAAGTTCGACAAATGTTTAGGATTGATGATTTTTCTTCTAAGTTTAAACTATTCAAATTAATTTCGTTTTCCAATAATTCCACCCTGTTTTCAAGATTATTTTGATATGAATAAATGTTAAAAATATTGTAATAAGACAAACTTTCATCACTAATTATATGAGCTGTATATTCATTATTATTAATGATACAGAGACTAATTGAATCATTAAAGGGTTTCACTAAGGTATTACCGATAAATACGCCAGGCTGTATTTGATTTGAATGACATAAATATTCTTCAGAATTCAGTAACGACGGGTTATATAATTTAAATATTTTTTCTGAACGACCAGGAATAGAGATTCGTTGAAGTTGTGGATCGGATAATGAATTAAATTTTATTGAAATTAGTTTATTATGAAAAGGAATTTCTAAAGTGTGTGTGTCATAATTCAGAGTACATTTATATTTAAGGAAGAAATCCTTGCCCTGAATCCCATCGCATGGATTAGGAAAATTATCCCGTACTATATGAAATGTACGGTTGATGTTCAAATTGTTGTCAAATAATACATTTCCGTTGCAAACGGCAAGTGTTTGGATAGTCTCAGTAGTAATGCCTCGGACTTGACATTTCAAATCAGGATCACAGAAGGTTTCACCAGTAATAGACCCTTTCTTAATGATACTGATATCAGCACCTGTGTCTATTAAGAAATGTATATGGGTTGTTTTAATATATCCAAACTTAGGTAAACATATTTCTTGCCATTACTATCCTGAGATAAAAATATTGTATTATAAGTCAATGAGTTACTCATATTATTAGAATGGCTAAAATTCAATTGGTTAGCAGTTAAAATCTCACGACTCTTAGAGAAATTGCAATCCGTGTTGTTTACTGCCTTAGAACTTTTTGACTCAGCGATTGAACACTTTATAGATCAGATCTTGGACTCGTGCAACTGTGTTCAATTTTTGCTCGAGATCCGATGAGTTTTTTGCCTGAGAGGTTGTATTGGTTTGATTACCACTATTGTAGTACTTACTTTTTCGACACTGAGAGATATGGTGACCTTTAGTTTTACAGTATGCGCATATTGAGGTGAACATTTTAATTTGTGGTTGCTGAAATTGCGAACGGATTTGGTTATTCCTTGAATAACAGCTAGAAGAGATATGTCCTGGTTTTCTACAAATGTGACAGATAGGAACCGAAGTGAAATTTCTACCAAAAAATAACAAATAACAAAAAAATATGTATGTGTTAGTAATTCATGCACTTAAAATCCAATAGGAATTAAATTTTTTTATATTTTATTTGGTTGTTCTCAAAGAGAGAGAAATAAACGCAACTAAAAAGAGAAAAGTAAAATATAGGGTGTCGTTTTGAACACAAAAACTACAACCAACATCTTTAGGCTGCAACTTCATATAATGGCGATAAAGTTGATTAACTTAATTCCGACTATGACAGATTTCGTCCATGTATAATGGTGAAACAAAAATGGTCGAACAGCAATAACAAGAGATAAATCTAAGTAGTGGGTTACATGGTCAGCTAGCCCAGGACAATATCAAAAATCTTTCAGCTCCCCAACTTCATATCATGGGGATAAAGTTGATTAATTTAATTCCGACTATGACTGATTTCGTCCACGTATAATGGTGAAACAAAAAAGAGTCGAGCAGCAATTACAAGAGATAAATTTAAGTAGCGGTGTAAATGGTCAGCTAGCCCAGGACTATATCAAAAATCTTTGAGCTCCCCAAATTCATATCATGGGGATAAAGTTGATTAATTTAATTCCGATAATGACTAATTTCTTGCTTGTATAATGGTGAAAAAATAAAGAGTCGAACAGCAATTACAAGAGATAAATCTAAGTGGCGGGGTATATGGTCAGCTAGCCCAGGACAATATCAAACATCCTTAAGCGAACATGTTTACTCTTTGAATAAAGTTTGAAGACGCTGAGTTGAAGACGTTATTGGACCAAGATTCATGCCACATTCAAGAGGAGCTCGCTAAAACTTTGGCAGTGTCTCAACAAGCGATTCAAACCCGTAAGGCCATGGGTATGGTGCAAAACAAGGAAATTGGGTTCCCTATCAACTCAACCCAAGATACGTCGAACGCCATTTTTTCACGTGCCACGAACTGAATCGTGACGGGGGACGAAAAGTGAATCCACTACGACAACCCAAAGCGCACCTCAGCCTAACGGAACCATTACTGAAGAACGTTATCAACAACAATTGATGCAATTAAGCCGAGCATTGAAGCTTAAACGCTCCACAATATGCCAAAAGACGTGACAAAGTGGTGTTTCAGCACGACAAGCTTATTAAATTTGAAAAATATAATCTTTTTTTAGGCGCCATTTCTAGCAACTAAATTTTCGTAAGCTTATCAGCAACCCATAATCGCTCTGCTCGCTACCTTGGATTAATTATTATTTTCAATTCTAGATAAATTGAGCGCCCTCTATAACTTGCCGTGTGATTTCCTTCACAGTTGCTGCGTTTTCTCACTGATGCTTCTATTTTTTCTTTTTTGTAAAACTTTGAGTTATACAGTTCGCCAGATTAAATACTGGTGGAAATGGTCTTTAATGCGGCAAAAACGATTCCATGTGTAACGCGAAATAGTGACGTACAGTTAATTGTTTACTCTCAAAACAGAAACGTTTGCAAATTTTTGAGGCACAATAAAAATAATGTTTAATTATATGTAATTATAAAATGGTTGTTCAGCGTCTTCATTCGTAAAATTACAAATTCACATTTAAGTTCCTTTTTTGTTGTGTAACTTGTTTTTTGCTACACTAAATGCCTTGCTTACGTAATAATAAATAATTATAGTTCCAGCTGAAACACATAATACACATAAAGAATACTGTCACAAATAATCAGATACTTATATCATCTTTAAATATCCAAGCACTTAATGCATTTTATATATTTTAAATCAAAACACGGATTATTAGTGCGAGAAGCAAAACAAATACATAACGTCAAATCAATGGTACTAGATTGAAGGGACTATTAAAATTTGTATACTCACATAAATGTTCGTTTGTGAACACACTCAATAGGATACGTCCTAATCTAACTAACATCACGCAATAATAATGTAGTATGCAATATGATTAATTTTAATGTGAGTGTACATATACTACACAGACACAACCTATAAATGGGTAACATAGAAAAATGACAGTCAGTCAGTTGTATTATGTGATCGCACTCATTATTATTAAGTCAATAAAATTGTATTAAAATAAGAAAAGGGGAATAAAAACGTAATTGTATCCGGGTTAAGTAAAAACATAAAATAAATAAAATTTGTTAAAACTAAAATAAAATAACTGTGTTCCTTTTATTAATAAAACCAGCGCCTAAAATTTTGAGTGTGACGCACAATGGTCCTTACTGTGTTATATAAATTAAGGTATGTGGATTCACCGTGGTATTAGACTGTACTACACCGCCGGATTTTAAAAGATCGTTGTACAAGTGCCATATACCCCACTACTTAGATTTATCTCTTGTAATTGCTGCTCGACCCTTTTTTGTTTCACCATTATACATGGACGAAATCTGTCGTAGTCGGAATTAAGTTAATCAACTTTATCCCCATGATATGAAGTTGGGCAGCTAAAAGATTTTTGATATAGTCCAGAACTAGCTGACCATGTACCCCACTACTTAGATTTATCTCTTGTAATTGCTGTTCGACCCTTTTTTGTTTCACCATTATACATGGACGCAGTCAGTCATAGTCGGAATTAAATTAATCAACTTTATCCCCATGATATGAAGTTGGGGAGCTCAAAACTTTTTGATATAGTCCTGCGCTAGTTGACCATGTACCCCACTACTTAAATTTATCTCTTGTAATTGCTGTTCGACCCTTTTTTGTTTCACCATTATACATGGACGCAGTCAGTCATAGTCGGAATTAAATTAATCAACTTTATCCCCATGATATGAAGTTGGGGAGCTCAAAGATTTTTGATATTTTCTTGGGCTAGCTGACCATATACCTTACTACTTAAATTTATCTCTTGTTATTGCTGTTCGACCCTTTTTTGTTTCACCATTATACTTGGACGCAATCAGTCATAGTTGGAATTAAATTAATCAACTTTATCCCCATGATATGAAGTTGGGGAGCTCAAAACTTTTTGATATAGTCCTGCGCTAGTTGACCATGTACCCCACTACTTAAATTTATCTCTTGTAATTGCTGTTCGACCCTTTTTTGTTTCACCATTATACATGGACGCAATCAGTCATGGTCGGAATTAAATTAATCAACTTTATCCCCATGATATGAAGTTGGGGAGCTTAAAGATTTTTGACATAGTCCTAGGCTAGCTACCATATACCCCACTACTAAGACTTATCTCTTGTAATTGCTGTTCGACCCTTTTTTGTTTCACCATTATACATGGACGCAGTCAGTCATAGTCGGAATTAAATTAATCAACTTTATCCCCATGATATGAAGTTGGGGAGCTCAAAGATATCTTATATACTCTTGGGCCAGCTGGCCATAGAAATAAAACTAAAATGTGACATAAATAAAAAATATAAATTCTTATTGGATTTACGGTTAAATATATACATTTCGTTATTCGCCATTTTTTTGTTAGAAACTTCACATCTGAATATTCTTATTGGAGTCTTATATGTATGTGTTTTTTATTTTTGTTAGAAACTTCACAGGCTCCAGATAGGATTAGATTTACTAGGGTTAGGAAACAGCTGAGAAGTTCTAGATTTCATGATAGTCTCTTCTTCACACGCTTGCATTATCGCTTCTCTTAAGGTTTTAAACCGACAAGCCTTTACTACTAATTTGATGTTGCTGTTATAAAGACCTTCAAGAAACGATCATAACGCAATTTTACTATTAAATGACTTAATAATTTCAGCAGAGTCGTTACCTTGACCACTTATACATGCGTCAGCAAAGTCAGATAATACTTTTTCAACTCGAGTGGCATAGGTACGAATGTCTTCAAATCTTTGTTGTTTAATTGTTACCAGTTCTGTTTGGAGTTGTTCAATCGATCGATGGTCACTGAATTGTAATTTGCACTCGGCAGATAGATCTTTCCATGTTTCAAAATTATTTTATTTTACTATATCATAAGCTGTACCAATTCGTTTCGCCTTCAGAAGTTTTACAAGTTTTGGTTTTTCGCTATTAAATAACTGTCCTACTTACTAAATCTAAATATAAGTAACCTACTTTCCATATCCATAAACTCAATTTGAGCTTGAAGTTTGTTCTGTCAACTTTCGTGATTACAATTTTCTACTTTTCAATTTAGTTTTATATGCACAAACAAGTACATAGTGGGTGTGTATCCCTGTAACTATATACTCATGTCACATTATTTATTGTGCAATTTAAAAATTAAATTAAAATAGTTTCATTTATTTTAAATAATAATAAACAGTTCAACATAAATATAAACTTTGATGTGTTTCATTAATACACTCAAAACGTTTATTTTTACCGTTTATGTTGTGATTTTAGTGAATTTTGTGTATTTTTTGTTAGTGTTATTAGTACGGTATTTTTAATGCTACAGGGATATGAACCAGTTTGTTGAAGGTGCATCGTTGCGATGTGAAGTGATGCGGTCGAAATTCAAAAATATGTGTGTTAAATTAAATCTTAAAACACATTTGACACACATATTGTTAGTTCAATGAAACTATATCTAGATGTGTGAAAAATGTGAATAAATTGATTTTTTATAGTGAATCAAAGTAAAAAAATTTGATAGTTGATCGGACATGTTGTAATAATGTTCAAAATGTTGATTTGAACCGTTCTACTCAGGTAAGTGATTGTAAAAAAACATTTAATAAGTCTAATTATTATTATATTAGTGTAAAATCTTAGACTCTTGTACTTAAATTGTAAATTTAATATAGTCTTGATTTACAGTTATCTAATAGATTACCACGGTTGGGGTCTATTTAGTTATTGAGAATAAACAACTTGTTGTTAATATTAGAGTTAAATTCATTCTATTTTTATTTTATTTAATATTCACCTTTTAGATAAGTTAAATTGTTTATTGATTTTTGGTTAAAAAAAATCATTTTTATTTTTAACTTATTTGTTTAACATCGAAATAACAACTGATTATTTTCTTATTTTCTAATTACAATTTGCTTAATTAAAAATATGTAGAATATTAAACCATGTCGTCAAGAATATTCACTCAGCATTATGCCGGATGCGCGTGTAACTTGTTGTCATTGCTAATGCAACGAGACAAATATGATCACGTTGTATTTTTGTGGGAAACCTAATTATTAAGCGTGTTAACTCCTCCCCATTAAAGTTCGAATGCTCACATTCGAACCATCAGAAAAACGGTGTTTCATAAAATTTCCGTCTATGCTCTGAGGCCCCTTTGGGTGTTATCGTTTGAGGCGTCTCTGGTTCGTTGTATTAATGATTCATAATTTCTTAGTTTTAGTATATTTTGTAGTGATGACTATTTAGAATGATCCCCAGCTCGTGAATCGCTCGATGGCTCCCTCCTTTTTAAGAAGCCCAATGTGACGAGTATTATTTATATGAATATCTTTCATCATTTGTAATGAAAGTATTTCCTTGAAATCACTTTCTTCCGGCGTCGGCTGTAGAATAGCTGGAAGTGCTTGAATGGTCGTTTTTTCTTTAGAAATGTAGATGTTATTTCCAACTGACAAGGTAGTATTGCTGAATTTAATCAAATATGTTCCATTGAGTTTCTGAGTTTCGATATTAATTTTGATGTTCCCATCGAATTGATTCAGTAGAACTAGACCCTCCGATATTTCGTTAATTGTTTGAATATGTTGATTGTGTTTGCATTTTGGAAGGTCGACTTATGAGCAAGTTGGGTTAACAAGAAGAATTACTTATGTCTAGTATATTATTTTGGTTACATATTGAAAGCGAGTTGATCGTTTTACATTCGTTAATAATACTATAAATCTTATCGTGATTTTTAATGACATTTTCATACTCAATTTCGGTCACCTTATCGTTTCTTCTGACCGGTTTGACCAATAATTTATCATATAGTTCTGGAGTTGTTACCGGAATGTACACAATATAAAGTAGACATAATTTGCTACTAATGATTTTGATATTAGCGAAATCTAACGCCTCCTCGGGAGTACTATATGGTAAATTTTCGGTTTCCAGTGTATTAATGGCTAATTTAATTTCAGAATTTGATAAAACGAGTGAATTTATAATCCCTGCTTTAGCCCAGTGAATTTCGTACTTAATATTTACCAATTCTTCTTTCATTAGTTTTAATTTATATTGAATAATTAATGCTAATGGGTCGTTTAATTTATTTTCTTTGTGAATTTCGTTAATAATTAAATTAGCCATTTTTGTAATATTATTGATTCTTTCATTGTACAATCGGTTTATAACTACTTGGTTGTTGTTATTCTCTAATGCATTATTCATTTTATCTTTAATTACTTTGAAATCCTCGTGATCGGGATTTCCGGCTATCCATTTCCATGCACTACCTATAAAGTTTAAGGATCGTTTGGATTTATGTATTCTAAGGCTGTCCAGTAATGTTTGTAATTCCGAGAGTTCATGCCTCAAATAGGAGTGCAATGGGTGATCTATTGTCATTTCTTTGTCCAGTATGGATTGCATTCTATCTATGTAATTTTGGTGTTTGTCTAATTCAATTATATGGATTAATTTGAAGTTTTCGTCCTGTATTTTTGCTTGACCTGTGCTAATTGAGATGATTTGAGAATTTGTGTAATCAATAATTTGAATTTCTGCCAATGTGTTGCTTAAGGCGTAACTGTAATAAAAATAAGTTTTTGTTTCTTAGGATTTAATATTGCTTTTGTGAATTACTCTTCCGGACTCCGTTATAACTGTTGTATTTCTGTCTCCCGTTACTATTTCGGGTTTGAATCGTTCTGTTAATTTCGATCCTAATCTTTTGTTATGTTTTACATAGATTACTTGACCTGCCTGGTATATGTTTTGATCGGGGTACGGTTTTTGTTATGGTATTTCAGATCTGTTTCCTGCTTTTGTTTTGTCTTTAGTATGGTATCTTGCCGGATTTGTTCTAATTGTTCAGGATCTGTGTCAGGGATTCTGCCAAAATATATTTCCACTGGCCGTTTGCAAGTTGTCGAGTGGATTGAGTGGTTATATTCATTAATCGCTCTCTCTAGAAGTTCATTAAAAGTTGTTCGCTCTACCCCATCAGCCTTTAGACATCTCATCATTTCTGAGAGTGTCGAGTAAAATCTTTCCACTTGGCCATTCACTTCACTTTTGTATGGGGGAGTTTTGAAGACTTTTATGTTTAAACCATCTTCCATCATTGATATTATGGAATTCGAGTTGAAGGATTTTTCATTGTCAATTACCACAATTTCTGGTACACTAAAGAAAAAGAGTTTATCTCTAAGTGGTTGTTTGATGTCTTCTGTCGGTCTGGATTTTAACGGTCTGCAGAAGGCAAGTTTACTGAATTTGTCAATTGCCGGTAAAACCAATTTATTTTCTGTTGAGTAAATATCTAGATGGAGCGTATGTCCAGGATAATTAGGGATAGGTGTTGTGGTAATAATAGGCATATTGGGATGGTGATCATATTTATTCTTCTGGCATATAACACAACGTTTGACCAGCATCTTAATTTTCCTGATCATCATGGGGAAGTAATAATTTTCGATTATTTGATCTCGATTTTCTTGAGCATTACGATGTGCTCGTCGATGGACAGATAATATTTTTTCCTCTTGTTGGTTTTCATCCGTAATATCTTGTACCATCTTCTAAGTGAATCGAATTTTATAGTCTCTGAAATGTATTGGGTACACTTCTTGAACTTTTCCCATTATATGTTCTGATGTCTTCAATCCGTTAATCGTGAGTGGATTAAGGTAACGTTTAAAAAAATGCATAATGTCTGAATTTGAAAAACTTGCTTGTGTAATAATGTGCCTGGAATATTTTGGAAAAGGGTTTATTATTTGGTACGAACTTCCCTCGCCTACGTTTAAAATTAGTTGATTGCGGAATACATTAACTGGGGTTTCGACTGTGGGGACCAGATTATCCGGAGAACTTTTGTCGCTTTGTTGTGTGACTGACATTTTGATATTTTAACTCATAATTGTAATCTTCCAGGATAGCTTTCCAACGTTTCATCTTGGAGTTGTTATTTTTATTGCTTAGGGCATATGTCAATGGTTGGTTGTCTGTGAAGATCTTCACTTTCTTTGTTCCGTAAAGGAAATTTCTCAAAGATGTTAACACCCAGATTATGGCGAGCATTTCCTTTTCATTAGCCGCATAATTTTCTTCCATTTTATCTAAGGTTCTTCTGAGAAACGTGATTGGCCTTCCCTCCTGAGATAAAACTGCACCTAGTGCAAAGTTGGAGGCATCTGTAGTCAATTCAAATTCCTTTTGGAAATTTGGGAATGATAACAGAACGTTGAAATATCGAGGGGGCAATTTTAAGGCCAAATGGGAGGCGGGTAAACTCGTATTTTCCATGATTAACCGAAAACTTTTTTTTTCAATGTCCGATTCTTTTAAAGGAATCTGATGAAAGCCGCTCTTTAATCTATTATGGTGAAAAATCTGTTTTCCCCTAAGTTTGCCAAAATATCGTTGATCTCAGGTATTGGATGCCTGTCTGAGATAGTAACCGAATTTAATTTTCGGTAGTCGATCACTATTCTGTATTTCTTTTCTCCCGATGCGTCTTCTTTTTTCCAAGGGGGTAGGTAGCAGGGACAGCAGAGACGCAACGATTTCAACAACAACGTCAAGAAACACTACCTACAGTTAGTATGAATTTGGGTGACGGCATGGGAACATGATGATGGAACGAAATCTCGCTCCCCTCACAATGGAAAAAAATGGTGGAGGGAATAATAATAGTTGTTTACAGCTTTTCAGAAAAAAGAGTTTGCGGCACCAGGAAATTTGTGTTGTCATTGTGTCTTCTTACAGGTTGGAGCAGTATATGAACTTTAAATTGTATTTTTGTCTTGTGCTAAATAAATTACTAAAAAATATATTACTAACAAATTTACTAACTATCAACTACTTAGCTATCTGGAACCGGGTTGAGTCTTTGTTGCTAACATTCCTTTCCCATCCTCTCGATCTTGTTATATGTAAAAAGGTGTACGACGGCGGCCTGGCCAGGGGCGGATATCACAACTATTACTTATGTGGTTATCGATGTGGCGCCTTCCTTTACAGGGTGAAATATTGCTATGTTGGCTTCATGAAAAAAAAAATAAGCTGAGTATGGATGGTGTGTGGTATTCGCATTTATAATACGGGAGACTTGCTTAATGCTTGATCGTACATCGGAATCAATCAATCAATCAATCAATCAATATGCACAAACAAGTACATAGTACATCCTACAAACTATAATACCACAGTACCTATATACCTATATCCCTAAATTTCGAAATTGAATTACATATAAATGTTTTTGTTTGATTTAGTTTATTGTCAAAGTTTTTCTTTTTTGTTGTGGAAAAATTAAATTTTTTGGAAAACAAAACAAACAAAAAATGCATCAAACATGAGGATATTTTGTGTATTGTTCACAGGGAATGGGTGGGATGGGAGTTTGTTAATTAGGTGTTGCCTTAACATTTTTTTTTTTTGGTTTTATGAACTATAAATACAAATATAAATACAAACCTATGAAGCTAATCAACCACTGGGAAATTAAATTGTTTCTTGTTGGACGCTTCGTAATTGCTGTCGCACCCGCAAAAACTAATTATTGTTGATATTTTTATTAGTCGTTGTTTATTTCATATGGTTAAGTGCTTTTTTGTGGGGTTAGCTTAATTTAATTTGGTAACTTATGGTATACAGAAGTAGAAACATTAATTGATTCAACATAACACAAGTTTATGTTTGACAATAATCTCAATATTTATTTAACACGATTAAATAAATTTTACTACATAAAACGATATTTTGCTTATATGTACGAAAGATATCTATGTACTGGTACAAAGAAAATAAAAAAATCTCAAACTCAGCTAGATAATAACATAAAACTTTAGTCGAACAATAGAAATAATAAAAAAAAATCAATTTTCATTTTATTGCCATTATTGTGTTTACGATTTTATTTCCTATCAAGATATAAAGGATTCGAAATACTCGTAATAAAAAAAATGGTAAATTTCTAAAAATGTACTCGTCTATTGGATAATCCAACATTTTTATGCGGAAACGGTTTATAAATAAGTTTCATTAAATATAATCGGATTATTAATAAAAATTAATAAATTTTTAATCCTACGTAAACATTTGTTTTTCATTTCGACCTAATTTATGTGATGTTCCGAGCCATAAATAAACACTTTTTAGTAGTTCGAGTAATTTTTCGAACTTGTCGAGTAGTGTGCTGAGTTAGGGTTGAGCGACGTGTTCAGTTGTGTATTTATTTGGGGGTTGAGCACGAGCTAGGTTAGATTGAGCTCATGTAAGCAGGCAGTTTTTGAACTGTATTGATTCAGAGATTGAATTGAGCGTAGAATTTAGAGTTGAGTTGGAGGTTGAAGGTTGAGTTGTGATTGATTGGAAACCGGATATAACATGAGTTAATTTGAGTTGAGTTAATACACTTAATTTGAGTTTTGGGTTGAAGTGGGGTCGACTTCGGGGTTGAGTTGAGGTTGAGTTGGAGTTGAGTGAGAGATATAGTTTCAGATTTATTTTAGGGTAGGGTTGGATATTATACTATATTGAGTTGAGTTCATGTACGCATGCAGGTTTTCCGACCAGTCTGATTTGGAACTTAAGTGGGGCGTTCAGTCTATGGTTGATTGAGGGATTGAGTTGTAGTGGGGTGGGGAGTTTCGATCTGAAATTATTTGGGGGTTGAGTTGGAAGTTAAATTGTTTTGATTTGGGTTGAATTAACATATTCAGGTAACTTTCCGGATTGCCGAAGTTTTACTGATCTCGTTAATCGAGAAGTTTCAGCCCCTTACATTTTTTATTTTATTTTTTTCTACTCTCTACTATTTTTCTCTTTTTTTCGTGTCTCTCTTGTATTTTTTTTTATTTTTTTAGCAAAGGTTATTCCATGGTTCACCCAAACACTCTAGCACTTCAACTCAATTCAATGTTTTTTTTCTATTTCCGAGAATGTCCTGCTTAACGCTAACAGTGACAGTTTACCAAGCCATGGTCCAAAATCCAGTCGTGCAGGCAAAGGTAATCGCCCAAATATGCACAGAAAACTTTCCGGGCTTGCGCTAGACTCACTTGCGGAGAAACCTATTAGCGGTTTTTTGGGCAACCCCAAGGGGGATCCGAGGAGCAACTGGCCTTCATATTCGAAACGTCATAATATAAGAAGAATTTGGATGTTTTCCGAATTAAACTTAGTCGGTGTAATATCGATTCTGCCCTGTGGTGGATGCTATCTTTTAAATATCTTATTCATGGACAGTTGCAAGACTCGTGGGACCTACAAATCGTTTTGTAAGAAGATCTCCAAAATTAAAGTCTTTTGGAGTGATCCTTCAAAACCACTTTTCTTACAAACTTGAGTTCCTGGATTGCCAGAAGTTCCTAATATTATAACTACTAACTTAGGACTGTTGCAAGCGTGAAGCTACCGTAAATCAATTGTATTGAAGTTTGACCATAACTTTTTCTTCAGGATCTCTTTTAAAATTTGTGTTCATAAGGGCCTCTTTGCTTCAAATAAAACTCTGTCGTGCTGGATGACAATTGCTTACAGTATTAGTGCTTCGTTCATGCATAAAGTATAGTTCACCTGATCGGGCGGCTGTGCTCGTTCATTTGGTATCCGTTAATTTTTCCACTAAATTGGTATTTGCATCAGACTATCTTCCATATGATTCTGCTTGATTTGATAGTCTGATGTTGTAGAGTGAGAGGAAATACGTCCCTATTATATAGACGCTCAGCCCTTGACATTTGGTAGTTAAAACCACTTTAGCACCAGTATAACTCCGTCGAATATTCAACTTGAATTCAATTGTGATAACCGCAACAGTATTATCATGGGTCACTTGAACCCTAAACTGATGGCATTTACGTCGATTTTTTACCACAATGCTTCCAGCATTCGGGGCAAAGCTAAAGCCTTTTGGCTTGGGGTTCTTGACAATGATTACGACATTATAACTATTGGTGAAACCTGGATTATAGCCAGTTTTAATTCCGAGGAATATTTTCCAACCAACTATATCGTCCATAGCAAAGACCGTTATAACTTCTTAACCAGCATGAAAGGTGGAGGAGTGCTGATTGCTGTGAAGTGTTCGATTTTAAATGAGATGATCGCTTGTCATTCTCAACTAGATATTATGGCAGTCCGTGTAAAGGTCGCACATTCCTCCGTGATCGTGATCGCTGTATATATTGCTAGTGGCTCAAACTTGGATTATTATGTGGAGATTACTAACTTTGTTGATTCAATTGTGTTACATTTGGTAGGAGCTGGCGAACACCTTATGTTTGTTGGCGACTTTAATCTTCGTGATGCCATTTGGTTCGATGTTGATGGAGTTTTTACTTCGTCTTCTATAGACGAAAGGGTGTTACATATGATAGAATATTTTGCGGGCATTGCTACCACTCAACAGAACAGAGTGTCCAACAGCTGCAACAAGTTTTTGGACCTGGTTTTCGTTACTGATGTTTTACATTCGGAAATTTCAACTAGTGAGGATTTCACTGGCTGTGCGAGCATTTACCATACTCCTATTTTGATAAATACATTTCATGAAAAGTGTGTTACTAATTCTACTTACAATAATGGTTCTCATTTTAATTTTAGATGTGCAGATTATGTCTCCTTAACGAATTTCTAACCAATTCGGACTAGAGCTTTCTTCAACGAGGAGTGGACTTGAACAAGATTGTATGTCTGCTAGACGAGCGGATCATAGCTGACATCGTAATGTTTGTTCCGAAGGTAAAAGACAAACCGCAATTTCGTGAGCCATGGTATAATGATAAACTTGTGCTACTCGAGAAGCGTCGTAATAAACTTCATTCATTATACATGGGGATAAGTTTTACTCTGCGTTCAAAGCAGCCCGTATGGAGTTTCGAATTTTAAACCGGTTCCTTTATAATAATTATATTTTGCAGATTAAAGAAGCCATTAATCCTAAAATATTCTGGAATTTCATCAACAACAAAAGAAGTGTTGTTGGATTTTCGTCACCCATGATTTATCAGAACTCATCTACAAGTCGGCTCTCGGATACCTGTAATTCATTTGCCAACTATTTTAAGTCTGTCTATGAGCAATCTCTTACTAATTCTAGTGACTGTTCGGAATTTAGTCTGTTGAGGTTTTCTGTAGATGAGATCTCCGATAGTTTGGCGGGACTTGGACATGACGGCATTCCACCCATCCTTAAGAAAAATTGTGCGGATGGTTTAGCTGTTCCTCTCGCGTTTATTTTTAACGAAAGCCTCCGTACAGGGGTTTTCCCGGAGCCTTGGAAGATTTCCTTCATTCGCCCGATTTTCAAATCGGGCAAAAGGTGTGAAATCAGCAATTAATGTGGGATCGCTATACTTTCTGCTATACCGAAACTATTTGAAGAATTGGTACAAAAATTTCTATTTTTTCATTTTCATTTGAAAACGTTAATTTGTCCTGCTCAATATGGTTTTTATCCTGAAAGATCCACAGTGAACAACCTGATTTCTTTTTGTGGTCACTTACATAGCAGTATTGCAATCAGGCAACAACTGGATGTTGTGTACACGGACTTCTCAGAGGTTTTTGATAAGATTGACCATTCGATACTTATGAATAAGCTTGGGAAATTGAACTGTCAATTCATTCCAACTAAGTGGCTTCAATCTTATCTTTCGAATCGATGGCAATATGTTAAGATCTATGACTCGTCCTCAGTTTTATTTCGAGTTACCTCTGGTGTCCCACAGGGAAGTCATATTGGACCTCTTCTTTTTTCACTATTTGTTAATGATGTTATTTAATGCTTTGAGTTCGCGCATTGCCTGCTGTATGCAGACGATTTGAAAATATTTGCACCAATTTGTAGTGTATCTGATTGTCTTAGGTTCGAAAGAAGATTTAGACACATTTTTTGTCTGGTCGGCTAACAACAAAAAGTTGTCCTTGAATATAGCTAAATGTAAAACTATTTCTTTCTATCGCATTCGCTCTCCGGTATTTCAAGGATATTCGCTGTTTAATGGAGTCGTGGAAAGGGTATAGTATATATCCGATCTTGGGGTAGTATTTTCTTCCGATCTAACGTTTGTGAGGCACATTGATTCTGTTATAGCAAAGGCTTATATTATGTTGGGTTTCATAAAGCGTAACTGCAGGGACTTTTGGGACCCGCTTATATTAAAGTCGTTGTATGTTGCCTTTGTCCGTTCTCCGCTAGAGTACGCCTCGCAGGTTTGGTCTCCTTTTTATAAGTGCCATTCTGTGAATTGAAAGTGTTCATAAGCAATTTGTTTTACACGCACTTCGCAGTACACCATCAATGAATAATTATGCTGTTCCACATTATCATGAGCGCTGCAACCTTTTGGGATTATTGCGTTTAGAACAGCTTCGGGTGGCGGCTTGCGTTTTATTTGTTCGTGACATTTTATTGTATCGTATTGATTGTGCTGAGTTACTCGCACGGCTCAATACTTATGCTCCTGAACGTTGTCTGCGTCGTCGTGATGGTTTTTTACTCTTCGATTCGGGCTCAACAAACTAGCAACTTTCGGAGCCAGCCTTGACCACATCTCGACTTTTTAATTATTCATACGATGTTTTTGATTTTAATTTGACTAGAGATTCGTTTAGACGTGAGCTTTTTAAGACGTTTCCTTGCTTTCAAATCGCTTAGCTTTGAGATTTTTGAAGTTTATCAACCATTCTAAGTTTATTCGAGATTTTCGAGAATATTCGAAACGTTTTGAGAATATTGAAAATATTTTAGAATTTTAAGATGATTCGAAATTTTCGAATTCATTCGAGTTTATCCGAGTGTCTTGATATTACTCGCAATTTGTAAAATACTGTAGATGCGGATGTTACAGAATTATAGTGATACATTAAGATTTTCGGTATTTTAAGTGAAGTTTAAATATTTAAATATTTTTCAGATTTGCAACAGAAATTTTTTGAGATTTTTAAGATAAATTGTAGTTGAATAAGCATACCACTTAGTTACATGATCTTACGGAAATTCAATTTTTTGGGAATTATTCTAAATTTCCGGAATTGAACATTGGCATCGAAGTTTTTGGAGTTCTATTCGATATTCTTAAAGATTTCTTAATTTTTTTAATATTATCGTAGGGTTCTAAGTTAATTCGAAGTATTTCAGGTATATTAGAAATTTACTGTGAATATCTTGTTCCCAATATTAATCGAATTTTGCAAAGGGAATCAATGCCGGTAAGGCCATTTAGATATTTTTTCACCCCCTTTTGGAAAATGCATTCAGCCATTGTTTAATGCATCAGAACAGCAATGCCGAATGGTTCAGCTAGCTCTATATATGTTTCTTAATTTTTTGATCATTTTTCTTAATATTTCAAGCATTAATTTATTACCGATTGTAATATCTGCAAGTAATAATAATTAATAATCTAATACATAAGATTAAGAGCTTTTCTTCATCAACCGGCATATGAGAGGTTCTCTGTGACTGTATCTTTGCTGAATTTGGTCGAAACTTTCCATTTTATTTCCGCAACCTTTCCAACAGGTTTATAACTGAGAAAACTTGCGCGAAATGATTTTCTCCTAAATGTCAACCTGAACGGAGTTTGACAATCAAATGCAATGTGTTGTATTCCATTTCTTCTGACCTATTCTGACACGTACTCGTATTTATAGACAATAGCTTTGTCAAGTGTGAACTTAATTTTAATGAAATATACATATGTATTTTTATCCATCTTGGTAGTCTAAGATGTATTTTCATCCTTTATCATTTTTTTCTAAAACATCACAAATTAATTAACAAATATTGTACAAAATTTGAAGAGAACCTTTTTCCAATTTCTGCTCTATCTCGGTCGAATGAAACTATTTTTGCTATAAACCAGTGCTACCTTTTTTAAAGACATATTTTCCGATGCAAAAAATGTTTTAGTATAAAATCTGTCATCGTTCTATTTTGTACAACCAACGAAACGAAAATAGCTTGGGTTTAAATTTTTGATCCAAAATTAAGTAATTTAAGACTAGAAAAGGGTTGTTGTACATTAAACGCACACACACACACACACACACACACACACACACACACACACACACACACACACACACACACACACATTATGTCCGAAGTGTATGAAATATAATTTTTATTATCAAGAATCATTTATTTCGATAACGTGTTTGTCGCCTTTTATTATTGTTTCATCGCATAGCACCAAACATTTTTTTTTGTTGTAGTAATGAAGCTTGGTCCTTCGAAAAATATACTCAAGTAGCAATTTTGTGAAAATTTTCTTGCCTTCCAAAAATATTTTGAAATATGTATAAAAGCAGCTATATAGCTATGTACTTTGTAATACTCATTTTCATTCAAGATTCGTACGAAATGTAGCGTTCGATAATTTTTCGGCTCCGATTAGTTACCAGAATTTACATTCATAAAACGAATTGTATTCGCCTTTTGAATTTTGTAAAACAAAAACAAGCTGAAATTATTAGTTTAAGGCATGCGAAAATATTCGATGATGTGCCACAAAATTCAATGGAAATCGAATAAGTTAAAGCGATATTTCTACTGTACTATATACTCAACCGAATTCTTCCTTTTTAAAATATGTAAGACCGTAAATATTTTCAAAAGGTACAACAAATCACAAAATAAAATTAATTCAAATGAATTATGAATGAATTATATTTGTTAGGAATTTAAGGCGCGAGATTTGAGCGGTATTGGTTCTATTCTTTGCCATTTTTATTAAAATTTTATAGTTTAAAATATTTTAACACTCTTAGAAATGTCAACATTTAAAAAATTTGGACTATAAGACAATTTACAATTTTACAAATCATCAAGTTAAAAGCTTAAATCAAGTTAAATTTAAATTTTATTATTCCAAAAATTTTAAGTAAGCAAATTAAAATATGTTTAAAGTTTTAAGATTGAGAGCACCCAAATAAAAAACTTACTGCTAGCAATAATTAAAAAAACTTAAGAAGTTTTAGAATTTAATCAAATTTAGGGAATTCAAAAATTTTAACAATTATTTCTTCCTTATCAGATAAATAAAAAAAATCACTCAACTGGGCAGATTTTATAGGGTTGCTTACCACTTAGTAATACTGATTGCAAATTCCGCAGTGTTACAGGGCAATGCTAAAATAAATAAAATTTAAAAGACTAAATAAATTTTGATGAAACTTTTAGTCATCGATTTTAAATGCGATTTAATGTTTAACACAGAGTTTTAGTATTGCAAAATAAAATGGTAAAATAATTAATATTAAGCAATGAAACTCGGCATCCAGGGATTTTCATAGCCGCTAACCGGAACCATTATAGCCGCTGTAAAATTAATTTAAGAACTGTCTCAGATTATTAAAAAAACAATTAAAAAAACCATCAACTGTTTCTCAGCTCCCCGATTATGAATCTGAGGTCAAACAAATTAAATTCAAAATGGCCACTTTAAATCTGAAATATTTCTGATTTATTACAATTTACGATTTTTGTCCATAATCTCAAAAAAATTTTGTTTAAAAAGTATGGTATAAAACTTTGACAATATGCTAACTTTCTTGGATTTCACAGAGGCCATATTTCATTAACCAAATTATTTTATTGCTCCATACTTGATTTCAGGAGCTTTTGGAGTCGTTTGTGGTCAAAATGGTTGTTGAAATAAAATTAACCTTTACCATTGAAACATTTACAATAGTGAAATTGCCTGAAAGGCGTTGGAAAACATTGCGAATTTTACATTTTACATTTTACATTTTACATTTTACATTTTACATTTTACATTTTACATTTTACATTTTACATTTTACATTTTACATTTTACATTTTACATTTTACATTTTACATTTTACATTTTACATTTTACATTTTACATTTTACATTTTACATTTTACATTTTACATTTTACATTTTACATTTTACATTTTACATTTTACATTTTACATTTTACATTTTACATTTTACATTTTACATTTTACATTTTACATTTTACATTTTACATTTTACATTTTACATTTTACATTTTACATTTTACATTTTACATTTTACATTTTACATTTTACATTTTACATTTTACATTTTACATTTTACATTTTACATTTTACATTTTACATTTTACATTTTACATTTTACATTTTACATTTTACATTTTACATTTTACATTTTACATTTTACATTTTACATTTTACATTTTACATTTTACATTTTACATTTTACATTTTACATTTTACATTTTACATTTTACATTTTACATTTTACATTTTACATTTTACATTTTACATTTTACATTTTACATTTTACATTTTACATTTTACATTTTACATTTTACATTTTACATTTTACATTTTACATTTTACATTTTACATTTTACATTTTACATTTTACATTTTACATTTTACATTTTACATTTTACATTTTACATTTTACATTTTACATTTTACATTTTACATTTTACATTTTACATTTTACATTTTACATTTTACATTTTACATTTTACATTTTACATTTTACATTTTACATTTTACATTTTACATTTTACATTTTACATTTTACATTTTACATTTTACATTTTACATTTTACATTTTACATTTTACATTTTACATTTTACATTTTACATTTTACATTTTACATTTTACATTTTACATTTTACATTTTACATTTTACATTTTACATTTTACATTTTACATTTTACATTTTACATTTTACATTTTACATTTTACATTTTACATTTTACATTTTACATTTTACATTTTACATTTTACATTTTACATTTTACATTTTACATTTTACATTTTACATTTTACATTTTACATTTTACATTTTACATTTTACATTTTACATTTTACATTTTACATTTTACATTTTACATTTTACATTTTACATTTTACATTTTACATTTTACATTTTACATTTTACATTTTACATTTTACATTAAATAGTTCAGGGACATTCTTGTAAAATGTTGCGTCATCTGTCATTTAACTTACCACAAAATTACGAAAGCCATACACAGATGTTTCGATACACGTAAATCACTAAATATTTTTGAAGCTGAATTAAAATACTATTTAAAATACATATTAAGACATTACATACTAAGACGTATATGCTACGTAGAATCGAACAACTATATACAATACAAAGAATAAAATGGACAATGGATAATTAAAAATAAAGAAACACATATGTATAATACAAATAAATCTTTGTTTGTGGGTACAAATTGCCGGAAACTATTTACTAATGGAATACCAGAGAAGTAGAAGATGAAAAACCTTAAAATTAATAAACCAAGCAAAAATTAATTTATGATCAACCCTCATCTTTATTTTTATTATTGTTACTGTTGACTTACCTATGAAGTTTCTCCGTGCTCGAATTTCAGTTCGCCGAACAATAATTTTTCCTATGGCAGAACAAAATTTAAAATTCATAAATTTGTTGAAGTTTTCCCCTTTACAAATTTGTTGGTTTTCTATTTCGTTTCGAATTGAGCCCCTACTTCCATTTTTTTTACGTGAATTTTTAGTGAACTCAGTTTTAAGCGAATAAGTTTATGTATGTACTTTGTATTTTATTGTTCAAAAGTTATTTTGAAATTGATATAAAAATAAAGTCTCAAAAGTTTATTATTAAAATTTCAATTTATATGTTAAGTTACAATTTCTTGTTTGTTTGCATATATGTATATGAATGACATGACGTATTCAACATAATGTAAGCTAATATTTGTTTTTTTTTATTATTGTATCGTAGTGCGAATTTTGTTTAAAGACGGTTGACGAGAAAGTACGACGGTAAGTTTAATCAACCAACATAATTTTCTATTCAGGAAGTTGAAAACATCGGGAAATCTAAATTTAATATTGTTTACATGTCAAATGCCAACGATGATTGTGCTAACAATAAAAAAAAGTTTTGCTTTGGTTTGGTTATGTTTATTAGGGAAGGGAGTTTATGAACATTTTTCAGACTTAGAATGAATTCGTTTAGCACAATCAAATCAGCTTGATTAATTATTATTCTTAATATTTGTAGTGCAATTAAACAGTGTTAGTAAATATTATTAGGTGCCTGCAACCAAAAAAATCTGAGGTTGTGACATGACCACAGGAAATAAGGCCAGAATTAATTTATGGCTTTATTGAATAAAAATCATAACTATAAATATGACATAAATTTAATTTCGTGCTAATAGAACTAATTAAACATTTTAGATGATATTATTCATATGTAACATTGGCGCCGAAACTCAAAAATAAATTAAATGTTGGTTCTTTTTAGGCGGAATGCTCATTAAAACAACTTTACAAGGTTACATTATTTAATTTACATAAGTTATTAGTTAACTAATTTGTTGAGTTAATAATTACTAAACGAGCGTAAATACATAGAACTTAACCTATTGAAAATATCAGATCCGTAAAACAAGTTTCTTTGATCTCTTAATCAGTTTCAGTAGATACCCTTTAAAATATTTTCTGAACTTTCCAAATTCAGAAGTTTACAGGAATTTTGCAAGAATTTTAGTATGAATATAAGGCGCCATCGACATAAATCTTAAACGTTTCATTTCGTACTTGATGTTCGAAATAAAACATAGAGTTTGATTTCTCAAATAACATGCACTAACTTTTATATTGAGGTGTCCACGTCTATTGAAGAAAACTATTAGGACATTATATACAAGGCATCACATTTTAAAAGACACACTGAAATATTTCGTCAGGAAAGCTGCCCCATTAATTGGTAACCTTACGTTTGACCTTGAAATCTCCTTTCAAGGTTATTTGAAGGACAACTATTATTTTTTATTAGAACCCTCATTTTTGACCCCGGGTTCTGAAAGAGCGCAAAGGAAGGCAAGGAATTTTATTTTAATGACTTTGTTCTATTAAAACAATAAGCTGACCTTCAAATAACCTTGAAAATAGATTGTAAGGTCAATCTTAAGGTCACTAATCCATTGTCTCCGTAAAATCCTAAAACTTTTATATAAGTTAATTTTGATTGGCAGCTTTCCTGAAGAGATATTTGTGTGGGTCTTTTACCATAATATTAATATATATATATATATATATATATATATATATATATATATATATATATATATATATATATATATATGGTGTGGGATCACTCTGTAAAATAGTCAAACAAAATATTGTATTATAATGTATTAAAATCTGTTTATTACTCTGTACTTTAGTATTGGTCATTTAGATCGAATGGCGAATCGTAAGGCGTACGTTCGCGATGATTCTGTAGAAGAGCGGCAAAATCGATACGGGATTGTATTTGTTACGGCGTTATGCAAATCGTATTTTAAAAAATGATTATTTTCTCGAAAAGTTAAGGTGTATAATTGTGGTGAACATTTCATACAGTGATCTTAAAGGTTCAAACATAAAAAAAAAACATTAAATTGTGAAAAAATTCAGGTGACAAGTCAGTAATTGACTATTGCATTTCTGGTATCAATGACGGTCATGACAAATAAAAATATTTTGCTTGGTGCTAGAGACATGGTCGATTTCAAACAGAAGCTGGATTTATATGCTGACATGAAGGAGAGAGAGTTGGCTGTTGAAGGTGCGACTAAGCCAAAACATGAATTTCAGAAGACGGCATCAAGTGAACGTCGAATTACAAGATGCTTTAATTGTGGTGGTGTAGAGCAACGAGGGAATCAATGCAGAAACAAAGCAAAAGGACCGCGATGCTACCAATGTGGTAATTTTGATCATATTGCGCCAAGTTGTATAAAGAAAGTGGCCGAGAAAAAAGAAAACATTTTCACGGCAATCAATGAAAACAACATGGTATCCATTACAAGAAACCTGAAGGAGATTAAAATTTGCAACCAAACTTTGTATGCCATGGTGGACAATGGATCGGACTTGAACTTTATGACTCATAACAAATATTCTACGTTTGGTGTCCCAGATTTTGAGAATCACACAACAACGTTCAGTGGAGTCGGTTCATGAAATTTAAAAACTTTAGGACGCTTTTCTACTACTGTTCTGATTGATGGCGATGTGTATTGCACAATATTTCATATTGTTGCTGATGATCTACTGCCAGTGGACATTATTTTAGGCAAGGAGTTAATAAGCCAGACAATTACGATTTTAACTCCGGAAAATACAAGTATACTATGATGATCGAACAGGGAGACTTATCACTAAATGTTGGAGTTGTAGCAGATAAGTATGTAAAGGCGATCAACAATATGGTTATAAATTATAGCCCTAAAACTATTCAACCATCTGATGACGTAGTAATGAAGATTGTGTTAACTCAGGAGACACCAATAGCGCTAAACTGTCGTCGACTTTCGCCATTGGAGTTAAATTTAGTTAGGAACCAAATCGATGAGTGGATTCAGGAAAAGATCGTTCGGCCAAGTAAATCAGATTTCGCTAGTCCGATTGTATTATGCAACAAGAACGATGGCACAAAAAGACTTTGCTTTGGTTATCGACGCCACAATCAGGTGGTAGTTAAAGATCGATACCCGCTGCCATGCATCGCCGATCAAATTGACCAGCTTCAAGGCGCTAAGTTTTTTTCCTACATTAGATTTACGAAATGAATTTTTCGATGAATTACACCGCGTTTGGGACGATATAGTGATACATGCTAGCACGCCCAGAGGAAGGAATAGAACTATTACAGGATTTCTTCACGGAAAAGGCACTATTAACCATCTACAAGAAAAAGGGAGGCGATAAGAAAATTTCAAAGACCAAGGAATATTAATGATTTGCAAAGCTTTCTGGGATTAACGAGCTACTTCCGAAAATTCGTGGAGGGCTACGCTATTATCGCCAAACCGTTAACGGACATGCTGAGAAAGGGAAATGATTTCAGATTCTCTGACAAGGAGGAATATGCATTAATGCAATTGAAAAATAAGCTGATCGATGATCCTGTTTTGAAAATTTATGCGATGGCAGCTGATACAGAGCTTCAGACGGACGCTTGCAAGATCGAAATCGGGGCAATTTTACTACAAAGATCAGATGATGATAACAGCTTTCACCCCGTCTTCTACTATAGTAAAAAAAACGACGAAGGCAGAGGAAAACTATTCAAGTTACAGAGTTGGAGGTGTTGGCGATCATCACGGCACTGAAGAAATTTCGAGTTTATTTACAAGGGTTAACATTTACAATCGCAACTGATTGTGCTGCTTTTAAGGCCATTATGGAAAAGCGGGAGTTGACGTCGAGAATTGCTGGGTGGGCTTTGCAACTTCAAGAATTTGATTTCAAATTAGAGCATCGCCAAGGAAACCGAATGCGCCATGTTGATGCATTAAGTCGAAACCCTATATTATTGACAACCCAAAGCAACTTAATTACTAGAATCAGAGTGGCTCAACGAGAAGATGATACTTTGAAACCCATATTCGAGCTGCTAAAGTCAGGTGAGTTTGATGATTATGTAATTAATAATGGTCTTCTATTCAAGATGGTCCAAGGGAGCCTGTCATTGGTCGTACCGCGGGCCATGGAAAGGGAAGTCATAGTAGCGTACCACGAACAAGAACATTTCGCTGTGAGAAAGACCACCGAATTGCTAATACTTATTATACTACTAAAAAACAATATAAGTATTTCATGTGTGTGATTGATGGATTTTCCAAATTTATTTGGCTGTACCCTACGAAATCCGATACTACGAAGGAGACTCTGCAAAAGCTAGAAAACCAGAAGGCAGTGTTCGGTAGTCCTGAGCATATTATAACGGAGAGAGGAACGGCGTTTACATTGGCGGAATTTACAAAATATTGCCGAATCAAAAATAGTTTGCATTCAACCATCTCCGTGACGAAGCCAAGCAGAATATACTCAAAGTGCAAGATGAGAATAGAAAAGATTATAACAGGCGACGAAAGCAGGCATATACATATATACAAGGTAGGAGATGTTGTTGCAATTAAAAGGACACAATTTGGTAAGGGATCGAAAATCCAGCCGAAGTATTTAGGTCCTTATGAGGTTGTGAAAGTAAAGGACAAAGACTGCTACGATCTACAAAAAATTGGAAGTTCGGACGGTCCTATTCTAACGTCTACTACAGCCGAATTCATTAAACTTTACTACGATGGTATATCGGACGATGATAACGATCACGAATATGAAAATTTAGAATCATCCGGGCCGGATGATGGTAGCAGGAGGGCCGTGTGGGATCACCCTGTAAATAGTCAAACTAAATATTGTATTATAATGTATTAAAATCTGTTTATTACTTTGTACTTTAGTATTGGTCATTTACAAGTAAAATAAAAGCCGATTGTAATATTGGACACACAAGAAGATAATCAGTCGTGAAACACAAAACCAAATTATAATAAAATAAATATATATATATATATATATATATATATATATATATATATATATATATATATATATATATATATATATATATTATATTTTATATATATATATATATATATATATATATATATATATATATATATATATATATATATATTGTTACGTTTTTGCCTTGTCAATCAAGGTTCGTATCACTGGATTGTGAATAATACAAACTCAATTCAATTTATCACCAACGAATTTATTTATTTCACAAAATTTATTACAACACAGTTTATCAATCAAAATTCACAAAATCACTTTATATAAATTATTCTCAAATTTTACTAATCACTTTTACTTTTTATTTCGCACAAAAACACTTTTTAAATCACTTTTTAATTCCTTTTTAATCTTTATACTATCGCTTTCCAAATATTACTAATAATCTTACAAGTTTACACTATCGCGTTCCAAATACGAATAATCCAATTCGATCTTGTTCGCCTTTTTATACACAAACCAAGCTTCTCGAAAGTTCACGACTTTTCCAGTTGGAATAGCGTAGAAAACATTACGTAACAATTTTTATCATGGAAAATTCCATTTAGTACATTAAACATTGAGCTATTAGTTTTACTTATTCTATTACACACTAGGTGTCACCGTCACAATATATATATATATATATATTATTATATATATATACATATATATATATATAATTAGGATGGCCCTTATTTTGAGCAATATTTTTAAATCTTAGCAGCACCCCTAGATATCACTGAAATTTGAAGTATCTTGCTTGATTCCCATCACGGAACCCATAATACGGATCAGCTTTTAGGGGTTCCTAGACTTTCTAGTAGCAGAATGGAATATAAAAGATTCAGTTCAAGTGTTTGTTCGGTACCACCACGCCAATACTGGAAAATTGAACGGTGCTTGCGAATTATTGGACAGAAAATTCTGGAGAAGCATATTGTTTCACGCTTCTAAACGTCATATCTACGAATTAATTGTAAGAGCAGTTTTTGAATTAAAGTTTCCAGCTACTACTAGACCAAATCTGCCTATTTTTGTGCGATTTAAAAGTGCTTTTAATGGTTTAGATAAAAAAGATGGAAAGAAAATAAAAAAATTATAGAAGCTTTCAACGCTTTCGTCGGTCATATTCAAACATTTTGTTTCAACGATTATTACAAATTTATCATATGTTTTATTTGGAGGTGTACCAATTTCTTCCTTTTCACCCGTGTCACAGGCAAGATGGATGGCAAATGCCCTTTAAACGTATTTCTGTTTAGAGACCAGTTTAAACTAACAACAAATGCGTAATTTGCACTTTTATAATTCGATTTTACTTCAAAGTATGGTTTAGATGTCGAATAGCTGTTGAAGCTCCTTATCTCTCCTTATCATTAATAAGTTTCTAATCATTCTTAATCATTCGTGCATTTCTAGGAAATTTTTAAGAAAAACCGATGGTATAGGTTTCAGAGAAAGAACAAACTGTTCCTATTGCTATTAAATATTTTCTGAAGAACGGCCCAACAATTTCTTCTCGGTTGCTGACGGTGATTATCTGAGTATACACGTAATCAGGCTCAATAGAAATAAAAATGGGCTTTAGGTTCTGACCGATATTCAGATTAAGACGAAAAATTGCTACGCTCGTTTGAAATCAAAGCTTTCGACATCGATAACTATAACGATTTTAGTGTTTTTGTTACTGACCATCCTAATGAACGTACGTCTGGATCCGGGTAGATTCATGGCTAGGGAGTTCTCATCATTAGGACTTAGAATTGGTCTCACAAACCTTACGTACATTTTTTTTTTATACAAGAATTATCACATGGGGCACTTCCTCAATCACATCACCAATAAAAGAAATTATTTTTATACCATTTTTTAAAACAGAAATTTAATTCATAATTTCAATAACAAAAATAAAAATTTATAAACTTTCTAATTTTGGAAAATTAGTAAAAAATATTTTTAAAGCGAAAAAGAAAGAGATTTGTATATACCTAGGCAAAATTGTTAAAAAAAACTCACCAGAACTTTTCCGAAGAGTACTCTTGGGCATCCGTTCGGATGGCTGTAAAAAAAATTTTATAACTTGCACGCACTATGGGTATCTTTCGTTTTCCCTTTTCTCTCTTTTCCTTCTTTTTTTTTTCAAATTTTCTTATAATTTAACTTAACATATGAATAATTAATTTTTAAACTCCAATTTTCCACAATTATGTATGTATACTAGATTTTTTTTTTTTTATAATATATAACAATATGTCACCACAGGTACACACACTCACTACACCGATGATGCATTTGGTAGACCGAATATATATATATTTTTTTTTTTATGGGTAACTCGCGTAATCCTATAGTGTATAGTTGCAAATTCCTCTCGGTCCTATTGGGCAAAATAGGCATCAAACCATAGTTGAAATACACCAACTAACTGCATTCGAACCTTCTTTTATTTTCGTCTATGTGCTTTCGGTTAGTTTTTCACCAACCCAAAAATGATCGAGAGGCCGAATATTGACCTGCAAAAATCAATTTGCTTGATCGCCACTCCAACGTGGTTCATTTATTTATTATCATATTATAATAAATCCTATCGAAGGAAAATGGGACACAATATAGTACTTATAAACCAAAATAAAACCCAAAAAAATTATCATGAAAAAAAAAAAATCTTACCAGATTCTTCGTTTTATGATTTCTTGTGACTGATGAAAAACACTTAATAATTTCAATTTCACAATTGTGCTTTCTTTCGTTTTTACTTGTACTGATCAGCTTGACCTCTCGATTGAAATTGGCATAATCATTCGCAGAAGATATAAAACGCTAGAATTTCCCCTATGACTACAGTAATTAAATTGTTTAACCCCGCCAATATTTTGTTCTTTTTGGTAATTATACGTAAATGAATACTGTGTATGTATCCAAAAAAAACAATGATTAGTGATCAGTAATCACAACCTTTTCAAACCAATTGAATCATCATTAACAACATACTTACACAGTCCATAATACACAATAGTACAGTACATAATATTCCAATATATTGATGCACTTACAGAAATAAAATATATAAATACATAGATAGGTATTACATAGGATGGCACTCCATTCAACCGGTAGTAAATAAACGTAAATAAAATAAAATAAAAATTTGGGCTATTGACCCGATGATGATAAATGCACAATATTTCAATGTTGTCTGTTTATTTTATTACTAGCTTAATAGAAAGGTATGCATCAATGTAGCCGTAACAACACAGGTTCTAAAGAACAATTAGAGTTAAATTGGACAGTAGAAACTGAAAACATCGGAAAGCATTGATTCAACTTTGCTACAAAAAAAACTAAATGGATAATAAATCTTGTTAAGAACGAATATCTTTGCAGTGGAATATGCCCAACACTTTACCCGAACTATCCCCGACCTCATAATTTACATTGCCGATCTTTCTATGAATTATTCCGCTGGTGAATTGAGGTGCAAACTTCGCGCAAAATTTCTTCGTTGCGTCACTTTGTGGATGAGTTCTAACGAAAATACTTTGGCCTGTCTTAAAATCGATTGGTCGTGTCCGCAAATTGTAGCGTTTTGCACTCTTTTCATAAGCATGACTAATATCTAATCGAACTTTATTATGAATTATAGCTAGTCTTGACGGTAGCGGCATCATGATTTCTCCTTCAGAGATATCTCCAAGTTGTCTTAATACTTTATAGTCATTCCCATGATTGATTCTGTGGTAGCCAAACAACAAAAAGTGAGGCGAGTTCTTGACAGTATCGTGCACCCCATTACGTAATGCACCTGCAATTTCGCTTAGATGTTTGTCCCATTTCGTGTGCTTATCCTTAATGTAAGATCGTATAGCACAGATTATTGAGCGATTTACCCGCTCAGACGCGTTTGACTGAGGTGAGTAAACAGCCGTTTTTGAATCGATTACTCCAAATTGATTCAGTAATTCCTTGTATTCGGCACTTCTAAACTGACTTCCATTATCAGAGTGTATTGTTTCAGGCACCCCGTAAACGCAAAATAATTCGTTTTTCAGATATTCCGTAATTTGTTGAGCGGTCCCTTTACCCAGTGGTCTTAACAAAACATATTTTGTAAAGTGATCTAACACGATTAATATGACTGTTTTTCCTTGACTAGAACGCGGATAAGGTCCTAGTAAATCTATATAAACTCTTTGCCAAGGCCTTTCTATATCGAACATTTTTCCCATTGGTGGACGTGTAATTTTGTTGGGTGACTTCGTAGTTTTGCATATCATACATCGAGATATATATTGGTGAACCTGTTTTGCCATTGAAGGCCAGAAATAATATCTGCGGATTTTTTCAAGTGTCCTCGTAATTCCACTATGAGCGGATAATGGATCATCGTGTTCATTCCTTATGAATGTCTCTCTTAAATGTTGTGGCACCCATAGTTTCCACACTGATAAATCCGACAATTCATCACTACGTCTTGGTTCTAGCCTTATATATATAAATTGATCGTGAATCCTAAATGCTGAATATTTCTCAGGATCTGAGCTTATCTTCGTACGCAAAGCGGCATATTCCGGTTCTTTTAGATCTTCATCATTAATAGTTACCTTTTTATCTTTTAACTGTTTATCACTGGTCTGAAACTCCTCAAGCGAATCGCAATATATACGGGATAGCATGTCTGGAACCACGTTGTCTTTCCCTTTTTCGTGCTTTATCTTGAATCTAAACCCTTGGAGTTTCAAACTCCATCGAGCTAGCCTACCACTCAAGTCTTTCTGGGACATCAACCATTTAAGACTTGCGTGGTCCGTTATGAGAGTGAATTCATAGCCTTCCACATATGCCCTGAATTTTTTAATGGCCAAAATAGCAGCTAAACATTCAAGCTCTGTAATATTATAATTTTTCTGAGCTTTATTTAATTTTTTGGACATAAATGAGATTGGTCGTTCATTGCCATCCAGATCGAGTTGAAATAAAACTGCTCCGACCCCTTCAGTGCTGGCGTCACATCGTATGTAAAAGGGTTCATCATATGATGGGTTAATTAAAACAGGAGCAGTGGTTAATAATGCTTTTAGACATTCGAATGCATTTTGTGCTTTATCGGTCCATGAAAATTTACCTTTCTTTAGACAGTCGCTAATTGGTGCCGTGACGTTAGAATAGTTTAAAATAAATCTCCTATACCAGCCAGCCATTCCTAGTAGTCGTCGAGTTTGTTTGGTGTTGGTTGGTGCAGGTAGATCTATTATCGCGTCAATTTTAGAAGGGTCTGGTTTTAGACCATTCTCCCCTACCAAATATCCAAGATATTTTATTTCCCGCATCACAAATTTACTTTTTTCTATATTAAGGGTCAGTTTTGATGTCCGTAATAAGTCGGAGACCAACTCTAGCAGTTCAAAGTGCTCCTTCAATGTACCGCTGATGATCAGTAAATCGTCTAAATAAACGAATATTCTATCATGCAACTCATGAGGAATTACTTTGTGCATCAGCCGGCACATTGATTGGGCTGCATTACACAGCCCAAACGGCATCACTTTGAACTGATAGAGTGGCCTCCCTGGTACTGTAAATGCTGTCTTGTCTCTGGAAGATTCCGCAAGCGGAATCTGCCAGAATGCGTCCTTCAAGTCCAGTCCAGTAATGTACTTCGTCTCAGTAAGTCGTCCTAAAAGTCCGTCAATAATCGGTAATGGGTATGCGTCTTTGATCGTCACTGAGTTTAATTTACGCGCATCCAAACATAAACGTCTCTTACCGTTGGCTTTTTTGACAAGAGTCACGGGTGAACTCCATGAGCTCGTGCTTACCTCTATTACGTCTAGTTGCAGCATTCTGTCTATCTCTTCATTCAACTCTTTTTGAATTGCTGGTGACACAGGATAGTGTCTTTGCTTGATGGGTTTTATTTTGTCGTCAATTTCAATTATATGTTCATGTAAATGGGTCTTGCCAAGTCCGTTTTTACTAAATGATGGAAATCGAGCTATGAGTTCATCTAATCTGATTTGATCTTCCGTTCCTAATTTATGAACATCCAATTTCTGCTGGATGACACCATCACTTATTTGGTTTATGGAAAGATTAGGAAATAACCCAAATGTTTGCAAAAAATCTATGCCGAGGTATAAAACAGACTGAAGAGTTGGAACTATGCAGAATTTAATATTAGCCGTCTTGTTACCAAAACTCACAGGCAACCAAATATATCCCTCGATTTTGTTTGACGTCCCATCCGCGGTGGTTATATTTGATTTTAATTTACGATAAGCAAGATTGTTTGATGCCAAAAATTCTTTGGAACCTCTTCCCAATACACTCACGGATGCACCACTATCTAATAAGCCACACATTTTTGAGTTTGCTATATTAACCTCTGCTTGGAGTCGAGGATCAGTTACAGATATTGCTTTGAGTAACGACGCTACACAGTGTTTTACCAAAAGACGTTTTTCTCTAAAATATTTTATTATTCTGGACATTGATTTACGTTTTATTGTGATTTTTGGTTTTACAGGAATATCATTGAAATTAGATTTGTTAGATGAATTATAGGTGTTTAATATGTGTACGTTACTTACTTCGAGGGTGGTTTGGTTGACCTCATGTTCTCCTCCGAGCGCGATCCCCTCACTGCATTCCCACTCGGACTTATGTTTTCCGATGCATAAAGCTGACACCTGGGGCAGTTAGGTTTGCGGACATTGGGTGCCCCACATCCGAAACAAAAAACGTTTAAAAACGACGTCGAACAATCTTGGTACCTGTGACCTATGTCTTTGCAATTCCAACATATTAAATTGTTGGGAGTTGTATCTGGTAGTCGGCTACGCTGATTTTGATTAAAGGCTTCAATTTCTATTTGCCGTTCGTTATTTACAGGTAATTGCCCACTGCTTTTATTTAAACTTAGTTCATTCATCGGCTGGATAAGGTTTACATCATACTTAAACGCCACTTCGTTTACAATTGGCCTTCGTCTAGATATCGATTGCTCTCCAAAGTGCCTTGGATCGTAGCCGGTCTGCTGCCACATCCTTTCATATCTTTGGCACAACACCCTCAATTCTTCTAAAGATCGTATCGAACTTTGGCTTGATAACGTCACGTTCTTCAACGCCGGATTCATGTTCTGGCATAAACGATATATGAGTTCTCTCTCGGACAATCTATTTTGAAGGCGGCCATTCAATTTTTGAACACTCAACGCAAAATCCGAAAATGACTCTCGTTGTTGATGCTTGCGGAGTATTTGTTCCCTGATTTCTTCTTCAAAATCATACGAGCTGAAATAGGCTATCATAGCAGACTTCATTTGGCACCATTCTACATCTGGATGATCTAGTTTATAGACCCAGTACCAGTCTTCGGCCTTTTTTGTTAAAAACAAATGCAACGCTCTTGTAAGTGCGGATTCTGGAAAGCCGTCATCTCGTGCTATCTGCTCCAACCTATGGATAAAATCATGAACGTTACATGTGTCACTACCGTCAAATGACAAGTTCCATGTTTGTCTAATTTTATGGAATCTCTGCATGATGTTTTGCGGTGCTGGCTTTGAAGAAAATTTCTGTGGCTCTGATATAGGCTGAAAATTGATATTTTGTCGTGGAATAAATTGATTTTGAATATTCTGGAATGGAATCTCAGTTTGTGAATTTGCAAAATGTGTATTCAACGGTGCTGTTTCGTTCAGATCATTTGTCTTACTGGTTCTTCTGGACTCAACCTGTGCAAACAAATCTACCACAGAATCTTTCATTTCCTTAGGAAATGGTTTATGGACCGCTGCTACTTTTCCTGGTGGTGATGTCGTATATTGACCGGGACTAGTGCGAGATATGTTGCCTTTTGGATCGCTGGGTTGATGAGTTGAAGCATCTTCAGCTGGTGGTAAATTGGTTGGACCAATTTGATGTGGAGAAGTTCTAAACGATTCCTTTTGGATAGCTGCAGTATTTATATCATTCACTATCTTTAAATATTGATTAAATAATCTGCGCCAACTGTTGTGTAACTTTGAAAGGATCCCCAAGTCTCCAAATGAATTCTCCAATCGTTTGGTTCGATCCCGGTAATGAATAATTTTCCCGAGCGTTTTTGCTGCTACTTCTAGGGAAACTGTATTATCTGTTTCTTCAATGAACTTCGACAGTTCATCATATTTACTTTTGCACAACTCAATTTCTACTTCTGGATTCATTTTAATATGTGATGAATTAGGTTTAAACTTAGCATCTTGTTCTTCAGCCATTAATAAATTATAAAGTATTGACTGAGCATCTGAAGTTCTACTTGACAGACCCCTAACCTGATATTCAGCTTCCAACTCCGACACTGAGAGATTTCGTAAATAACTAAGCGAATCCATTTTAAAAAAATATGGTTTGGAATTAGAAATAAACAAACTATTCACACAATTATCTCTAGGGTTGGTATTTTACTTCCCAAAGGTGAAGAAAAAATTGGACGAAACAAGAAAACTAAACTATGGGTATATACTAAATATTTACCAATATGTAAATATGTATATATATTCAAAGCTATATACTATAGTATATGTTATGTATATAATAATTATGAAAATAATAAAAAAAATTGTTATGTAGATATGTTGTATAACCCTTAACCAAAAAAAACGATAACCTAATTTGATCTCAACCAAACGAGTGAATCAACAACTATACACTATGAATATGATAATATGATATATTATAAACGTTTGTCAAAAAAAAATTATTGGATTGCAAAGATAAATATATGTGTATGTTTAATTATATGCAATTTACATATATTATTATAAATGTGATGTATTTACAAAAAGGATCAAAATTATATTGGTGATGGATCGATGAATATTTAAGCGCCATGTGAAATAATAAAAATAACTATTAAATCGAAAAGGAATGTACGCTATGAAAATCAACCTTGAGATGTTCCAACAAGTGATAATGAGATAAACAAATCATAGAATCACTATGGAATCAATCAAGTCAACCTTGCTAGAAAATCAATCAATGATAACCTTCAAAAGCACACATTAAAATTAGGAAATTGTGGATATTACTTATTTCAAACATTCCTGTGTAGAATGCCATAATCGAATGAATAAGACGAACTCTTGACTTCGCCAAGTATCTACTCCCCTTCATCCGAAAATGTGATCAATACACAAGCCTAAAACAAAATAAAAATTTGGAGGGAAATGAACTTTAAATTTAATTGAGAATGCAATATATAAAAAAAAATTAGAATTGGCACTAACCGCTAGTTAAAAATAAATCAGCATAAAAAACTCTATTTCGAAAAACAAACGTTGCAAAAAAAACAAAAAAAAATGATACACTAAGCGGTTGTAAAGAAGCCGTTGTTAAGCAGTGAAGCTGCTTGGATGACTTTTTAGGCCGACCATAAAAAAAAACAAAAAAAAAAAAATACGGTAATTATATTTTACATGGTTAACGAAATCATGTGCTATAACGGAATTTAAACCGCGCGATTTTTACCAACCGGAATTTCCACGCGGTCCCTGCTCGGGCGCCATTTTGTTACTGACCATCCTAATGAACGTACGTCTGGATCCGGGTAGATTCATGGCTAGGGGAGTTCTCATCATTAGGACTTAGAATTGGTCTCACAAACCTTACGTACATTTTTTTTTTATACAAGAATTATCACATGGGGCACTTCCTCAATCACATCACCAATAAAAGAAATTATTTTTATACCATTTTTAAAACAGAAATTTAATTCATAATTTCAATAACAAAAATAAAAATTTATAAACTTTCTAATTTTGGAAAATTAGTAAAAAATATTTTTAAAGCGAAAAAGAAAGAGATTTGTATATACCTAGGCAAAATTGTTAAAAAAAACTCACCAGAACTTTTCCGAAGAGTACTCTTGGGCATCCGTTCGGATGGCTGTAAAAAAAATTTTATAACTTGCACGCACTATGGGTATCTTTCGTTTTCCCTTTTCTCTCTTTTCCTTCTTTTTTTTTTTCAAATTTTCTTATAATTTAACTTAACATATGAATAATTAATTTTTAAACTCCAATTTTCCACAATTATGTATGTATACTAGATTTTTTTTTTTTTATAATATATAACAATATGTCACCACAGGTACACACACTCACTACACCGATGATGCATTTGGTAGACCGAATATATATATATTTTTTTTTTTATGGGTAACTCGCGTAATCCTATAGTGTATAGTTGCAAATTCCTCTCGGTCCTATTGGGCAAAATAGGCATCAAACCATAGTTGAAATACACCAACTAACTGCATTCGAACCTTCTTTTATTTTCGTCTATGTGCTTTCGGTTAGTTTTTCACCAACCCAAAAATGATCGAGAGGCCGAATATTGACCTGCAAAAATCAATTTGCTTGATCGCCACTCCAACGTGGTTCATTTATTTATTATCATATTATAATAAATCCTATCGAAGGAAAATGGGACACAATATAGTACTTATAAACCAAAATAAAACCCAAAAAAATTATCATGAAAAAAAAAAAATCTTACCAGATTCTTCGTTTTATGATTTCTTGTGACTGATGAAAAACACTTAATAATTTCAATTTCACAATTGTGCTTTCTTTCGTTTTTACTTGTACTGATCAGCTTGACCTCTCGATTGAAATTGGCATAATCATTCGCAGAAGATATAAAACGCTAGAATTTCCCCTATGACTACAGTAATTAAATTGTTTAACCCCGCCAATATTTTGTTCTTTTTGGTAATTATACGTAAATGAATACTGTGTATGTATCCAAAAAAAACAATGATTAGTGATCAGTAATCACAACCTTTTCAAACCAATTGAATCATCATTAACAACATACTTACACAGTCCATAATACACAATAGTACAGTACATAATATTCCAATATATTGATGCACTTACAGAAATAAAATATATAAATACATAGATAGGTATTACATAGGATGGCACTCCATTCAACCGGTAGTAAATAAACGTAAATAAAATAAAATAAAAATTTGGGCTATTGACCGATGATGATAAATGCACAATATTTCAATGTTGTCTGTTTATTTTATTACTAGCTTAATAGAAAGGTATGCATCAATGTAGCCGTAACAGTTTGCTGGGTTGATTTATTTGTAATATACGTTTTACACTCCAAATTTACCTCATTTTGCCAAACAAATTCAACCTTTTACAAATCTTTTATTATCGGTAAACCGTAAATATAAACTTAATTTAAAGGTAAACCTGGTAAAACCGGTTATTTTGAAAAACTACTTTAAATAAAAGGAAATTGCAAATTCCCAATTAATTTTGCAATTTGTGATGATGTTTGTTTTTAATTGTTTTCGGCGTGGTTCCCCAGTTTAATATCCCCTTGTCTCGGATTCCATCTTTTGATCACATTTTAAAATTTCTCGAGATTATTGGAGTGTAGCATGGAAATGGGATGCATGATGTTCGAGACTTAATTGGTGATTCAGAGTTTCGAAACAGCTTTTAGATTAGGAGGAGATTTTCTAGATTATTCGAGTATTGTTGTGATGGTCGGGTTGTATTTGATAGTTCGATGTTACTCGAGAATCTTCCTATTCAAAAAATACGATTGTTCGATATTTACGAAATTATCCGATACTATTTGTTAGTTACATTATTATTGCATGCCATTTTGTTAACCATTAACTTGCATATTAGCAAATTAACTATCTGGAAATTCAAGATACTTTAAAAATTCGACTTTTTTGAGATTATTTCGAAGCTCTTGATATTTAGAACCGTCATAGCATTGTGTTGATTGCAAGAAATTGCGTTTTGATTGAGGCATTGAACTGAATCACTTGCTGTTTCGTACGCTCGAATTAGATACTTTTAATTAATGCGAGGTTGTACAATAGGAACAAATATATTTTTAACAAAACACTTTACTTGTTCACTTGTTACAAGAAGTATTTCTAGAGGCCCAAGAAAAATTTTGCGGGAGGCCCGAAATTTGTAGTTACGCCACTGTGCGTATTACAAATAGTGACTGATTACAGCAAAAGATTTCCGCCAGATATAAAATCAGCACTATGCGTAAATATGTGGCAAATTTTGAGACTCGACCTTTAACGTAACTACGCCTCAAGTAGGAATTTGGCTTAGTCAGAAAAGCATGTGAAGTTATCCCAGTTTTTCATCCCAGAAAAAATAAAAATGTTCATCGGGTAATACTATCTCATCCAATCCCAGTTTTTATCTATATATATTAGAAATGTAAGTAAAAAATAAAATGATGATTACATTTTTTCATCCCATCCCAGCTTTTTCTATATATTGTCTTTCCAAAACAAAATATTCAATATAAACTGATCATAATTTTAAATTATTTATTGCCGATCTCATAAGAACTTAGTGGGCCGGAAATGATTCTTTATATTTTGAGTTGGTAATGGTATAGACTAACTTTGGTGAAAATCTAAGATCAGATCTAAGATACTATTACCAACTCAAAATATAAAGAATCATTTCCGGCCTACTAAGTTCTTATGAGATCGGTAAAAAAGAATTTAAAATTTTGATTATTTTATATGAAGCCATTTGGAAGTTGGCCGATTGTGGAAATTGCACCCATACGGCTGATCTTAGATTTTCACCAAAGTTAGTCTATACCATTACCAACTCAAAATATTAAAAATCATTTCCGGCCCACTAAGTTCTTATGAGATCGGTAATAAAGAATTTAAAATTTTTATTATTTTATATGAACCCATTTGGAAGTTGGCCGATTGTGGAAATTGCACCCATACAGCTGATCTTAGATTTTCACCAAAGTTAGTCTATACCATTACCAACTCAAAATATAAAGAATCATTTCCAGCCCACTAAGTTCTTATGAGATCGGTAATAAAGAATTTAAAATTTTGAATACTTTATATGAAGACGTTTGGATGTTGGCCGATTGTGGAAATTGCACCCATACGGCTGATCTTAGATTTTTAACAAAGTTAGTCTTTACCATTACCAACTCAAAATATAAAGAATCATTTCCGGCCTACTAAGTTCTTATGAGATCGGTAAAAAAGAATTTAAAATTTTTATTATTTTATATGAAGCCATTTGGAAGTTGGCCGATTGTGGAAATTGCACCCATACGGCTGATCTTAGATTTTTACCAAAGTTAGTCTATACCATTACCAACTCAAAATATAAAGAATCATTGCCGGCCCACTAAGTTCTTATGAGATCGGTAATAAAGAATTTAAAATTTTGATTATTTTATATGAACCCATTTGGAAGTTGGCCGATTGTGGAAATTGCACCCATACGGCTGATCTATGATTTATACCAAAGTTAGTCTATACCGTTACCAACTCAAAATATCAAGAATCATTTCCGGCCTACTAAGTTCTTATGAGATCGGTAAAAAAGAATTTAAAATTTTTATTATTTTATATGAAGCCATTTGGAAGTTGGCCGATTGTGGAAATTGCACACATACGGCTGATCTTAGATTTTTACCAAAGTTAGTCTATACCATTACCAACTCAAAATATAAAGAATCATTTCCGGCCCACTAAGTTCTTATGAGATCGGTAATAAAGAATTTAAAATTTTTATTATTTTATATCAAGCCATTTGGAAGTTGGCCGATTGTGGAAATTGCACCCATACGGCTGATCTTAGATTTTCACCAAAGTTAGTCTATACCATTACCAACTCAAAATATTAATAATCATTTCCGGCCCACTAAGTTCTTATGAGATCGGTAATAAAGAATTTAAAATTTTGAATACTTTATATGAAGACGTTTGGATGTTGGCCGATTGTGGAAATTGCACCCATACGGCTGATCTTAGATTTTTAACAAAGTTAGTCTATACCATTACCAACTCAAAATATAAAGAATCATTGCCGGCCCACTAAGTTCTTATGAGATCGGTAATAAAGAATTTAAAATTTTGAATACTTTATATGAAGACGTTTGGATGTTGGCCGATTGTGGAAATTGCACCCATACGGCTGATCTTAGATTTTTAACAAAGTTAGTCTATACCATTACCAACTCAAAATATAAAGAATCATTTCCGGCCCACTAAGTTCTTATGAGATCGGTAATAAAGAATTTAAAATTTTTATTATTTTATATGAACCCATTTGGAAGTTGGCCGATTGTGGAAATTGCACCCATACGGCTGATCTTAGATTTGCACCAAAGTTAGTCTATACCGTTACCAACTCAAAATATCAAGAATCATTGCCGGCCCACTAAGTTCTTATGAGATCGGTAATAAAGAATTAAAAATTTTTATTATTTTATATGAACCCATTTGGATGTTGGCCGATTGTGGAAATTGCACCCATACGGCTGATCTTAGATTTTCACCAAAGTTAGTCTATACGATTACCAACTCAAAATATAAAGAATCATTTCCAGCCCACTAAGTTCTTATGAGATCGGTAATAAAGAATTTAAAATTTTGAATACTTTATATGAAGACGTTTGGATGTTGGCCGATTGTGGAAATTGCACCCATACGGCTGATCTTAGATTTTTAACAAAGTTAGTCTATACCATTACCAACTTAAAATATAAAGAATCATTTCCGGCCTACTAAGTTCTTATGAGATCGGTAAAAAAGAATTTAAAATTTTTATTATTTTATATGAAGCCATTTGGAAGTTGGCCGATTGTGGAAATTGCACCCATACGGCTGATCTTAGATTTTTACCAAAGTTAGTCTATACCATTACCAACTCAAAATATAAAGAATCATTGCCGGCCCACTAAGTTCTTATGAGATCGGTAATAAAGAATTTAAAATTTTGATTATTTTATATGAACCCATTTGGAAGTTGGCCGATTGTGGAAATTGCACCCATACGGCTGATCTATGATTTTTACCAAAGTTAGTCTATACCGTTACCAACTCAAAATATCAAGAATCATTTCCGGCCTACTAAGTTCTTATGAGATCGGTAAAAAAGAATTTAAAATTTTTATTATTTTATATGAAGCCATTTGGAAGTTGGCCGATTGTGGAAATTGCACACATACGGCTGATCTTAGATTTTTACCAAAGTTAGTCTATACCATTACCAACTCAAAATATAAAGAATCATTTCCGGCCCACTAAGTTCTTATGAGATCGGTAATAAAGAATTTAAAATTTTTATTATTTTATATCAAGCCATTTGGAAGTTGGCCGATTGTGGAAATTGCACCCATACGGCTGATCTTAGATTTTCACCAAAGTTAGTCTATACCATTACCAACTCAAAATATTAATAATCATTTCCGGCCCACTAAGTTCTTATGAGATCGGTAATAAAGAATTTAAAATTTTGAATACTTTATATGAAGACGTTTGGATGTTGGCCGATTGTGGAAATTGCACCCATACGGCTGATCTTAGATTTTTAACAAAGTTAGTCTATACGATTACCAACTCAAAATATAAAGAATCATTGCCGGCCCACTAAGTTCTTATGAGATCGGTAATAAAGAATTTAAAATTTTGAATACTTTATATGAAGACGTTTGGATGTTGGCCGATTGTGGAAATTGCACCCATACGGCTGATCTTAGATTTTTAACAAAGTTAGTCTATACCATTACCAACTCAAAATATAAAGAATCATTTCCGGCCCACTAAGTTCTTATGAGATCGGTAATAAAGAATTTAAAATTTTTATTATTTTATATGAACCCATTTGGAAGTTGGCCGATTGTGGAAATTGCACCCATACGGCTGATCTTAGATTTGCACCAAAGTTAGTCTATACCGTTACCAACTCAAAATATCAAGAATCATTGCCGGCCCACTAAGTTCTTATGAGATCGGTAATAAAGAATTAAAAATTTTTATTATTTTATATGAACCCATTTGGATGTTGGCCGATTGTGGAAATTGCACCCATACGGCTGATCTTAGATTTTCACCAAAGTTAGTCTATACGATTACCAACTCAAAATATAAAGAATCATTTCCAGCCCACTAAGTTCTTATGAGATCGGTAATAAAGAATTTAAAATTTTGAATACTTTATATGAAGACGTTTGGATGTTGGCCGATTGTGGAAATTGCACCCATACGGCTGATCTTAGATTTTTAACAAAGTTAGTCTATACCATTACCAACTTAAAATATAAAGAATCATTTCCGGCCTACTAAGTTCTTATGAGATCGGTAAAAAAGAATTTAAAATTTTTATTATTTTATATGAAGCCATTTGGAAGTTGGCCGATTGTGGAAATTGCACCCATACGGCTGATCTTAGATTTTTACCAAAGTTAGTCTATACCATTACCAACTCAAAATATAAAGAATCATTGCCGGCCCACTAAGTTCTTATGAGATCGGTAATAAAGAATTTAAAATTTTGATTATTTTATATGAACCCATTTGGAAGTTGGCCGATTGTGGAAATTGCACCCATACGGCTGATCTATGATTTTTATAAAAGTTAGTCTATACTGTTACCAACTCAAAATATAAAGAATCATTTCCGGCCTACTAAGTTCTTATGAGATCGGTAAAAAAGAATTTAAAATTTTTATTATTTTATATGAAGCCATTTGGAAGTTGGCCGATTGTGGAAATTGCACACATACGGCTGATCTTAGATTTTTACCAAAGTTAGTCTATACCATTACCAACTCAAAATATAAAGAATCATTGCCGGCCCACTAAGTTCTTATGAGATCGGTAATAAAGAATTTAAAATTTTGATTATTTTATATGAACCCATTTGGAAGTTGGCCGATTGTGGAAATTGCACCCATACGGCTGATCTATGATTTTCACCAAAGTTAGTCTATACCGTTACCAACTCAAAATATAAAGAATCATTTCCGGCCTACTAAGTTCTTATGAGATCGGTAAAAAAGAATTTAAAATTTTTATTATTTTATATGAAGCCATTTGGAAGTTGGCCGATTGTGGAAATTGCACCCATACGGCTGATCTTAGATTGCACCAAAGTTAGTCTATACTATTACCAACTCAAAATATAAAGAATCATTTCCGGCCTACTAAGTTCTTATGAGATCGGTAATAAAGAATTTAAAATTTTTATTATTTTATATGAAGCCATTTGGAAGTTGGCCGATTGTGGAAATTGCACCCATACGGCTGATCTTAGATTTTTACCAAAGTTAGTCTATACCATTACCAACTCAAAATATAAAGAATCATTGCCGGCCCACTAAGTTCTTATGAGATCGGTAATAAAGAATTTAAAATTTTGAATATTTTATATGAACCCATTTGGAAGTTGGCCGATTGTGGAAATTGCACCCATACGGCTGATCTATGATTTTCACTAAAGTTAGTCTATACCGTTACCAACTCAAAATATAAAGAATCATTGCCGGCCCACTAAGTTCTTATGAGATCGGTAATAAAGAATTTAAAATTTTGAATATTTTATATGAACCCATTTGGAAGTTGGCCGATTGTGGAAATTGCACCCATACGGCTGATCTATGATTTTCACTAAAGTTAGTCTATACCGTTACCAACTCAAAATATAAAGAATCATTTCCGGCCCACTAAGTTCTTATGAGATCGGTAATAAAGAATTTAAAATTGTTATTATTTTATATGAAGCCATTTGGAAGTTGGCCGATTGTGGAAATTGCACCCATACGGCTGATCTTAGATTTTTACCAAAGTTAGTCTATACCATTACCAACTCAAAATATAAAGAATCATTTCTGGCCTACTAAGTTCTTATGAGATCGCTAATAAAGAATTTAAAATTTTGTATATTTTATATGAAGCCAATTGGAAGTTGGCCGATTGTGGAAATTGCACCCATACAGCTGATCTTAGATTTTCACCAAAGTTAGTCTATACCGTTACCAACTCAAAATATAAAGAATCATTTCCGGCCCACTAAGTTCTTATGAGATCGGTAATAAAGAATTTAAAATTTTTATTATTTTATATGAAGCCATTTGGAAGTTGGCCGATTGTGGAAATTGCACACATACGGCTGATCTTAGATTTTTACCAAAGTTAGTCTATACCATTACCAACTCAAAATATAAAGAATCATTGCCGGCCCACTAAGTTCTTATGAGATCGGTAATAAAGAATTTAAAATTTTGATTATTTTATATGAACCCATTTGGAAGTTGGCCGATTGTGGAAATTGCACCCATACGGCTGATCTATGATTTTCACCAAAGTTAGTCTATACCGTTACCAACTCAAAATATAAAGAATCATTTCCGGCCTACTAAGTTCTTATGAGATCGGTAAAAAAGAATTTAAAATTTTGAATACTTTATATGAAGCCATTTGGAAGTTGGCCGATTGTGGAAATTGCACCCATACGGCTGATCTTAGATTGCACCAAAGTTAGTCTATACTATTACCAACTCAAAATATAAAGAATCATTTCCGGCCTACTAAGTTCTTATGAGATCGGTAATAAAGAATTTAAAATTTTTATTATTTTATATGAAGCCATTTGGAAGTTGGCCGATTGTGGAAATTGCACCCATACGGCTGATCTTAGATTTTTACCAAAGTTAGTCTATACCATTACCAACTCAAAATATAAAGAATCATTGCCGGCCCACTAAGTTCTTATGAGATCGGTAATAAAGAATTTAAAATTTTGAATATTTTATATGAACCCATTTGGAAGTTGGCCGATTGTGGAAATTGCACCCATACGGCTGATCTATGATTTTCACTAAAGTTAGTCTATACCGTTACCAACTCAAAATATAAAGAATCATTGCCGGCCCACTAAGTTCTTATGAGATCGGTAATAAAGAATTTAAAATTTTGAATATTTTATATGAACCCATTTGGAAGTTGGCCGATTGTGGAAATTGCACCCATACGGCTGATCTATGATTTTCACTAAAGTTAGTCTATACCGTTACCAACTCAAAATATAAAGAATCATTTCCGGCCCACTAAGTTCTTATGAGATCGGTAATAAAGAATTTAAAATTGTTATTATTTTATATGAAGCCATTTGGAAGTTGGCCGATTGTGGAAATTGCACCCATACGGCTGATCTTAGATTTTTACCAAAGTTAGTCTATACCATTACCAACTCAAAATATAAAGAATCATTTCTGGCCTACTAAGTTCTTATGAGATCGCTAATAAAGAATTTAAAATTTTGTATATTTTATATGAAGCCAATTGGAAGTTGGCCGATTGTGGAAATTGCACCCATACAGCTGATCTTAGATTTTCACCAAAGTTAGTCTATACCGTTACCAACTCAAAATATAAAGAATCATTTCCGGCCCACTAAGTTCTTATGAGATCGGTAATAAAGAATTTAAAATTTTTATTATTTTATATGAACCCATTTGGAAGTTGGCCGATTGTGGAAATTGCACCCATACGGCTGATCTAAGATTTTTACCAAAGTTAGTCTATACTATTACCAACTCAAAATATAAAGAATCATTTCCGGCCTACTAAGTTCTTATGAGATCGGTAATAAAGAATTTAAAATTTTGATTATTTTATATTGAATATTTTATATCCGAAATACACTATATAGAAAAAGCTGGGATGGAATGAAAAAATGTAATCATCATTTTATTTTTTATTTATATATCTAATATGTGTAGAAAAAACTGGGATAACTTCACATGCTTAATCAGAAGCAGCGTAAGTTTCATTCAAATCAAATCTTTGTACCAAAATACAATAATCTCAAGAACAATATATAATTTGACAATAATTCTTTACATTGAATGGTGTGGTGTGAATTAGGGTAGTTTGGTTTACCAAATGAAATTTTAACCATTTATAGTTAAATTTGGTGTAAGAACAAAAAATATACAGCAAAAAACTGTTTTACTCCACTTTTCTGTTTTGGTTTATTTACCAATGGGCCTATAAATCTCCATTGTGTTTCTACATTTCAGCTATTTAACCTTTTAGTAGTTAAGTCACGCCTCTATTACCAAAATGGATCACTTTTATGAAAGCCCATCAAAATATTTATTTAACTTTTTATTTATAGAATGTTTTTCAAGCATTTTCCCAATTGTGTTTTTCGTTTCTAAAAAGTGTTTTTAAGCTTTTTTTGCTTGAAAATTATTCGTTTTCTACTTTTTCTACGATTTTTTGTTAGTATAGATATGAAGCTATCATAGGCAACTTCTGCACTATCAGTGTCATAAACAGATAATTAAGTAGTTGTCAGTAAGATATCTGTGTAATTTGACTACTTGACGCTTAAGCTTGCCACTAAACTTAATTTCCAACGAAAATAAGTTATAGTTATATCGACAAGAATTTCTAAGATTGGTAAACACACATACACAAAAATCGCGAGATACATCCCACATCATTATACATTACTCGTATTTTATTCATTATGTAATATAATAAAATTTCCAATCACACATATTTACCGTAGGATTTCTGCTTATGGCATCAGATTATCTGACAAAGGATACCTGAGCAGTACCGTTATGTAACATTTAACTTGAGTTATCCTTTCTTTTATCAAAATGGCAAATAAATTTATATTACATTAAGATCAATTTTATTTATTTAAAACAAGCCCAGAATTCTATCCTTCACTCACACAATTTTATTAGTTAAATATTAATAATTAATTAAATGAATTAAATTAACTAAAATTAGATTGACTTACTATTATTTCAGTGAATTTACAAACTAAATTAATATTTAATTTACGCTGAAACACAAAAACATTTCTTTCTGACAATAAGCCCTTTATGGTCTATTTTGAAATTCAGACACAGAATTTGGCAAAATTATCCTGGAAAAGGGAGATTTAATTTTATAATTAATATGAAATAATGGTGTAATTAAACTTTGGAATGAAAATTAGGAAATTCGTGAACATTTGGAAACTTTTTTTTTCACATACTTGTATTTTTGAACAATTATTTCTTTTGAACGAAAATTCCGGAAAAATGATGGATGCCAGATTTTCCAGAAAATTTTGTTTTTTCAAAAATGTTTTCTAACAAATATTAAACTTTTCCCGAAGCACAAAATGTTTAATTTTAAATTGTTTTCCGCATGTGAATTTTAAAAAAATAATCAACATAACAAAAAAGACAATAATATAGATTAGATCTTTGAAAACCCCCGTTTTTTCGGAATTTATATAATTCATCCTGTTTCAGGTATGTAATTGATTTCAATTTTTATTTATTCCTCATACTAAAATAGAGAACTCCCCTAAACCGAGCAGACGGAAAAAATACTAAAAAAATATTAAAAATTTTCCCGGAAAATGTGGTTATATTTCAGGGAAATTTAGGGTAAATCACCGTAAACCACTCAAATTCACACTCCCAACATAAACGTAAATGTATTAAAATAATTAGGATTTATCGTATTTTCAACAAAATTAAAAGAGAAAAATTGGAAAATGTGAAAATATTCCCGGAAAAAACGTCATTTTAACATTTTAAAAACTGTCTGTATTATCTCAGAGACAGATAGATTGGCAGACAAACAGACAGACAGACCGACAAACACCATTTCGAAACTCAATTTACCGCACTCAAAGGAGTCTAAACGGATAAATCCCTAAAATTTTCCAGACTTAAATAAATCCCTTCAGCAACGATCAACGAGTAGTTTATTCGTTTAACTTGGTGTTAGCAGATAAGTTGGAAACATTTTCTGGACGTCCTCGGCTCTACTGACAAAACGAAAGAAATTGTTGTTGGATCGAAACGCCACATAACGTACATCACACAAGCGGCGCTACAATTTTTCAGACCTCATGCTTTGCGTCATGTTGAATATTCAGGCAGAATACTCAAAATACTTATCACTAATTGCTTCAGAATAATGCGTGTCTGGAGTGAGTTACTTCCCCCTAAATGAATATTGGCTGTAAAAGTTGTTGTAGTTTGAGTAGCTAGGTTAGGTGGGAGGTGGGACACAGTTCTCCATTTGCAAGCAATAAAGGAAAGGGAAGGGAACGAAAATTATAAGCATACAATTTTCCGCTTTGCATTAACGAATGAGACAGCAAGTAGACTAGTAAAATTCAAAGAAAAGATTCGTGAAATTCTTCAAAGCAATGGAGCTTAAAAAAGGGAAGTTCCTGAGAAATTTGAAGTTTTAAGGGAACACGCCTGTTAAGCATACTAACAATACGCAATAGCTGCTTGAATTGCAGATTTGATGTATGGAAATTACACCACTATGCATACATTCCCGAAAAATTAAGGGTGCTTTTGCGTTATGAAATTGTACCCCAAAACAGAAATAAAGAAAATGGGCCAAATTAATTGAAAAACACCTAACAATACATTAAATAAAACCTTAATTATTTAAGATATTTGTACGATGAAGAAAAATATTCTGATAAAGGAAGATTCTAGTTTTAAAATTAAATTTCCATTTCCTGGAATATTTTAAAATTCAATTTTTTTGTTCCAGAACCGAGTTTACTATTAATGTTAATGTTTATTTCAATCCTTGTTCAACTTACAAATTTGTCAAGTAGTCTGGAAATCAAAACTGTACGTCATTTAGCACAATTCACATCAAAAAATGCCTCTAAAGGCACAAATAATGTAAATAATTATGTTGGCAAATGGCAATGACCCGGGTTCTTAAAGGGCCTTTCAAGACAATACTAATGACATATTTCCACAGTTTTGTTATCATCAGAATTTAAAACAAAAAGATCCCATTTACTATTTGTTTTCAATTGTTTTACTGTCAGACAGGCATCTTTTGTTTGTTATTTTCAATTCTAAAGAAAACAGCATCCTCCTCTACTTACTTTTATTTTAATTTAAACTCAATATACGGCAAAATACTCGGAGCATTTATTCATCTAAAAGGATTTATTCTTCTTGACAAATGAAAGTCACCAAACCAAACAAAGGGCCAAAAAAAGTAAAAAAAACAATAATTTAATCAATAATATTGTGAACACTAACGCAGCACAACGATATAAAAATTACTTGTGCGTATATTCAAAAATCTCATTCCACCTCGGTTCCATCTGTATAATTATTAATCATAATAAATCTAATTTCCAACGAAACAATTTTGCCAATAATACCAAAGACGTACAAACATAATTTGTTTTTTCGCAGAATTAATTTTGTTTTGGCATGGTAATATTATCCGTGTATAGATAGATGATGATGATGTTGGATGATGAAATTCGTGGAAATGAAAATCGCGTTAAAAATAAAAATAAAAAATTTGTTAATCTCTATATCTTGACATTTTATGTATACCGAATACGTTTCCACAGCCAATTTTCAATAATTTCTTCTTTTTTGTTATGGATTCGTAATCTTACGATTTGCGGTTACGCACAACCAGCACAACAATATATGTTTCAAGCACGTATTTTTCAACTAATTAGTGTTACTCGGTAAATAAGCTAGACATAATATACGAGTAGCATTAGGTAACATTATATTTAAGAAATACGGGTTTGATTAATTTTTAAAATAATTAAAAGTTACAATATTTCATGTGGAATTCAGGTTTCATATTTATTCCACAATTTCCTGATCGAATAACTTAGTTAACTGTGGTTTTAACTTAATGGATAAACAAAGGGAAAATACACTTTTAAAAAAATATTTTTATGAATTTAAATTTGTCTGTCTGTAATCAGTTTTACAAAATGTAAAATGTAAAAAATGTAAAAAATATAAAAAATGTAAAAATGTCAAAAATGTACAAAATGTAAAAAATGTAAAAAATGTAAAAAATGTAAAAAATGTAAAACTGTTAAATATAAAATGTAAAATGTAAAATGTAAAATAATGTAAAATGTAAAATGTAAAATAATGTAAAATGTAAAATGTAAAATGTAAAATGTAAAATGTAAAATGTAAAATGTAAAATGTAAAATGTAAAATGTAAAATGTAAAATGTAAAATGTAAAATGTAAAATGTAAAATGTAAAATGTAAAATGTAAAATGTAAAATGTAAAATGTAAAATGTAAAATGTAAAATGTAAAATGTAAAATGTAAAATGTAAAATGTAAAATGTAAAATGTAAAATGTAAAATGTAAAATGTAAAATGTAAAATGTAAAATGTAAAATGTAAAATGTAAAATGTAAAATGTAAAATGTAAAATGTAAAATGTAAAATGTAAAATGTAAAATGTAAAATGTAAAATGTAAAATGTAAAATGTAAAATGTAAAATGTAAAATGTAAAATGTAAAATGTAAAATGTAAAATGTAAAATGTAAAATGTAAAATGTAAAATGTAAAATGTAAAATGTAAAATGTAAAATGTAAAATGTAAAATGTAAAATGTAAAATGTAAAATGTAAAATGTAAAATGTAAAATGTAAAATGTAAAATGTAAAATGTAAAATGTAAAATGTAAAATGTAAAATGTAAAATGTAAAATGTAAAATGTAAAATGTAAAATGTAAAATGTAAAATGTAAAATGTAAAATGTAAAATGTAAAATGTAAAATGTAAAATGTAAAATGTAAAATGTAAAATGTAAAATGTAAAATGTAAAATGTAAAATGTAAAATGTAAAATGTAAAATGTAAAATGTAAAATGTAAAATGTAAAATGTAAAATGTAAAATGTAAAATGTAAAATGTAAAATGTAAAATGTAAAATGTAAAATGTAAAATGTAAAATGTAAAATGTAAAATGTAAAATGTAAAATGTAAAATGTAAAATGTAAAATGTAAAATGTAAAATGTAAAATGTAAAATGTAAAATGTAAAATGTAAAATGTAAAATGTAAAATGTAAAATGTAAAATGTAAAATGTAAAATGTAAAATGTAAAATGTAAAATGTAAAATGTAAAATGTAAAATGTAAAATGTAAAATGTAAAATGTAAAATGTAAAATGTAAAATGTAAAATGTAAAATGTAAAATGTAAAATGTAAAATGTAAAATGTAAAATGTAAAATGTAAAATGAGCGTAAACTGTGCACAACTTAACAAAGATACGGACTTATAAAAACATATAACAATCGCTCGCCCAGATGTGAAAAATAAATAGCGCAGGAGAAAATCTCAGCTCATCTCATCTGGGCGCTGCTCATCAGGTTCCGCTGTTCAAATAGCAAACGTCGGTTGGCTCAACATTCGAAATCTTGAAAAATGAAAGTATTATCGAAGAACAGTCAACATCTGCAAAGGAGTAGTAAACAATGATGAAAAAATGGTGGAAATACGACAAAATAAAATAAAAAAATAATTACTACCGTTTAATATGTATCCCCAAAACACACACATACACATATTCCCTAATCGTTTTTAATATTTTACAAGAGTTTTGAAAAACGGATGTGAATTATGAATTCGCCGTTTTTCCCAATTTTATGAAATTTTATAATGATCTTTATATCCTATTCGCATAACCCACCGATAATCAAACATCGTCGCTCTATAAATAATTATACTCGTACAAGAAAAGTGTTGTATAGAAAAGTCATTAATTTACATTTTTTATCACTCGTTCGAGCTATGTATAGAAAATGAAAACGCAATTAGGTATGGATTGTCAGATAATTTGTGGAACGCATATTCTTCTTTCTACAAATTCTCATTATAACGTTTCAATCGAAATAAATTTAAAATTTAATACGATGGAAATTTTTGCAGAATCCTGAGAGGAAATGATTTAAATAAAAATGAAAAGACTGATGTGGTTTATAAACAATTACGATGGGTGTTGCGCTTATACGAGTACGTGTATTATGAATTTTCGATAATGTTTTTTTATGGTTTCATCGAATTATAATTTTTGTATGGCATGTTTTCAGCGAATTTATGTCAAATTGTCTCCTGAATGTTTTTCTTTTTTAGTTATGCTGTTCTTTGGAATGGGTTTGTATGTAGAAAACGATTTTTTTGTGGAAGTTAAAATTGAGGGGCATACATATAACTGAATGTTAGCCGTGGTTAGTTTTAAAGTTTAATAGTGTAATTTCAATTTAATTGCGCATAATGTGATTGGTTTGCGAATTAGGGTTTGCGAATTAGGTAACCAACATTGTTGTATGGATATTATATTAAATTACTGTTCCGTAATTACAGTTTCGTATTATGGTATAATGTTTTGTTTGTTTTGTTGGAAAAAGAACGATTTTCATCGATTTATTTAAATGGATTATATTATGTACAATGTAGTTTATCTGCTATTTTCTTTTCAAGTATAATCAATTTAATAAGATTTTTTTTATCCGAAGGACAGTTAATACTTATAATAAAGCAATAGCTTCTGAGTAAATAATTAGCCAACATTGATATTGTGAACATTTTGGCATTTGATGTGATGAATATGAAAAACATTACACTTGACACACCGTGATTTAGCTAAACGTGCTTGGCTGAACCCGTTTAAGTAATCTACCACTAATCCAGTTGCTATGACACACTGAGGTTTAGATAAACTGAAAATCACTTTAGTGATATTAAAGCAAATGTCAAAGACATTTCCATGTTATGTGTTTTGTAAATTATTTTTTATTATGTATATTGCAAGGCAATCCAAATAGACTTGGAGGGTCTCGAGGGCCATAAGGGCACTTCCTTTCGAATACCTCTCCCTTTCGGAAAATCCAAACTTATCCAAATACTGGAGACGATGTACGCATAATTAAACAATCGTGTGTTATATATAGACGTCTATATATTATCCAAACTCTGAACTGTCAGATAAAAGGAGTTACTAGTGGAATTAATGAGTCGTTAGGATTATTAACATCGAAAATCATTTTCACTGATACAAGCCGTGTTTTCCATGAGAACTGCACTAGAACTCGATAAACTTTAAATTCCTTTTATTCTTTGTAAACCGAATAAAAATAAATTCATAAAGCGCGAATGTTTAATGTATTTGACATAAATACATATTTTAAGTTTAAAAATTTCCCCCATCAGTTATTTCATCAATATTTTCTTATTTCTTGCTGACGTCATTACACGCAACTACACTCGATAAATTCATGGGTTTATCAAGTGTAACTAAAAAATAATTTACAATTGTAATTATTTATTGCTATAACAACTTAAAATGTGTATTTATGTGAAATGCACTTCACATTAGCACTTTATCAATTTAATTTTTTTCTGTGTCTACATAGAATAAAAGGAATTTAAAATTTATCGAGTTCTAGTGCAGTTCTCATGGAAAACACGACTACATTCAGCATTCCGCATAAATTTAAAATCTTAACCGACGATTTTCCAGTTCCTTCCAATGGAATTCTTGGTAATATTGCAGCAATATTAAAAACAGGCGTGCTTGTGGAAATACCATTGTTGAATCTCATAACCAAGCAATTACACTTAACTTGATAAATACCAACGAGCAATCTGTTGAAATTTCTTGTAACGACCTATGATACTCTTTAAGGACAACGTCTTCCATTTGGATGGTGATGAATTGACTGCTTCTCATAAGATTAAACTTAGTATTCCGACAATATACTACTGTGTTATAATTTATCAAATATCATATCGTATATCTGCTGCAATTAATACTGAAATCAAGTAAATGATATGCTAAAACAAAACATAATTGAACCAAGTACTAGCCCATGGAAGTTTCGTTTTTTAACTGTTCCGAAGAAATCTACTGATGATTAACGTAAACGACGCGTTGTCGTTGATTTCAGATGTGTTGAAATTTTGGATCAGCTGGGTAAAGTATCGTACTTCAAGACATTGGATATGATCAATGGATACCACAAGTTCTACTTGATGAAGATGCCAAACCAAAGAAAATCTAATCAAACTTTTAAGAGAATTTCATGGCACATCTATATAAGCGCCCTAGAAAGTACTACTATTTTAGGGCGAATCTTTTGAGAAACATAAAGCGAATCCCGTGCGAAGTGCCCTTGTATGGACTGGGAATATTGGATTCGATATTCTATGTTTATTTATAATTCAACACCTCACTCATCCACATAATATATGCCGTTTGAGTTAGTGTTTGGTATGCTTTGAAATTCACCGGTTTCATTACAATTACGACGATTATCTTCTAGATTTTAAACATAAATTACAGAGTCCATATGCAATAATTCGACAAAATGCGCTCAAATCAAAATTGAATTCCAAAACTTAATATGATCTTGAATCAAGTAACACCTCTTTCAAGTTGGAAATTTGGTTTGGTTAAAAAATGAAAGTAAAAAAATCAAACTCTCAAAATAGCATCAAAATAGCTCCAACGTGCTGCGACAACCAATTTCAAGAGGCATAATGTTCAAGGATTTAAATCTTTCAACATATGCAGGTAGATTCCTAATATTTTCCCACCATGGTAATCGGTTGTCAAACACATCTGTTTTCCTTGTAAAAAAATGAGAAAAGATTTTTGTACTAACTCAATTCTATTTTGGTGATGGTCTCAATTCTAATTCTGTGATATTCCAGAATGTCATCAAAAATCCTTTTTTGAATCCCATTTCCAAAGTACATCTGTGTCGAATTTCATCATAATCAGTTAAAAAATAGCCAAGTTTTATAATATCCGATATTGTACAATATGCCATATTGAAATATGCGCTCTTGTACCTTATGCCATAGTGTACCATATGCGTACTGAAATATGCCATTTTGAAATATGCCAGAGTGTACCATTTTCCATTTTGAAAAATTCCGTTTTGAAATATACCATAGGTTAGGCTAGGTTAAGGCGGCGGTCGACTTGGACCGGCATAGACACAAAACCCATACCACGATTTAGTTTTATTCGAATGTTAATTTATTGTAATTGAAGACTGCAACACAAACAGAATGTGATTTCTGAAGTCTATTTTTCAAAATTTTGCGCTTCGTTCTATACGCGCTAACGTAGTAGCACTATTATACAAAAATCCTAATTCTTCCACATTGTTTTAAAAAACAAACATGTCTATATTACCCTTCAAGCGACCTTTAAAAGTGTACAACCAATAGAAGGAGAAGAGTCGAAATACGCACAACTATAAGCTTGGTTCTGCGTAGACGCGTACAATGAAAGAATAGGAGACAAGCGTAACAAAAATAGCGACAAACCAACAAGGGAGAGGTTGTCTGACTTTACGTCAGTAAATAATGAGGTTGCAAAATCATACAAGATGCTGCAAGTCAGTAGTTAGAAAATTTGGAAAACCAGATATTTTTATTAAATGGACCTGCAATCTCATCAGATCGTATTGCTAAAGTTTTCAATTTAAAATTGGAAGCATTTTTAGTAAATACCAGACAAGGACAAGTTTTTGGAAAAGTACGTGCAACAGTGAACGTAATTGAATTTCAGAAGCGAGGTTTACCTCATATGCATATGCTAGTCATCTTAGGCATATGCATCTGTTAGTTCGCCTCGAACAACGGAAGAGATTAAATAAAATTATTTGGGCAGAGATGCCAGACAAGGAAAAATACATTGACTTTTACGAAGTTGTTGCGAAGCATATGACTCACGGTTCATGTTGAGTGAGAAATCAAAATTCTCCTTTAAAAAAAGCCGTAAAAAGCTGTTTCCTGATAAAGATACTGATTTAAAAGGGATTAATAATTCTTGGGTTGTTCCCTATAACTCATATCTGTCACAAAAATACAATTGCCACATTAATGTGGAGTTTTGCGCATTTGTAAGAAGCGTCAAATATGGGAACAAAGGATGTGATTGTATGAATGTAGAGATAACACAGGACGAAGTTCAGAATTTCCTTGATTCACGATACATAAGCCCCCCTGAAGCTTTTAGCTTGGTTTAAATTAAATCAAAAAACGGTAAAACTTTTTTATACTTTTATTAAACTTTTATTTAATTTTTATTAAACTTTTATTAAACTTTTATTAAAATTAAACTTTTATTAAATTTAAACTTTTATTAACCTTTTAATAAACTTATATTAAGCTTTTATTTAACTTTTTTAAACTTTTATTAAGCTTTTATTAAACTTTTATTTAAGTTTTATCAAACTTTTATTAAACTTTTGTTAAATTTTTATTAAACTTTTATTAAACTTTTATTAAGCTTTTATTAAACTTTTATTAAACTTTTATTAAACTTTTATTAAACCTTTCTTAAACTTTTATTAAGCTTTTATTAAACTTTTATTAAAATTAAACTTTTATTAGACTTTGGCACGGATTGGTTTTAGCTGTCTAACTTGACAGGCGACGGTAGCAAATTTTGGAAAAGGAAGATTTAATTTTGTTTTTAAATTAAAATAGAAATGAAATAAAATTTACTAATGTTTATTCAATTGTGTATTATGTTTGCAAATTTTGGAAAAGGAAGATTCCATTTTTTTTAATTAAATAAACAGCTATTTTTAGTTATTAATATTTCCACACCAAGAAATAAATGGCGCCACTTTGACTGAGACAGCTAAAACCAATGCTAGCCTAAACTTTTGTTAAATTTTTATTAAACTTTTATTAAACGTTTATTGAACTTTTATTAAACTTTTATTAAGCTTTTATTAAACCTTTTTAAAACGTTTATTAAGCTTTTATTTAACCTTTATTAAATTTTTGTTAAATTTTCATTTAACTTTTATTAAAATTAAACTTTTATGAAACTTTTATTAAGCTTTTATTAAACCTTTTTTTAACTTTTATTAGGCTTTTATTAAACTTTTGTTAAACTTTTGTTAAATTTTTATTAAACTTTTATTAAACTTTTATTAAACTTTTATTAAACTTTTATTAAACTTTTATTAAACTTTTATTAAACTTTTATTAAATTGTTATTAAATTTAAACTATTATTAAGCTTTTGTTAACCTTTTTAAACTTTTATTAAGCTTTTATTAAACTTTTTAAACTTTTATTAAGCTTTTATTAGACTTTTATTAAACTTTTATTAAACTTTTGTTAAATTTTTATTAAACTTTTATTAAACTTTCATTAAAATTAAACTTTTATTAAACTTTTATTAAATTTTTGTTAAATTTTTATTAAACTTTTATTAAAATTAAACTTTTATTAAACTTTTAATAAACCTTTTTTAAACTTTTATTAAGCTTATTAAACTTTTATTTCACCTTTATTAAACATTTATTAAATTGTTATTAAACTTCTATTAAACTTTTATTAAAATTAAACTTTTATTAAGCTTTTATTAAACTTTTGTAAGTTTTTTATTAAATTTTTGTTAAATTTTTAATCAGTTTTTATTAAACTTTTATTTAAATTAAAATTTTATTAAACTTTTATTCAACTTTTACTAAGCTTTAATTAAACTTTTATTAAACTTTTTTAAACTTGTATTAAACCTTTATTAAACTTTTGTTAAACTTTTATTAAACTTTTATTAAGGTTTTATTAAACCTTTTTTATACTTTTATTAAGCTTTTATTAAACTTTTATTTTACTTTTATTAAATTTTTATTAAACTTTTATTAAATTTAAACTATTATTAAACTTTTATTAACCTTTTTAAACTTTTATTAAGCTTTTTTAAAACTTTTTAAACTTTTATTAAGCTTTTATTAAACTTTTATTAAACTTTTATTAAACTTTTGTTAAATTTTTATTAAACTTTTATTAAACTTTCATTAAAATTAAACTTTTATTAAACTCTTATTAAGCTTTTATTAAACTTTTTTAAACTTTTATTAAGCTTTTATTAAACTTTTATTAAATTTTTGTTAAATTTTTATTAAACTTTTATTAAAATTAAACTTTTATTAAACTTTTAATAAACCTTTTTTAAACTTTTATTAAGCTTATTAAACTTTTATTTCACCTTTATTAAACTTTTATTAAATTGTCATTAAACTTCTATTAAACTTTTATTAAAATTAAACTTTTATTAAACTTTTATTAAGCTTTTATTAAACTTTTATTAGTTTTTTATTAAATTTTTGTTAAATTTTTAATCAATTTTTATTAAACTTTTATTAAAATTAAAATTTTATTAAACTTTTATTCAACTTTTACTAAGCTTTATTTAAACTTTTATTAAACTTTTTAAACTTTTATTAAACCTTTATTAAACTTTTGTTAAATTTTTATTAAACTTTTTTTAAACTCTTATTAAACTTTTATTAAGGTTTTAATAAACCTTTTTTATACTTTTATTAAGCTTTTATTAAACTTTTATTAAAATTAAACTTTTAATAAACTTTTATTAAGCTTTTATTAAACGTTTTTAAACTTTTATTAAGCTTTTATTAATCTTTTATGAAACTTCTGTTAAATTTTTATTAAACTTTTATTAAAATTAAACTTTTATTAAACTTTTATTTAACTTTCAGTAAGCTTTTATTAAACTTTTTATTAAACTTTTATTAAACTTTTGTTAAATTTTTATTAAACTTTTATTAATATTAAACTTTTATTATACTTTTATTTAACTTCCAGTAAGCTTTTATTAACATATTTAAAACTTTTACTAAGCTTTTATTAAACTTTTTTTAACTTTTATTAAACTTTTATTAAATTTTTATTAAACTTTTATTAAACTTTTGTTAAATTTTTTTTAAACTTTCATTAAGCTTTTATTAAAATTTTATTAAACTTTTATTAAACTTTTGTTAGACATTTATTATACTTGTATTAAACTTTCAGTAAGCTTTTATTAATATTTTTAAAACTTTTACTAAGCTTTTATTAAACTTTTTTTAAACTTTTATTAAGCTTTTATTAAACCTTTTTTAATCTTTTATGAAGCTTTTAATTAATCTTTATTAAACTTTTATTAAACTTTTGTTAAATTTTTATTAAACTTTTATTAAACTTTTATTAAACTTTTGGAAAGCCAAGAGAATCATCAGAAAGGTGTTAACAATGGCTGTTGATAATACCGAAAATATTGAACTTCCCGAACATGTAAGAGAAAATCCTAACGAAGATGAAAACGACAACGAAGATGTTGTTAATAGTGATGTAGAAGAGTGTGATGAACATTGCAGTATTAAACGACAAAACCTATTATACACAGAAATATCAAACACTATGTGTTTAAAAAAGCGGATTGGATCTCCAAACAGCAGCGAGGAGAAAAAGTTATTAGTAGAAAGTATACAGTACGGATGAATGACCCGAACGATTTTATTTAAAATTACTCTTGCTACATGTGAAAGGAGCAAAATCTTTTGAATGTCTACGAGCTGTAGATGATGTCCTATATGGCACATTTAAAGAGGCTTGCACAGCAAGAAAATTACTTGCTGATGATGGGATAATGGGATAATGGCCTCACAGAAGCTGCAGATTTGCAGTCGCATTTTAACTCTGTGGAATAAACACAAATCAGCTATGACTGAGGATTTTTTGATCATCACAGGAAAAGTGATGTACATATGATGAGTGAGACTGTAATAAATTGGGATTGCCGCAAACAACACTAATTAATGATATCCTGTCTCAATACGATTTGAACTTTGAACGAGAAAAAGGAGAACTATTTGTATCTCAGCTCAATTTTTACTAAAAGAAAATATCTACGACATGGTGATTAAAGCCATCGTTGATAAGACAGAGCCGAACCGGTTAATCTTTTTAGGAGGTTGAGGTTGGGAAAACATTTTTATATAACACTGTATTAAGTGTTTTAAGAGAAAAGGGACAAAATGGTAACAGGTAGCTTCCACTGGAATTGCTGAACCACTTTTGGATGGTGGAACAACAAATCACTCAATTTAAATTACCAGTGCCCCTAAAGGATACAAGCTCATCAAGTATTCGAATGAAATCTACAGAGGCAGATATGATAAGAGCTGCCAAACTCATTGTTTGGGATGAGGCAGGAATGACACCCGGAATCGCACTTGAGGTAGTCAATAGGCTTCTTAATGAGGTTTCCAGTAATGAAGAAACGTTTGGGAATATGATAATCCTCTGTTTTGGAGATTTTAGGCTAGTTTTTAACTGCTAGTTGTTCCACTTGGTAACCGAGTTACCGTAATGGGAGAAACCATAAAAAGGTGTTCTCTCTGGCCAACAATTACCACAGTGAAGTTGGCTACAAATATGAGAACAGGCGAAGACAAAGAATTTGCCAATTGGTTAACTGAGTTGGGTCATGGTAAATTAACCAACTCACATGATCTTGAAGAAGATATTTTTGAAATACCCGAAGAGTTTATTTGAAAAGGTTCATTGATAGATGAAATTTTTGCAAAAACGTTTTAAATACAATAACACCATCGGGGATTTTAAATACCATAACTCGATCAGGCATGATACCTGTACATGCTTTAAAGCTAAAAGTTGGAATAACAGTAATATTGCTTAGAAATATTTGTAATGGAATACGACTCATAACTCAAATGAAAGCAAATGTTATATTTGCTAAGGTTTTGACAGAAAGATTAAAAAGAGATGAAATTGCAATTCGAAGAATTGGATTAGCTCCTTCTGACAACAATTTTCCTTTTACATTGCGAAGGCGACAGTTTTCAATGTGAGTGGCCTTTGATGTGACTATAAATAAATCTCAAGGGCAAACCCTGGGCAAAGTTGGACTGTATTTATCACAATCAGTTTCTCTCATGGATAACTATGTGTTGTTTTTCCCAGAGTGATATCCAAATCAAATATAAAAGTACAAATATTTAATACAAAAGAGTAGGGAAATCTTATAGAAGGAACGACAAAGTTTTTACTCAAAATGTTGTTAAGAATTTAATTTGCCTGTCTGTAATCAGTTGACAAATATATTAATTGTTCATGACAATCCCGATTTGGTAAATCATAAAAATACAGAGGCCAATCTGACATACAATTTTCCATGGGTTTTTGATATTTGGTGTAGAGAATAATAATTCGCTATGTCAGTACGTTCTGGCCAGATACTTAATGTAAGTGGCTAGAGTGGAATTTTTTGTAGTTTGGTCGTAGCTACCTGATGAGTAGACCAACTTTTGAGTACGAAACCAAACTACCAACATAAAGAACTCTTGGAGAGTTCTCATTTTTAACACAGTATAACTCTTTGGACCTTCAGCCAAAATTACGGGGAGGGGCGGAAGATATTTCTACTTTTTTTCAGTAGATATGTTATGAGCGATTGGCCTTTGTATTTTTCTGATTTACCAAATCGAAAATTTTGGGATTGCCATGAACAATTAATATATTTGTCTATAAAAAATGCCGAAAAATCAACTGATCAAAATGTTGTGTACAAAAAAATTATTTAAAAGATATAATATCTGACTTAAATTAAATATTGACCATACCCCGCTGGAAGTGGCCCAATATGACTTTATAATTTTTTGTGTGCACGTGTGCAAGCTTTTTAGCCTTCCCGTGTCTACACGGGCACTTTTCTAGCTCAATCTATCTAATTTTTGACAACTCCATTTTGTCCAATCAAAAAGCTTAGTTAAATGGTTTAAATGTTTTGTTGTTGGGCAATGACTGTCTCACATGATTCAAAGATTTGCTAAAATTTTCAAGAAATATTTTTTTTACAAAATTGGGAGCAAAGATTTCTGTAACATGATTTTTGGATAAATCTTTCTTGGAATTTTGTATTTTTACCGTTAGTATAATATTTTATTTGTTGATCATTAATTCGCACGCACTTCACAAGTAACAGCAGCATTTCACAATTTTTTTTATTGTCGCCTTAAAAATTTATTAACGTTTATTCGTCGAATTGAGTCCATAAATCCGCACAGCTATACCATAAGTTCATTTTCAATGTACAATACTAATGTTCTCGTAAAATTTTATTATTATTGGGCTAATCTGCATGATTTAACCAAAGCCAAATAACGTTTATAAATCAATTAATTCTTTGCATTAAATAATGTCCAAAGAAATAGCAATTAGCGAACCGTTATTATATTTCAATATATGTTATCATCTATCCTAACCCGCACGGATTAAGCACGATTTTATGTGTCTTTGGATATTTACGATTTAGCTCATAGAATAACGGAATAATCGAGAGATAAAAAAGCCTCGAATTTATTTCACTTTTATTGCCAGTCGTTAAAATCATAATACCGATGATCAAGACAAACGCATTAACTTGGCGAACATTTCTTTGTTCATAGAGAATTTAATGTGTTTCGATATAGATCTTTTTCGTGTAATAATTTCTTTCCATCATAAAATAAAATCTTATGAATCCTTAATATCCTGTAAAAAACCAAAACCAAGACGACAGATGAGATAGATATAAAAAATAACTTCGCGTATAAAAATGCGAGTTTATTATGGTGGTGATGTTGAAATATACATCTTCTGTTTTACATAATTTCCTAATGTGCCCTATAAGATATGAGTTGAATAATAGTTGCAAGCGTCCTTGAGCTTTTTTGCGTTAGGTAGGGAATTTTGTTTAACAAAAAAGCATAAAATCCTAAAAAATTGTACTATTGGGTGGAGGAAGGATATGAACACCGTGTTTTATTGGGATAAAATTAACGGGAATAACAAAATACTCGACTACAGCATTTGCATTGAGGAATTTGTGTCTTTTGAAGACAATACCACTAACAGTTACGTTAGAGAGTACCGATAGTAAGTGTGTATGTCCCCTATAAATATTCGTATGTCCCCTTCTACAGCCTTTCTAGATGGTAATTAAAAGGGCCGTGTCAGAACTTTAAAAGACGCACGGTCCAACTTCCGTGTCACTCAAGTTTGCATTACGATAACTTCACTTTTTTGGTTTGTCTCGTCTTACTGATGGATCCCTAGAGCTTGATCCTGCATTCATACGTACAATATACAAATCCTTAGTGTCCCTATATTGCTTTCGGGGGTATTGAAGCACAAATACCTGTATGGCGAAAGTTTCTGCTTGGAAATTCGTGGCAGTTTTACCAAGTGGTATGCGAACCTTGAGATCAGGCTGGGGTACCGTTGTATCCTTATCTGATGTTTTCTTTAAATTTGTTGTTTTTAGGTTTGAGGTTTTTTATTGCTTTGTTGTTGATGTATTTTAAAAGAGGGTTCCATGTCAGTTTTTGATCAAGAATAGCCCCCGATATTTGACATCCGTTATTATATGAAGGGTTTTCTATCCCCATTCAGTATAAGCGAGACAGCAATGATTTTTCTTCGATTTTTCTTCGCTATCGTTTGCTAATTTAAGAGCACATTGTATACACGCTCCGCTATTGTACTCTCGAATTTACCCCTGACCATCTAGGCTACAAATTAAATTAAATATGTCGAATAGTCATAAATGACGTGAGGCTATTGGACCTGTTAGATCGGAAATTCTCGAGGAATGTTTTACCCATTTTTTGGATAAAACTCATTCGAACGTCTCTCGAACATCTTGGCATCTTGGAAAGTATTCCAGGCTTTGGCTGGCTCTTTACAGTTTAATCAGATAAGGTAATTGGATTTCCTGGCCTTCTTATGCTCTTATAAAAGTGACCTCTAACCAAACATTCGAGCGTGTATATTTATATCACCATTCGGGTTTTTAATAGAACCCCAAAAAATTTTCATATTCTAAGGAGGGTGCCGTCTGAAGTTTGCAAGCTGTATTAAGTTTATCAAACTTAGCGTAGAAAACCCCCCAAGTATTCCTTTCGGCCTTTCTTAGAGCCATATTTTATTGAGTAGAAGTGAGATTGGTTATCCAAGCACTTGGACAAGCTAACTGCTGGAATAGTATGCATTAATTATTGCCCCGGTAAGATTATAAGCAACACTAGAGAGACCTAGTAGATTCGTAGTTTTCGTGACGTTTTTTCTTTAGACAGCTCAGTTGGTCCGTTTTTGTATTATCAAAGCCAACTCCTGTTTTAAGGGGTTTTAATCTCAAATCGAATGTAAATATGATCTGAGAACGATGCTTCCTTAATCATACTCTTGCCTCCTTCGAGGAATGGCGTTTGCATTGAGATGGCGGTGGCATCCCAGGAAATAAAATGATTAACGAATTGCAGATCTCGGCCTCTGTTTCTATTTTCTCTTTATTGGTCCAAGACTCCTGTATAAGCGCTACATCACAGTCTTTTGTCTGAAAAGGGAGGCTTGTGTTGAAAATGGCCACCTTGGGACGGTGAACATTTATTTGCACGCATATTGCAACAAGATATGCATTTTCTGTTTTACTTCTTTTTCCTGCTGGATGTTGCTTCACGGCCTCGGTTCTTGTCATTTTAATTCGGCTGGGTTTCGCCGCACGTTCCGTTCCCAAAGTACATGGTTCATTTTATGCCGCCGACTCAGGTTTATATGAATTTTAATTTTTTCAATAGGAGCCTTTGGGATCACGATCACATTAACCATCTCCGTATTCATCACGCTCCTGCTTCTCTCCTTCCCCAATTTGGAGCGATAATGGATAGCTTCGAAAAGCCAGTTTACCTTGAAATTGGAGTGCTTTAAAGCTCATTTGCCTTTAACGACACCGACATTGGCAGTTCAAGGAAATTACTCTTTCTCTCTCTCTCTCTCCTTCCTCGACAAACTTTTCCATTCCGCGCTCTTCAACTGCAAGTTCTGGACCGAAAACCGGCATAGTACATCCTCGTTTTCCCCTTCTCTCGCTTTCCCCTTCACAACCAAACGTGTTCCGTTGCATAGTTTTTGAGTATCCAAATTCCTTAACAACATAAATAATAGGGCTTCCAATCTTGAGTGTGATTTTATGTTGTGGTATGCCACTTGGATTGAGCATATTTAAGAACTCAACTGGATAACTGGTGGCCTCTTCTTCATCTACCATCTTGTCAATTGAGTAAAATGACTTCGATTCAATTAGAATCATTTGTTGAATAGTGAAATTCATTTAGTCGACTTTAGCATTAATTGGTGCAAGTATTGCTCGTTCTTGAAGCCAACCGTGATCTACAATCGACACGTGGTCAATCAGAATTTTAATGTTTTGACATTTGTTGCAAAAATCTTTTATTCAATTTAATTTTTTCAGTTTCCACATCCAATTCTTCTTTTCCGTTGCCAACACTTGAAAATTGCAGTGAGTCGAATCCATTTGATTGTTTTACCCACATGTTTGTTTGGAGTTTCATGTTTTTTACAAATCTCCACAGTTGCAATGACTTGATACAAGCTTTTATCTCGTCGTACATGTTACCTCTAGGAATGACTGGCAGTGTTTGACGAAAATCTCCAGCAAGGATAACTATGTCTTGCAGTGATCGATTTAAAGCTTCGAATCCATTTTTATGCATCATTGCTACTTCATCCCATAAAATCGCCTTACATTCTTTTAATACCTCCGCTTTTCCAGTTTCTCTCTTAATTCCGCATACTGGTGTCTCGTTGTGTATGAGGTCAATTGGAAGCGATAGTGTAGAATGAGCTGTCCGATCGCCAGCCATCAGGATAAAAGCGATGCCTGAAGAGGCCATTGCGATTGCAATTTTCTTTTCTCCTCTGATTCTAGCAAGTACTAAGTTGATAAGGAAAGTTTTGCCAGTTCTGCCAGGTGCATCTATGAAAATTATGCCACCTTTTTCGTCAACCAAACGCTGAAAGATTTCATTATAAATTTCTTGTTGCCCTGCATTCATAAGTGGTTCATTTATTTCGACATATCTGTTCATTTTGTCAGTGTCATATGAAAGCTCACGCAACATCTCTCTATTCAAGCTTTCTGTTGTTTTACATGATGGGCTTGGAATTCCAAATGCTGATAAAAGTTTTCATATCAATAACTTTGTCTTTGATCATTACCAGTGCTTCGTTGTAGATTTCATCTGTGAAATCTAAGTTCAGATTGGGATTTTCTCGTTGCAGACGTCGCAGAATATCTTCAGACATGCAGTCCTTGTATTTTTCCCACAGAGCTTTTGGATTGGACACCTCGCAGCATAAGTGACATTCTAAGTTCCTGACATGGACTGCGTAGACGCGACCAAGTGCGTCACCAGAACGGACGACGCCATGTCGTTCTACAATTGAGCCGTGTTGGCAACGATTGAAGATCTTCTTCGATTTGTCCAACGTAAAATGTTGCGGCACTTCAAAATATAGTAATGTCTTTAAAAAGTCGTTTCTTTTGCACAGTTCAAAGAATTCTGTTAAAGTAGTTTTTGATGGATTTGCTAGACGGTCTTCTAGATTGTTTTCATTAAAGCAAACTCTCTGGCCATGTACATCAAGGTGCATCACAGTTGGGTAGCGTTCGTGAATTGGAAATCCAAAAATACGCCACGCAGCTTCATTACTGCTTATATACCGGCCTGCTTGATATTCAGAAATTTCATCCACACCATTGTCACGGGATTAAGCGGCAAATACACCTTAACCAGAGTCCTTGTGTACATATTGGAGAATGTACTTCATCGATTTCACTGAGTTGCAACACTCAACGTTAATATGGGCATCAAACATCTTCAAAAGTAATGGACCGTAGGGGACAATCAATCTATTGTCAAGCTCAACTTCTTGAGTTTCATGCCCTGACCTTAATTTAACGTATGCTGTAAATCAACCATCTTCAGGCTGACGGCGACGGTAGAGCGGATAACCATCAGTCGCTGTTTGCTTATCGCTTATCAGTGGTCGCGGAAACATTTTTGTGCACTTTCCATCCTTGATGCATGGTAACTTTGGATTCAACGAACTGCACGGACCGTGCAAGTTGATCGATTTGATTGGGATTTAATTCTTTCCATAACCATATTAAATTATGAGCATGTGGCAGACCTCTCTTTTCCCATTCAATTGAGTAAAGCCAGTACTTAACGGTTCCGAAGACTTCACCTTTAATAAGTGTGTCTACAAATTTAATTACCTTTTGTCGGAAAATTCTTGCAACCAAATCGTGCTGGTACGTTCTTAATTGGCCATTAATTAAATTTTCCTGCATTTCCTGGCAATTCGGATTGAACGTATGTAATTGCGTCTTGGCCATATTCGTGAATATTTCGTGGTCATCCAGTGTATGTTGAAGGAAGTATCACCAGCTTTCCGTGATTTGTAGCAACTCCATCATTTGACACAAAGTTTATTTTGGTTGGGGCGAATGTAGAGCACCCGTTCATGTTCCATTTTCGCATACATATCCACCAGATACTGATGAAGTAGTTGCCGGTAGAGTAGAAGATGATTTATTTGATTTTGGCTCACTATTAAACGGTAAGAGTAGTAAGACATGGCTGATATATTTTTGCTGACAGTATTATTTGTTCCAGGAATAAATTGGCTAATGTTTATTGCATAACCGTCTTCTCCTCTTGGAAACATGAGCGGATATTGCAGTGCATCATAAGATTTGTGAGTTTTGCTGATTCTCTTAAGCTGATTACTTCTCATCTTCAAGACAATACCTCTGTTTCGAAGTCATTTCCAGCAATGATAATGGCAACTTCATTAACTGTTGGTTCATTGAAAATTCTGGCATGTCCTGCGTGTGGGTTTTTTTATCAGCTTTGATCACCATTTTCATGTCATCTTGTAGATTTTCATCTAATGCAGTTTTGAATGTCCTCACATAGTGATTGTGGTATAATGGAGCAACGACGTTGAGCTTCTGCTTCTTCATCACCCAAGAAGCAAATCTGTAGGAATTTCGCATCTTCGTGAGGCAGCGGAAGAAGTGAACCGCCTTTGTGATACACTTGGCCTTGTAAGGAGAAAGTTGGCACGGATGTACCAAAAGAAGTTATTTGAAAGCTTGAATTATATTTCCGTATAAGATTCAGAAACTCCTTTGATTTTTGATCATCACCATCCATCAGACTGTTTAATGGCTCTGGTTTCCTTTGGACCAACATAAACCGGTTGTATCTCCTTTATATTTGAGTGCTCTACAGAAATTACACTTATTGTCCATCTTACCAATAAGAACTTGCGGAAAATTCATGTAATCCAATAACGGATCATAATGAAATGCTTCTTCTTTCAGGTAAAGCCAGTTGTTAGCTTTCAATTTTCTTTGTCCCTGCCGTGACTTGATGTCCCTTTGTCTATTTGCTTCAAGACGGTCGGACTTTTCTTCAAAAGTTTCGTTTTGAAGTGAGGTTTGTTTTCTACGTCTGTCTGCTTCAAGCTCTTTTTCTTTCTGAGCTTCTGAAGCATTTTCGCGTGATCCTTTTTTCTTTTTCGTATCAATACGGGTTGGACTAAACGCGGCACGTCGCTTTCTGGACATTTTTCGATTTTTCTTATTTTATTTTTAATGACTTGACTGTTTACTGCTTTACTAAAATGTGATTTGCATTTGAAAACTCATGTCAAACAAAAACAGACGTTTCCGTTCACCGTATCATAGTAACCTTTCCTTTTCTTAAAAATCGCAAGCTATACCTACTACGATTTGCTTAAACGTCAAAATTCAATAATACTCTTAGAAAATTCAAATGTCCGTAACTCCTAAAGGACTCAACTTGAAGATCTTAATAGTTACGTTGACCTAGAAATCAGGAGACCTTTCCAAAATGTCCAAGACCACCTTCCTAGCACGCTCCGTGATGGGGGAGTTTAAGGGACGGAAATCCGAACAAACTTTAAGAATTACAATTTAGATTTATTTATTTCTAGTGGCTCTGAAAGATTGTTTTATCAGTTTATTAAAAGGTCCTTTTGGCTACCTCTGAGCACATTCTGAATTCAGTTTGCTTGTTAGAATTTTTGCTAATTCAATAAATGTTTTGTCTTCCAGTACCTAAAAATGGGGGGAAAAAAAATGTAAAAAGTCAAAAATTTGCTATGACAATGAAGTATATAGTTCTATTGATTGCCACTTTCGGTACATCAATAAATGTGTCGCCTTTCCATAGTTAAGAATTGAAAAATTTTCAAAAAATTCCTATCGTCAAAAATATTGTGACCCTAAATTCAAGGGCAAATTTCCAGGGCTACAATAACCTTGAGCATAAGAATTATTTTCAATTTTTAACTATGGGAAGGCGACACATTTATTGATGTGCCGAAAATTTCATAAAGCAAATCGGCTACAGGATTGGCCAAGAGGAACCAATGGAACAGATACTGCCCCATTTAACCCATTTAACATTGGGAAAGCATTGATCTGATATCTACAACCATATCTCGTTCGCCGCGTCATTGTATTTCATCATCACCTGGTCCCTCGTGCAGGTGTTTCCCAACCTTTGCGGCATATCTGTTGTTTTACCGGACACCATTCTTGCCACATTCAGTGAAGGGAAGGATTTTCCTACCTACTTTCTGGAACGCTTAGTTGTGTAGAAACATTTGATCAGCTATGCTTGGTTGTAAAGAGAGTCTTGAATTTGATCTTCATCTGGTACTGCCCCATAGGCTCATCGCAGGATAGATCTGGCCGTTTGTAAGTGGGACGGATAAACTCCTTCCTTCGGCTCGAGTACATCTCCAATACCGGCGGTTATTGACATGGATGCAGTATCCAAGAATGTTGGCAGTTGTCGGGCTTGTGCTTCTTCTGCAACCAAAGTGTCCACGCCTGAATGGACACTGTTATCATTGGGCGCTTTTAAGTCCGCCAACTGTTCGTACAATATATTGAGTAAAATAAACATGTTGTTCTCTGAATGAATCTATAGTGCGATTTCGGGTAATAAAATGAAACGCACAATTGTATTTAATTGTAATGTGACGATAAGGTCCAGAATACGGTGTACTCAAAGGACTCTTAACTCTGTCTACACGAACGAATACGTGTGAGCAGATTTCCAGATTTTTGGGATTATATGTATCCTGTTGAGTCGACTGTCGTGTGTCCGTAGGAACTAAGGCTCTCGTTGTTATACGAAGCTTCTCTACGAAATCCGAAGTATCTGTGCTTGGGTTCGAATTTTGATCGTTAATGAAGAACTAACCGGGAACCTTGATATTTTGACCATAGACAAGCTCTGCTGGCGTGCAGTTGAGGTCTTCCTTGAATGAGGTTCGAATACCCAATAAAACTGTTGGAAGGTCAGTTGCCTGTGAAAGCGTTTGTCAAGAGCATTCGCTTTCGGATTATAAGCTGTTATCCTCATGCGATGTGAGCCTAAGAGCTTTGTGAGCTCGGTGAACATTGTTGATTCAAATTGTGTTCCTTGGTCTGTCGTTATATAGAGTGGGACATCAAATCTACAGATATACTCATTGTAGAAGATTTTACTTACGGTTTTGGCAGTCATTTCTCGGATTGGATAAGCTTCTGGCCAACGGGTAAATCGGTCGACCATCGTTAGAATGTAATGATAGCCATTCGATTGGGGCAGTGGGCCAACTAGGTCCATGTGGATGTGTTCAAACCAGCCACTTGGTAGCTCGAATTTACCAAGTTCTGATTTTGTGTGACGGTAAACTTTGGATTTTTGACATGGGATACAAAATTTCACCCAGTTGCTTGTATCAGTATTCATTCTTGGCCAGAAGCAATTGATTTCACGTCTCATATCTTTAGAGACGAAGGGTCGATTTTGACCTGTCGATGCCTCACAACATATTTGCTGCTTATTGTCCGGTGAGTTGATCAATTGCAAGTTTACTTTTGATTTCGGATTCCGAACTGAAATCATTTTTTGCAGTTCCTCGTTGGATTGACGTTGGCACTGGAAAATTTCTTTTGGCTTCAACTTTTTCTTTCGACGGTAAAATGCCATCTTTCTAAATTGTGTGGATTAAATAATCAAGTGTCTTTACGGCGAAAATGCATTTCGAAGCTTTAATATTTATTCCAAATGCGGAGAGACGTTTAAAAACTGACTCGAGATGTTCTCTATGTTCCATCTCGGAGTGACTCGCAATAAGGATATCATCGATATAAGAAAAAACGAAATCCAGTCCTTTAGAACTTCGTTAAAAACCCAAAGGGGGTAGAAATCGCTGTTTTGTGAATATCCTCTGCAGCCATTGGAATCTGATGATAGACCCAAACCAAAGCTATTTTTGAGGAAATAGTGGCACCGGCGAGGTTCAACGAAAAACTGTGTATGTGTGGAATAGGATATCTATCTCCACAAGGACACCAGACCTTGTCTTTCTTTTGAACCATATGTAATGGTGAGGAGATTGGTGATGATGAGGGACAGCAGATTCCTACATCTGTCATAAACTGAAATTCGGTTTTTGCAGCTTTCAGATTAGTTGCGTCGAGTTGTCGCGATTTGGAACAAGGTAACCTACCTTGTGTGACGATATAGAGAACTACATCATGCTTCACTGGGAGATTATAATTTAGAGCCTCAGTGAGCGAGGGATATTTTTTACAAGAGCGTCGTATGAATTATTGACGCTGAAATATTTAAAAGTTGGCGTATTAACCTGAGGAATGGTTCCGTTCACCACAAGAGTTGTTAGCGGTTCAGAAAGTCTTCTGTTTTTCGAATCAACCACGAGACCATATTTGGACAGAAAGTCAGTGCCTATAATAGGCCTGTCTACTGCCGCGACTATAAAATGATGTGTGAACGAACGCCTGAGACCGAGATTGACTATTAACAATTTTGTACCGTAAATAGATATTGGTGTACCGTTTGCTGCAGTAAGAATGCAAACGGTGTTTTTTGCTTGTCGGGGAAACTTTTTAACGGGTATCACAGATACTTCAGCCCCCGAATTGATCAGAAATTATACGGCGAGATAAACAAATCCTACTGTTTGCTGTAGAAACAGCCGGATTTATTTGTTTTCCGAAGGCTTAAAGAAGTTTGAAGAAGACACCCCGCTTTGCGAGGCTACTTTGAATAGTTGCGTGCACGTGAGCCGAAACGACTGTAATAGTAGCAGAGTCTGGATGATCTAGAAGACGATCTGTTCTGTGATCTGTAATTGTTATTTTGGAAATTTGGCCGACTCGATTATAGATTGCGGACGGTTTTTATATTAAAATATTTTGGTTGCCCACCAATCTATATTGTCGGTATATTTAAAGAATGTGAGAAATATTTATATTCAGCAACGAGTAATATCTCGCTTAAGCGGCGCGATATAAAATATTTTTGCTACGACCGATGTTAATGTTTTGTTTGAATATTTATGTAGTGTTTAGCCGCTACAGTATTTTAGGTAACTTTAGAAATTTAAATTCCTTATTACACGATAATCTATTCATTTTATCTTAAAGACACCTAAGGAACAATTGTTGGAATTTGGAAGGTGTACTAACTGTTGAAAATATTTCTTCGAAAAGTTCGACATTAGCTCGGAAAACAGCTCAACAAATTTATATTACTCTTTCTTGTTAAAATGACTCCCACGCAATGATTCAATCGAATTGTCAAATTTACCATCAATATAACAAAAAAAATCGCAGGACCCGTTTTTGAGAAAATCTGTTTGGCCATTTTCTCTTCCGCAATACAATCCCCTATATTCTAGACTCGAATGGACCTATAATTTAACAAAAACTGCTTATTACTGCTTATTTTGACCAAAACTATCAATATTTGTGAGAATGGGAGGCAAAACTAAAATACGAACCGACACGACATTATTCTAATTGATGTTTTGGGGTCCTGTACCTAGATTCCGGTTTAGTGAGATGGAATAAGATGGGATGGGACTTTTAATTATCTCGAATTTCGTTTTCTCACTAAATAACTCTATTCCACAAATCTTGTATTCTCGTTCTCTTTACGAGTTAATTTATTTAGTACTAGTTCTAAATCGAATAAAATTTCAAAAATGGAAACTTCGGTCATTAGTTCGTTTTGATTCTTGTTTAGTGTATTAATATGAAGTAAATTTGTAATTATAAAATATTAATTTGGGCGTAACTATTACACATAAATAAAGTGAATTCTATTGTTGTAATTCACCAATATTTGTGCATAAAAAAAGCGATTTGTTTATTTTTTGTAAACATAATATATTATAAGGGAATTCGATTCGTTGTAGCAAAGCTTGAAGTGGAAAGGATTGCTTTATTAAGACTTTGTCGAGAATTAAGAGATTGTAGCGATCCATTTGGTATGCTCAATGCTACATTTCAAGAATTATTTGGATTCCCAAAACATTTCGCTAAAGAATTCATGCCAAAAAATACACGGTTTACCTTGTCATTTACGGATATTGATAGATGATAGAGAATCATCTAGACATTTCTATTTTCTGTAGATATGTAATGCCGATTTACTTATATTGTCGGTAAATCCAAAGTTTGGCGGAACCGCTCAAAACGCGTTTGTTTGGAAGTCATCGCAGCCAGCTATATAATTTTCGGGGATAGTGGGTACCTACAACAACCCTTTCTTATGACTCCAAAAAGAGGAACGTTATAATGTTGCTCATATATCTACCCGTAATTGTGGGCAAAGGTGTATAGGGGTGTTGAAAGGCCGGTTTCGTGGCCTTTCGAGAGAACCCTTCTTATGCTATTCACCTTAAGAATGTGACGTAATCATCAACGCAAGTAGCATTCTTCACAATATTTTTGGAAGAAACAGAATGGACCTTGATGAACATGATCTTTTTGCCGATGAAGATTAATATGAGGTTCCTAATGATATCGAAATCACCGTTCAGCGATCAAGCTATTTGAACCAAGGAATAAGCATAAGACGGGAATTGGTGGACGTATTATTTTAAGCAATAAAATAAAATTTAATTAAAAAATATTGAAGTTTTCGTTATTCATGGAAGAGTTTGCATTACCTCGTACCGGTTAAGCCAAATTTTATATTGCAATGACTTTTTTCTTCTCAACTTCAACTCTGCTTCTTTCAGCTTTGATTTGCTGCTCTAACAACATGTTTCTTCGCTTATCTTCTACTAAATATTTTCCATTATTTCTTCTAATGACCTCGGTCGGCGTTTTCTGAAATTAAAGGTGCAGGTGTATGTGCAGGCAGAACCGTTGTCTGCATTGTGGTACTTTCCATTAAGTTTGAATCATTAATTGACAGCGTGCTGCTGTTAATATTGAATAACGGCTCGATAGTGATTGCGATTAGTTCATCTTGATTAGAGGAAGCTTCGCCGATAGTTGCGGTTGTAGATGGGCGCGAATTTTTCAAAATCGGAGATAAGCTCTGAAAAATATAAGTTGAACAATACATGGATTTAACTATATTTTGTTACTACCAATGGTAATCCAGATTCTGGTGGAGCATTTTCATCTCCTACCACGAAGTTCCAGATTGTTATAATAATGATGCGCTCTTTGATTTCAGTAACATTTTTTTTGCCGACCCAACCCATTTACTCTGCTCGTATTAGCGAGTGGCTTTGGTTCGGCTGCCCTATTTTATATCCGGGATTTATTTTCTCATTCCACAGAACTAGAATGCATATATCTCGTTTAGTACAAATTCCACATTTCCATCCCATCTCCCAAAAAAGTCTCATAGCGATTACAATACTTACCCAATATAACTTCGTTATATAAAGTACTGGCTTTAGTACATACTTGCTGTTAGCCACATTTTTATTATTATCTTCTCAAAATAGACAATCACAATTTGTGATAAAGCGTCAAAATCAATTTGCCATTAACTGACAATTTCCGTTCAGCTAATTTAAAGTTTTGTTTTTTACCCCAGAGTCAAACTTTTGCAATTTATATTTTGTGATTTTCGTTATTTAGTTAAATTATTTTTGGGAAACAGCTAGCGGATACGAAACGATAATTTGATTGTTTTCTTTCGTAACGGTAAACAAAATTATATTATTCTACGAATAAACCAGGTAAAAATTATTTTATCATGATTACTTAACATTATTCTCAACGGTGGTTGATTGTGCATCTGTTTAGCAAGATACAAAATAACAACCATTGAAATCTCATTTTTTGCTTTACCCGTAAAAAAAATAGCAAATCATCGAAATTAAACGTGTTGGTACAATATATGTGGTGTATATCTGGCACAGGCCACCATCGATTAATATCTTAATTGTTTGCAAGACAGTTTAGCACTTTGTTCGATGGTTTTTGCCGAACAAGTCTTTATTGTTTTGTTTTAGTTTTAACTGAAATAGCTACATGTGATAGAAATGTTTTTGCAATTTTAGTCAGCCAATAAAAGTACGACATTTATTGTTTGAGCCAATGACAATGGTATTTATGGATAATCTGTTGCTCACGTTTTATCGTTTTGGTATTTGATACATGTTTTATTTCTTCGATTACTAACTAAATTAGAAATAACATCTTGAGGACAATTTAAAAAAATTCATGGTGGGCTGTGTCGTCTGCACTGCCGCAGGTATTTTGCGTGAGTAATGATGGACTATAGAAGTTTGTTAAATAGATTTATTTATTATTAGCTTGATTAAGATTTATTATTTTAATTTAAAATTAATTAACCGCCAGTACAGTGTTTTCAAGCATTTAAATCTGATGACATGAAGCCTAAGGACTTAGGCATGAGCCCTAAGGACTAATCTAATCAATCATGTATGTAAAATTAAAGGTTATGCTTAATGTTGATGAGTAATTACCCACTCATTTTCCGAACATGCGTTTCTGAGCTATAAGACGTTATCACGTCAAAATTACCAACAATAAATTATATAATAAACATATACACACATATATACGACAGCTACTGTTCACTGTCGTGTAACTTATTTTTTTATAAATCATTTAAAATTCTCGCTACAGAAAAATTTATACCGCAGAAAGAAACTACTGTGTAAATTGATTTAAGCTCCAGAAAAGTTGTTTGTTTTCCATTAACAGTGAAAAATATGAAAATTGAAAAAGTTTATTTCACTTACAAATTTATTTAAATCAACACTTTTTTTTTTGGTTTTGAACTTTTATCTTTTATCTTCAGATTTAGTCTGTTGTTATGTAACTTTTGAAAAATGGAAAAATATTAAAGTAAATATTAATTGGAAAAAGGAAAAAGAGCTGGAGGATTTTTCTTATCTTTATTAGGTTATAATTACTTAAATATCTATACGAAGGCTGTCTCTACATACTTGCTATGTGTATAGTAGGTAAATATGCCATTGCCGAACAATCTTTAGTTTCAGAATAATTGTTTGATTTGTTTTAAGTTCAAAAATTACATGAAACATTTCCAATTTGTTTGTCGCATCGGAATTTCTTTTGACGATGCATACGATAAAATTCAAAACTAAAAAAACATCAAACGGGCTAATTCATAGTGAAACTACGGCAAAAGATTTATGTGCAAATATAAAAATTTAAACTATTCAGATAATTATTATCATGAAGAAGGTAGAATTATCAAGAGATTGCAATTTCAGTTGCGATCTGAAAAAGAAAAATGTATTCTCTATTATTTTTCATATAATTAGGATAGTTTTAAAGTTTTAAAGGGAGCACGTGCTTTGTGCGATTTGTGGCAAATATATGGGATATAATGCTCTACTCGATGTGCTGTGACAAACTAAGCTTAATCTCTATAATGAACTTATAACTTATTATTATTATTACTATTATTGGAGGGCCATGTGGGCGATCAGCCACCTCGCACTTTGACCTAAAAGATCTATTGTGCTGGACCCTGCTTAATTACCCGTCCAGTCAATATTCAGGTTTTTAATGAACCTGAAAATACTGCCTCCCGGTACGTGACACATACTATCTGGTCTCATTGCTTTTCCTACTAGATGTTTACTATATCATGCAGTTCCGCTAGAAAGACGTTAGCATTGAAGCCTAAGGACTTCGAGAGGGCTATTCCACTCCCGTATATTTCTACCCCTGCTCTGTCTTTCATTTCATTTAACACTTTCGAGTTGCTGGGAATTGCAAATCGCCTGTAGGTCACCCAGCCTTACTACAGGAAGGTTAAATAAAACTGGAGGGTATCTGGTATCCAGAGTCCGCATATTTTGGACTGATTAACCTATCAGCCTATTCATCCATCGGCATATGCTGTTCCACCTTAGATTACGTTTTTTTTCAAGGTTTTCTCCTCTAGCGCCGTACTTAAGCCTGTGCCAAATGGCCTTATTAACCAGTGGTTGCCACGAGGAGGCAGCACGTATACTTGCGAATTGTGAACAGGTTACCCCTTACACAATTGTACCCATCACGCAGCTGCCCAATACATGACCAGAACAGCTCACGTGATACGCACCCTACTGGAAGGTTACGGAGCTGGTAGATTAATCTACTCAACTTTGGTCCCCCTCCGCCCTTATAACTTACTCTCATATATTTACTTTTCTTGTAATACAGTGTCAAATGGTTTATATCAGACCATGGAAAGCTTTAATATACAATATATCATCAGCAAAACTCTTGACAATTTCACTCTTCGGTATTTTAAAAATTTAGTAAAATTTTAAGAAATTTTGGGGATTTAGATGAGTTCTGTAAATTTAAAACATTTTCAAAATTTAATTTATTTAAGAAATTTGCAGAATTTCGACGTTAGTTTATTTAAATAATTTAATAAGTTATTTACAGAATTTGAAGGATTTAATTTACTAAAACCTGTTAAGTATTTAGTTATTAAATTTTAAGGAATTTAAAAATTTACAGAATTTATAAAATTTAACCATCCATGAAGTGTAAAGAAATTTTAAGAAATCACAGAAATTAACAAACTTAAACTATTTAATGCATTTAAAAATTTAAGATTTAAAGGAAATTAAAAATTTGAGCATTTTAAATTTTAAAGTATTTGATGAATTTAAATATTTTAAGTATTAATTTAAAGCTTTCAGAAAATTTAGTGAATAAACGCGTTTAAAAAATTTCAAGAATCTAAGTACTTTAGAGAATTTAAAGAACTTCGACCTTTTCAACAGATTTTAAAGAGATTTTAAATCATTTAAAGAATTTAGTGAATTGAGGATTTTAATATGTTCCGAAGATTGTTGTTGATTAACGTTCAACAAAAAATTAATAAAGTAATAATTTTAGTAATTTAATAAATTTACGGAATTTAAGCCACAGTGAACACAAACAATTTTAGTTATTCAAAGAATTTCATAAAATATAAAGAAATTTTAAGAATTTAGATGACTTGATGTGTATATTAAAAAGCATTTTCATTAAATAATTTAAAAAATTTAAAAAACTAATAGAATTTAGGCCATAGTCAATTTAAACAATTTAATTAGTTAATTAAAGAGTACGAAGGATTTAATCCATCTAAAAATTTAAAAACGTTAAAGTTGAATACAAGCATTGCTTACTGACTTGATAATTGATCAAAGGACTAGGTTTACTTTATTTAGAACGATGCACACGATTTCGAATCTCGAAAAGTCTCCAAATACGTAAGAACAATAAAGACTACAGAGGCGTATAACATCCATTTTGTTATTGTGTGCTGTCATATACGTCATTCGAAAAACAAATCATTCAAAGCCGATATGAAAAAGATGTATATTTGAATAATCACTGAAGATGCACATTTCAAATTATTTATATTATAACTTATCCAACTATGTATTTATGCCTCTTAAAAATTGTTTATCAACCACAATTACCAGGAAGCCTAATTTATTTTATTCAAAGATTCAGTTTTATTAAATCACAATTTGTATACTCTTTCGAACATAATTTACAAACTTTAATCGTTTGCTTGCTGTTCGTTAAACAACTTCGACACGTTGCATGAGCGCAAGTTAAAATTCTAGATAAGGTAATTCCGCTGTCGCTAGTAAACATTTTATGGCAATCCGAGTAACAATCCTCGCCTATTTCTCTTTCTCAAACTAGCCTTTTTAATATTTGTCAATGGGTTTAATACTAATAATTTAAGAAAGTCTTTTGAATCTAACTAAAAGTGACTCTCTCAATTTTTGGTAGTATTTTTAACCAATTGAATTTATTGCAAATCCCGGTACAGAATGGCCCTATGATCGGATAACGCTGCAGTTATGTCTGACCAATTTAATGGGGTTCAAGCAAGATTTAAAATGATTAAATGATTTTTTAAAATAATTCCCGATAATAGCCGGAAATATTTCCCATAGCTCCAAACGTTGCCATGAATTAAAAAAAAATTCAGGAATATCTTGCACTGAAACTGAAAATTTTGGATCCTTCCCAGAAATGATGGCTTTCTTAATTTGTGCGGTTTGATAGCAAAATATTCATGAAATTCTTTTAATTCATGGCAGCGGTTGGAACTATAAGCAAAAAAAAAAAAAATAGAAATATTTCGATATTTCGGGCATACGCAATTTATAAAAAACAGATCGGGAATTAATTGACCTAAATCTTTGAATAAAATAAATTAGCCTTACTGATGATAAATACAGTTGCATAAATACATAGTTGGATACGTTTAAAATATTAAATAATTTCAAATATACATCTTCAGTGATTATTCAAATATACATCTTTTTCATATCGACTTCGAATGATTTGTTTCTCTTGCCCTTTAATGAGTTTTCACTTCGAGAATATTCAGTGTAGTTTCAGTTTGTGCAAGCAACAAAGATTTTGGTGGAACTTGGAAATGCCCCTCGCCACCATATTTTGCCAAAATTGTGTATTTCACTTGAGATTTAAGTTCTTCTTTCTTTTTGTCATATTCTTGTTGTAGCAATTCCAATTTAGATGGCTCAGCTGTAAAGTCTACAACACCTTTACCACAAGCTTCCCAAACAAATAGTTCTGCTTTAGAATATTTTTGCGTGTCTCCAGTAAGCAACTCAACTCTAAAATAACCAAATTAAATTATTTATTTAATTCTAAACTTAGTGAACAAAAAAAAAACGTGATTTTGGAATTGGGGTCCAAATTTCTGAGATATTTAGCTTTCTTCACGTATACGTAGATTACGTACAGTATAATTCTTTGTTTTGAATCATCTTTTGTACCAGACATGTCCACTTCATCTTCATATTTGTCTTCATCTTTGTCGCCTTCCGTCAATGATGCATCTCGATTATCCTTCAGCTTTCCAACTTTTAAAAATCTTTTGCCCTCTTCTACTTTAACGTATTCCTCAAAAATCATGATGCGATCAAAATTGGTCCTGGTATTTAAAAACTGTAAAGAAATTTAAACGATATCAATTTTTTTTTTTAAATAATTGAAAGAATTTACAGAATTTAAAAAATTTAAGGAATCTAACGTATTTAAAAATGTGAGAGTTTAAGGAAATAAAAAAAATTTAGAAATTTTTAAAAATTTAGTGAATTTAAATATTTTATGTATACGCAATTGGTTATTTATACATACACACTTACATTTAACAATATTTTGAAAATTTCTGAATGTTGGATTGTTTATCAACAGTTTTTGGAAGTGGAAGCTTTTTTTTTCCGGAAAATTGTCTGATTTTTCGGGAAAATTTTAACTTTTTTTATTTTTATTTATTCAAAATAAGTTTAGATATAAATTGTTTGCTAATGTTTGACGTTAGGATTGTGTAATTAATGATAGGTAATGTGTGTTAATTAATAATAATTGTTTCGTCAACCTTGCAGAAACAGATCAAAGAATTTTTATCGCTCTTATCGCTCATACATCATCTTATAGTAAACATATGTTAAAAAAAAGCAACTTTTGTAAATGTAACAATTTTTTTGTATGTAATTTTAATCGTTGTATACGTTAAAGGATGGGGGCTTCCGCTCCAAACCACCGCTTTTCCGACTACCGACCACCGCTTTTCCTTAACTACCAACCAAACGTTGCAGTGGTTAAAGCTGCGGCGTTTGGATCGAAAGGTACCGGGTTCGAATCCCGATAGGGGCGGGTTGCAAAAGGGATTTTACATCATCTGATTACGATGACGATGAACACAACTATGACCACCTGTGGAGAGTGCAAAATCCATGGGCCGACCCACCTTTCATGTCAGCACTATAGGTTGGCATGAAGCAATGCAATGTGTTAATATAGTTTATTCTTATATATGTATATATAGCAAATTATGATTAAGATGATTGAACTCGCGACGGTAATTTCTAATATTCAAGCTGTTTCATTGAAAATTGATGATCAAAAAAATCTCCTAAATTAAGCAATTGACCGACTTGACAGTGTAGAAGGAAAAATTGCATCTGTACCAAAACGGGTAAAAGAATTAGAATCCTGCAATGAAAAAAAAGTATGAGCTGCAAAAGTTAAACAACCAGATTGATATACAGGGGCAATTTGTAGCGGTGAAAATGTGTTCGATAAAGTTTTGCGGTTAATAAACCAAGGGCTTAAAGCAGAGCAACCTGTATTTTATAGAGCCATAATCAAAAAATCTGAGCTTTTATAAGGGAATTAGAAACGAAGAAAAAACGAAACGTTTCATAGTAAAACCAAAGCCTACTTAATAAATAAAGCCTCCATGTTGACGATATTTTTTTAAAAGCTTTTTTTAAGGTATCAAAAAATACAAAAGAAAATGTTTATTCCATAGTTTTTATATGGAGAGATATGACCTCAGTTTATTCAAAATATATTAATGAAAATTGACTCGAAATTAATTTTATTTTGATTCAATTGAAACTATAAACTTTATTTTCCACCTGACTTGGACGATTTTTTCGTGAGCTTTTCCAATTTACGGTAATAATGATAACAAAATAAGATATTTTATATCTGAAATAGCTTAAAAGTAGAGTACATGCATGTAAAAAAGAGATATAAATATAAAGGAAAAGGCGCGACGTTTACAATAATAAACATGACAAACAATATAGAAACAAAGTAAACATAAGAGAAATGAAGCAAATACATAATATGAAGCATATTATCAAATGACAGCTAATAAAAAGCAAAGCCTACTCAAGTAACAATTTGAAACTGAAATTCCAAAAAATCGAAAGTAAGGATTTCTGATCAGTTTTTATGCAACTATTTTTTTTGAACCGGTTCCGCAATGATTACAACATCGTATAATTAAAACTTTTCAAATCGAATTTTACAAAACTCTATTGTAACTGTTAAATTTTACTGAAATGGTTTCAAAGTTCCAAAAAAATCGTAGAAATGGCTTCATAAACGTGCTGTTGTAACTGGTTTTCTTGAAGCCGTTTTAAATTCTTTTAATTTGCAAGATTTAAAAGATAAATCAACGGGTTTTAAAAAGCTATATTATAACTACCAAAAAATTATTGCCATTCGAAAGGAGCACCAGCCAATACTGAATGTGTAACTGATATCGAAAGATTAGTCAAAATCAGTAGCACTCTACCAGGAACATTTCTTATTCACCATGTACGTATACATCTTCCACAAATGAAGCTTTAGAAACTTCCGGGAAAATTGCAAAGGCTAACCATACAACAAATAAAATTGATCAACAACAATATAATCATTGTCATTCGGAATCTGCTCCAATCAATACTGAATGTCTAACAGAAATCGGGAGATTAGTCGATATCAGTTGCAACTCTTCCAGGAGTATTTCAACATCACCATCTATGTATTTATCTTACATAAAAGAAGCTGCTGTGGAAACTTGCGGAAAAATTAAAAATGTCAACCATCCGGGAAATAAAATTAATCGACAAGAACATAACCGTTGTTTTTCGGAATCACAACAATGTACTGGTAGGAAAAGCAAAGAGTTATAAAGTAGTAAATTTTCAAAATAATAATAAGCTTCGTTGAATAATTCCGCCCGCAAAAATGAACTAATTTCGTGACTCCGAAGCGTAATTAATTAACTTTAAATTTTAAATCCATTCTGCAACACGAACTTTTTAATAACTGAACTAAATCTAGGCGAAATTAATTCATTTTTTTCATTTTATTAATTCATTTCCATTTTTTAAGTAAATCAATTGACTTTATTAATTATTTCCATTTACTATGGAAATAAAGTCAATTGGTTTTATTTTTTTTTTAAATGGAAATAAAGCCAATAGACTTTATATCCAATTTACAGTTCAGTATTTAAGTTTTAAGTTAATTGCTGTCGGTGACTGAAAGAAGATGAGAAGAAATTCTGGAAAAGGAAGATTTAATTTTAAAATATTCTGGAAAATGGAGGTCCAATATTAAAATTATTTAGAATGGAATTAATAATAATTGCTTCGTCAACCTTGTAGAGACAGATCAAAGAATTTTTATCGCTTTTATCGATTCTTCTGATAGCAGCACAAATGTTAAAAACAGTAAGTTTTTTCAATTTAATTCGTACCTTAGAGGATGGGATCAAACTTTGCCAGGATTAAAATTAAATATCCATTTTCCAGAATTTCATGTATTTCTTAAAAGGCAATGCAGTCATTCACAGCAATTAATTTGAAGCTTAAATACTGGAATATTAATTTAGCGAATTGAGTTTATTCCCATAGTAAATGGAAATTATGCAAATTGAATTCATTTCGGAATCAGTTTTTTTACAAAAATGACTTTATTTTCAGTTTAACTGAATGGAATCTTGAATCTAAAAAGAAATTGAAATAAAGTCAATGGCTTTAATTTCCATTTGAATAAGAAATAAAACTAATTATTGACTTTATTGCCGTTGATCTTACATATTTATCTGCACCATATACCTATTCGTGAAATATTAAGATAAACATTTTAGTGAAATTTGTAGTAATAATTGTTTATAAATAATTTCAGATGATGATCCAACACACAATGAACATGAAAAAGAAAATCAGTTTGTGGAAATCATTAGCAACCCTAATGGTAACTTTCCATCACCGAATAGTCATTATGAATCCACACAATATACGAGTACATGTATGCATATTATTTGAATTATTTCTTTATATTTTAATTAAATTTTTTTAATATTTTTTAGCAAATTTTAGTTACTCTGGAGACACTGGAAATTATTCTCTAAACAACAAGTTAGACTACATTGCCAAAATGTTCACAGAACGAACAAATCAAATCATAAAGAATCAAGCTGATTTAAAGGCTTCAATCGATGTATTAATTCAAAAGACTCTTGCTGTGCAGCCAAGAAGCTTATCACATGACAAACCTGACGATATAGAATTACCTATTAGCACAGTTGAAGGACTGGAGAATTGCGAGTGGAAATTAAAATCAAATCCTGAATTTAAAAATCAAATGGTAAGTACTTACTCGTAAATAGCTGAAAAATGTGAGTGCCAGAAGTGAGTTTATTTTGTTCGAAGGTATGGGACAGTCGCTTAGCGTCGTTACTCAAACTTGCCATTTACAACAGAAAAGGTCACTTTCAACACTTGACCCATAAATATCTATTTTATGGTTTTTAATTTTAAATATTTGTTATTCTTAGATTTCATACATGTCAACGTTCGGGGGGCCCAATGAGAGTGGATGTGCTCGTATCATTATGAAACAATTCATTGCAGATGGTGTACTTGTTTTATACTCGTGGGGTGGTACAACAGTAAAAAAACCGTTCCTGCCATTTAATGAAATAAGGAACGTAATTATGGTAGCGGTAAAAAAGAAATACTATATGTAGAGTTTACAGATCACGAGAACAAGAAGTTTTTGAAAGAATATTTAAAATCTGCCAATACAAGATTAAATTGAGCCTCAGAAAAAATGTCGTCATGCAGCGATGGCAAATTCAAAATATAAAAGTGAATAAAACATTTGAATCATGCATTTAGATTTTAAATGTTAGATTTAATTTAATAATTTTTTAAGAGTTTTGCTGTCACACGTTAAATTCAATTTCAAAATTAAACTAAAAATTTATTTTATTTATTAAAGTTTCTGTACTTTATAGAATTACATTTTTATTATTTAAAATCAAATAGTATTTTTATTGTGTCTTGCCTCAAAAAGTTGGTAGAACTCCCCATTTTCGATTTATCTGGTTTCGGTGTAGCGAAATCAAAACATGATATGACTAAGTCAGAAGAATTTTTAGCTTCTTCAAGAGATTTTGTTATTAAAGAAATTCGAATTGAGTTGTCAAGTGCTAGATATTTTATTTATTATAAAGGATATTTTTTCATATCCTTTATAATAAATAAAATTCACTTCGCGCAGAAATAAACCGAAACGTTGTTCTTGTGAAAGTATTTTTACTTTACCAAAATGTTTACAAAAACCCGTTTCGGATTTTCTGAAACGGATTAAAACAGGTTTACGGACAGCTTCGATTAATTCACATCGGTTTTTTCTAAAATTGTTTAAAATAAGTTTAGAACGGGAACCGTAAAACATAAAGGTTTCAACAAACTCGATCAAACCAAGGTTATATGTATGGTTTAGTGAGGTATATAAGAAGGTTCTAAAACAATTTTTGAAACATTTTAGTTTTGATACCAAAGTTTAAAACTAGTTTTGAAGTCGTTTTGAATACAAAAATTGCCGCTTGGGTACTTAATAAATAATTTTTTTTTAAGAATTAAATTTGTCTGTCTGTAATCAGTTGATTTTTCGGCATTTTTTATAGACAAATATATTAATTGTTCATGGCAATCCCAATCTTTTCGATTTGGTAAATCAGAAAAATACAGAGGCCAATCGCTCATAATATATCTACTGGGAGGGTTCTCATTTTTTGCAGAGTGGTACATTGGTATAACTCTTTGGGCCTTCAGCCAAAATTACGGGGAGGGGGCAAGATATTTCCACTTTTTTTCAATAGATAAATTTGAGCGATTGGCCTCTGTATTTTTCTGATTTACCAAATCGAAAATATTGGGATTGCCATGAACAATTAATATATTTGTCTATAAAAAATGCCGAAAAATCAACTGATTACAGACAGACAAATTAAATTCTTAAAAAAAAATTATTTATTAAGTAGGCTTTGCTTTTTATTAGCTATCATCTGATAATATGCTTCATATTATGTATTTGCTTCATTTCTCTTATGTTTACCTTGTTTCTATATTGTTTGTCTTGTTTATTATTTTAACGTCGCGTCGCGCCTTTTCCTTTATATTTATATCTCTTTTTTACATGCATGTACTCTACTTTTAAGCTTTTTCAGATATAAAATATCTTATTTTGTTATCATTATTACCGTAAATTGGAAAAGCTCACGAAAAAATCGTCCAAGTCAGGTGGAAAATAAAGTGTATAGTTTCAATTGAATCAAAATAAAATTAATTTCGAGTCAATTTTCATTAATATATTTTGAATAAACTGAGGTCATATCTCTCCATATAAAAACTATGGAATAAACATTTTCTTTTGGATTTTTTGATACCTTAAAAAAAGCTTGTTTTCATCATGGAGGCTTTATTTATTAAGTAGGCTTTGGTAAAACACACAAACCATATGGGAAATCACGTTTTTTCCTAACACAAATTTTTAAATGAAAACGTTACAAATTCTTAATTATGATTTCTGAAATACTTTCATAATCGTTTAAATAAATCGTTTTTATTTTCTTGTAATAATTGATTTATTTAAACCAAAATTTAATAAAAATTTCTTAACAACAGAATTCTGGTCAAATTGAAATAAAAAGAGAGAAAGCTTACTACAATTCGTTCGGTCATTAAGTCAATATACATTACATAGATGGCAGTGATGGCCATAAAAAATTGGAAAAGTCGTACCAAAAATTACCACCTGGGGAAATGTCAAGTTCAAAAATTGTAGGAAAAATAAAACAAATTCACAAAACATAGGAACGTGTGATAATTTTGCGATTAAATAATTTTTTTTCGTATTTTCCTGTAACCATTTTAGACATCTTACGTACACTAGTAAAACTAAAGATAAATTTAGCAAGTATTATTTTAGTTCGTCAGAGCCAACTTTGATGTATTTTTCAAAATGAAAGTTCGAAAAAATGTATTTTAGAAATAATTTAATTTTAATATTTACTTAATACCAATATGGCCTTCTTGTATATTGTTCTTAAAGATATGTAGAAAACTTTTATATAAAATTTTTTTAATATTTTGGCTTTTTTTATTGAAGAACTTGAAGCTAAAAAACACCATTTTTACTATGAATTCCTATGGAAATTAGTGAAAAGTTATACCACTAAAAAAGCTTCTAAAAAATACGTCATTATGATTATGGCTCTATACTGTAGAAGGCTCTGCGAAAATACGTCTTTTCTCTTCATCGTTCATAAATTTAACATCAAAAATAACTGCGACGTGGATATATAAATTTTGTTTTATGCCGTAATTTCGATATATGTCCATCTCGTTCTAATAAAATTCTAAAATTAAAAATCGATATGAAAATAAAAAAGTGAGAGAAAAATCAATTTTGTGATTTACAAACGTAATAAAAAAGGTCTCGTTATTTGACCCTTTGCACACACATTCAAAATAACTAATATGTACATGAATATAGATATTTGTTGTTTTGTTGTTGTTGTGGTTTGTGTACTGCGGAACCTGTTTATGCGATTCTTGTTTTGAGAAAATATCGATTGATTTCGTTTATTTTTTTACGGGGGGATGATTTTGAACATGATATTACTGCTTTAGATTTAAAACACAGCATCCCCGGGGATGATATTGAGCCTTAATATCTCTGCTCAGGCTTCTGCAGAACACGAAGTACAGAGTGACAAATGATAATGTTTACATGTGGAGTAGGGTTAGCAAAATTGTGGGAATTTTAAAAAAAATTATAATTTCTTATATTTCGAAGATTATAGTTTTACATACATATATGTAATATTATTGTTGTAATCTTACGTGTTTGTAAAAAAGGGTAAAAATTAGTGAGAAGTTTTTTTCGTTTTTTACAAAAGGCTGATATAATTTTGTGAATATAATTCATTTACACGTGATTTTTTCGGGAAAAATTATTTTTGTGAAGTGTTTTTGGTTTTTGCTTAAATTACACGGGGCTCATTATTTAATATATTTTTAGTGATATAAAGTGAAATAAAATATATTATATAAATATATGTATATAGGCTATATGTGAAAAAATCAAGTGTGTTAAAAAAAAAGGCATCAAAAATATGTTTTCATGAAAATAAGAAGAAAAATGAAAAATCAGTTTTGGAAAAATGTGTTGTGATTAAATATTCTGTTTTTTGTTTAATGTATATCTAATCTATAATAAAATATTTATAAAATGATAACGTCGGAATGAAATAGAAGCGGCAGTACGATTGGTACATACCAGCAGCGTGTAGTAAGGGGCTTAATCTAAGATCACTTAAGATTTGAAATATAATTTAGCGGTAAGATTTTTATTTTTTATTTTAATATATGGAGGTATATAGACCCGAACTTACGCTCAAATTGAAACTAGTTTTTGTTCATAGCTAAATCAACTCAGTGAAAAAATTCCAATTTAATAATGAATCGCAACCTAATTAAGACGATTGACCGACTTTATTATATTTTAAAATTAACAAATTATGTAATGAAGTTCCTACGTTTCTTATGCACACAGTGAACGCTATAATGGACGCAAAATGTGCAATGGACTAAACCGTCCAATGGACTAAACAATGAAGAAATTATGTGTGAGCTTTCCGTATACAATCGTCAAAACAAAAAAATTAATTAGGTGTCTCCTTTAGGGAAGAGTATGATGGGTTTTTGCTAAGCACAAAACGCTGAAAAATTTCAAAAATTTCAAAAATGACGAATGAACTCTATTGTAATGTATACATTCGAATTTTCTTAACGATTCAAAAATGAGTTCATCATCATTTTCAGTTTGATATTTGCGAAATTGTCTTTTTGATTTCTTCCAGCGTTAGCGCTGGGAAAAATCAAATTACAAAATTTTCGTAAATGTCGAATTGATAGCCTATAGTATTGTTGAATAATTACGAGAATTTGATATCGCTGTGGTATATATGTACATAGATATTGTAAAGTTTTCGCCTTATCAATCAAGATTCGAATAACAAGATTGTTAATAAAACAACTCACTTCAATTTATCACAAACTTCAATTATTTATTGAACACAAAAATTAATTCAACACAATTGTTAGCAGGAATTCACAAAACCACTATGTATAATTTTTGAATCGCACTAAATCACTTTTCTAAATCATTTAGTTTAATCTTTGCACTGCCGCGTTCCAGGTACGAGTAGTCCAATTCGATCTCATATTGCTTACTGACTTGATCAAAGATAATTGATCCTGATAATTGATCAAAGTACTAGGATTACTTCAATCATCGATTCTCGAAAAGTCTCCAAAAATACGTAAGAACAATAGAAACTACAGCGAATCTATTTCTGGCATTTAAAAATTGTAAGGAAATTCAAAGTATTCCAATTTTTTTTTAAATAATTGAAAGAATCTACATAATTTAAAAAATTTAAACTATTGAAGAAATTTAAAGAAATTATTACAGATTTTAAAAAATTTAAAGTATTTAATGCATTTAAAAATTTAAGAGTTGAGGGAAACAAAGAAATTTAGAAAATTTAAATATTTTAAGCATTTCAAAGCATACAGAAAATTAAAAATAATTTAAACAACTTAATTAATTATTTAGTAAATTTAATTAGATAAGAACAATTTCAGCAATTTAAGAAATTGAAAATATTTTAGGATGTTAAGGAATTTAAAGATTTTAAAGAATTTAATATTTTTTGTACAATAATTACAACGAATTTAATTTGTTTAATGCATTTAAATCAAGGAATTTAAAGAATTTGAATTATTTAAAAAATATAAAGTACCATCTGATCAAATTTGACCCGGGCTGGTAAAACATTTTTATGTATTTTAATATAAATCTTTATTATCGCCTTCAAAATAGGCTCCTTTTGAGGATATATACATTCTCATTCACATACACATCTTATAAGCCTCTCCCGTAATGGCCTATAGTTCCTTTACCGAATTTCGTTTTATGGCTTCAATCGATTCATGGCGCGTTCTCGGAGCGGATATTTGAGTTTCGGAAACAGGAAAAAGTCGCAGGTAGCCAAATCTGGCGAGTATGGTGGCTGAGCGATGACTGTTGTTTCGTGTTTGGCCAAAAATTAAGTCATAATCAGGCTGGAATGTCGACGGCGCATTATCGTTGTAAAAACCCTCTACGCCTCAAAACGGCCAAGTAGTATGCTTTATTGACTGTTTGACCCTCTGGAACGAATTCATGGTGAACCACAAACACCACGGTAATTGAAGAAAACATAAATATATATTCATCTTCCTGTTGCATAAATTAACAGGATACAGCAGCTTCCTAGTCCTGTAACAGATTGGAGTTAGTACAAAGATCATTATATTATTGAATAATATAATGAAGCCTCTTACGAATTAAATGTGTTTTGAGGAAAAATTTACTACCGCTGATCTCAATCTCTGGGAGTATTGTGGGTCCAAAATATTGTTGATCTTCCATCGATTCCAGAATTTCAAAAATTCATGATGAACTGACTCGCCCGCTGGCTCGGACTAGAGACCGAATCCGTGGCCTTCCCTTAGAAAACTAATGCTTTCTTTTATATGGCTCGTGAATCTTTCAGGTCTCACTTATTCCAGTTGCCAGGATCGCTTTTCTCAATTCATCTATATATTTTGACAAATATTTTCATTTCTCCTGATACTGAAACAAGCTTCTACAATTTTGTTCATTGCTTGGAAAGCAGAAACGTAAGGTATCATGATTAATTCACCACCAACTGCTCCACTAATTTCTTTATCAAACAATTTTTCTGGTTCTTTAAGAAGCTTCCTACAGGCGTTCCCTTCAAAAACTTCTACGTGATAGTTTTTGGATATCAACTTGAGCCCCTGAGGCCATAATATGGCCTTATCCCTGCCTAGCAAAGGTACGAGCCCGTCCCAGAACAAGTGATTTACAAACCCTTGTAGAATGTGAAGATCTGGGACAACGCACTTTTCCAAGACAGAAACACTCGATTCTTGGGTAAAAAGCGGCTTATTTATTGTACTTTTACTCCTTAAGGTCCGTTTCTTAATACTGCCAATTGAAACGAATTTCTGGTAGTCTGATTCTAAATCTCTATAAGTTTTCAGTCAATAAACATCTTGCTCTCAGTCTAATTCACGATCATTGTTTAATTTCCCAATATCTAGTTCTTTTCGACTCCTGAGATCTTGAAAATGCGCGAAACGATATGGGCAAGGAAAGCTTGATGTAGCCGTTTGTTGACCGTTTACTAGCAGAGAAGCTTGAAATCTGATAAGAATTTGAATGGACTAGAATTTATTCTAATCAAATCAAATAAAATTTTCACGTTATCATAAGTTTCACTGATTAGGGGGACGATACCCAACATTATCAACTTATGAATTCCTGTTATCTTCCCTTCATTGTTGTTTGAGTCTAATTTTTGTTTTTTATAACCATTATCTGAATCTATACATAGATAATATTCTGGAAGAATAGTCGTACAAATCTTGAAGAAGCCTTGACTCCCATCAGCCATAACTTTAATAACGTAATTACCAGTTACGAGTAAATTTCTTCTTACTAAAACACACTCTAATATTTCTTCGGCATCGGCCCACACTACTGGTCTTTCTTGTTTATTTATATTTTTATCGACTTCGAAACTCAAAATAGTACTTTTATATACGTCATCTAATGCCTTAGATTTTTTTGTCGCTTCTGCTAAATAATTGCTAGGAACCGATTTTCGACCGATATTCTTTCTAATGAAAGTGCATAGTTTTTTCATCTGTCTACCAGAAGTACCTGACTGAACTTGAAAATCAAATAAATTATCAGATGAAAATTGGGAGTTTATTCCTTGCTTGTTCTCCCGTACTCATTTTCACCATGGTCTTATTATCGGTGGCCTGCATTTTTTTGGACACCAGTGATGTACAAAACTGTTCTTGTTGTGTTGCAGGAAGATTCTCAAAAAACTTTTCAATATTAACTCTCTTACGAGCGGGCTTACTTTTTGAGCAGCACACATGTCTGATGCCTTTACCAGTACGTTTAAAGCAAATATTACAAATTTTAAAAGTCGAACCGGATTTTTATACCGCCGCACGCATCACTTTAGTTTCAGTTGCTTCAGGAGATTTTTGAGCATACATGCCATTTTCAGATGTTATTTTTGAACGCGATATTATTGGTACACCTATCCTTGTTTTTTTGCCACAACGTGCAGTTTGGCATATATAACATTCACAAGAAACAACACTTGATTCACCACCGTACCTTGTATTTTTCAGCAAAATTATATCTTCGTAGTTGGGCATGATTTTGAATGATCGGCTTGAGTTCTCCGCGCTCTCTGGATGTAAGTTTTCATCTAGAATTCTTCGACAATTCACACAGATACTAGTCGGAAATCGAGGATCGGACAATCGAAAATTCAGATTTATATGACTTTATATCTGCTCCTTGCGACATGACGTTATTCGAAAATACTCCAATGTTCTACCACTTAAAACAATTTTCCGACCACATGGTGCACAAATTTTCCATCGGTTTCGCTATGATTGCATTTGTGATCGCATTTACTGCCCATGTTTCACAAAATATAAAATAGCAAATGAAGACTTATAAAAGTTAGAAGTAATATTCAAGATGTGAAGTGGATGATATTTCACGCACGACTGACTTGGAAAATGCGAAAATTGTTTTTGTTATGAAAACTCGATTTGAGCGCTCACACACACATACACACGCCTTCATAAAAGAAACTATCATAAAAATACAGTGTGACTTCATGAATTCTATCTGAAAGCGCATAAATGGTTCATCCACACAATCACACCCACACACACACGTTCATTCACACACATACATGTAGGACGAGTCCTTGTACCTAGAGACTTGAGTGTATACGCGTTAATGTCACTCCCGGACACGCACACGCGGAAATTTCTGCGCGCTTTTAATTCCAGCGGCGATTTGGGGGGGGGGCGTAATTTTTGAAGTTCTCAAGGTCCAAGGAACGTAATTTGTCTATTGCCCGGGCGGGTCATGGTAGCCAAACTTTACTGCCTTTCCAGACCACTATGCATAGTAACAAACTTTTCGCGTCGTAAACAAATAACTGCAAAACTCACACTAATATACTGTTAAAGTTAGCCGAAAGTTTCCAGCCGAAAGTGAAAAGTCGATAATGCAGATGGTGGTCGTTCAGCCGAAAATAAATAAATGCTAATGCAGATTGTGTAATCACAGCCGAAAGTAAAACGTCGATAATGCAGATTATAGTTATTAACATTTCAGTCGGAAATAAAAAATTTTGTAGTTATCAGCCGAAAGTAAATAGGATACACGGATTTAAATACATTTTTTTGTAAATAGTCTTACGTGGAAAACTTTGTTTAATCTAGTCGTGGAATATATAGAAAATATAAATCAGAAGAATCCATAAAATTGGAATAAAATCAGCCTTTAGAGTGTTATGTCTGGAGATGAATTGCATTGATGTGACTTGTCAATAGCTATCGCAGGAAAAAAATTGAGTTCAAGTTTCCCGTGCGAAATCTCGGTAAATTCGATTTTCCAATAATCATTAGAAAATGTGTATAAAATCAGCCTCTAGAGTGTTCACATTTTGTGAATTCTTTTTTCTACGATAGCTATTGACAAGTCACATCAATGCAATTCATCTCCAGACATAACATTCTAGAGGCTGATTTTATACAAATTTTCTAATGAATTTTGGAAAATCGAATTTTCCGAGATTTCCCACGGGAAACTTGAACAGAATTTGTTCCTGCGATAGCTATTGGCAAGTCACATAAAACCGATTTAACTTCAGATGTACACTCTAGAGGCTGATTTTATTCCAATGTTGTGAATCTTTCTGATTTTCCGAGATTTTCCACGACTAGGTTAAACAAAGTTTTCCACGTAAGTCTATTTACAAAAGTTTTTATTGCAATCCATGTATCCTATTTACTTTTGGCTGTCAACCACCAAATTGTTTTTTTTTTGGGCTGGAATGTTAATAACATAATCTGCATTATCGACTCTTTACTTTCGGCTAACTTTAACAGGGTCACTCTAATAGATGTATTCTGCTCAAACGTCACACGAATTGACATTCGTGGTTTTAACTCGTCAGTAATTTCAACAATTTAAGAAATTTAAGGATTTTAAATAAATTAAAAACTGCATTAATTTAAAGCATTGATAAGAGATTTCAGTAAATTTAAATAACTTAAGCAGAATAAAATGTTAAAAATACAATTAATAAATTTAGATGATTTGATGTGTAAATTTAAATCATTTTCAAAATTTAATTTAGAGAAATTTAAAAAATTTAAAAGTTTAGGCTATACTGAATTTAAATAATTTAATAAATCATTTAAAGAATTACAAGTGATAAAAAAATGTCAAAATTGTTTAGCGTTTAGTTAAAAAATTACAAATTGCGCGGAAATAAGTTGAAAACAAAATGATTGAATACAATTATTGCTTACTGACTTGATAACTGAAACAATACGATTTCGAAAAATGTCCCCAAAAATACGTAAGAACAATACAAATTATAAAGAATCTATTGCTGGCATAAAGTGTTTTTTGTATGCGGAGACTCTTTTGCACCAACTTATGTATCTGTGTTTATAGTGGCTCAGTGAACTAATCGGCAACTGCTGTAATATACAATATATGAATTTTGTGACTAACGAGAATGAGAAGGTTTTTTGTTATTTCGTCATTCATAAACATGAACTCATTTCTATTTACATTTGTCGTAGAACCAGAATTCGGGTGCTGAAGTTATTTGACTTTCGATTTTCTTCTGAATTATTTGTGTTCTGTTATTCGAAAATTTTATATTTTACGTTCAGCATGTCTCGCAGTATTAAGAATTATTGTCAAAATTTATTTTTTCATATTAGCAAAGAATTGTTGTATACTTACGAGTAGAAGGTTGGTTTATATTGTTACGAAGCAAATTGGAGTAAAACTTGCACATCACTTATAAGAACACTTGATTTCACTTGCTTACTTATTTTCGCTCGTTGACCCGTTTAAATGAACTGTAACAATTTGTTACTATTCTCGACAATGCATTACAATTTTTGTTTTTATTTTAAAGGTGAACATGGGCTATAAGGAATCATCATTGTCTGTGTGTCTCGAAATAATCAATAATTGCTTGACTAGGCCAGAGTTTTTACCAAATCGTCTTAATGATTTATAAACATTCCTGTGCGGTATAAAGTAGCAGAAAATGTTCAACAAAAAAAAATTATATTTGTCTAATCACCACTAGGGGCGGCACTTAAACAAAAGAAAGTTTTTATTTAAGTTAAATAATTGATTTATAGTAACTACATTAAGTATGCTTATTCACTAAAGGTGTACTTAAACCCAGAAGTAATGCTTTTGATTTTCAGCGGTCCATTTTCAAATAAAGGAACCATCTTTGGCAAAATATTGATAAACCATTATTCAAAAATGGGTAGGCAAAAATGGATGTTAAAGATACGACCTGTAGCTTTTGGTCAACTACGAATCTACTTTCCGTGAAATAGATAAATTGTAGGAGACCATTTAATGAGATAAAGGAGCACCGATACGTATTTGTATAAGCTACGTATACCCCACTTGTCTAAATTTATAAATTTTATATTCAGGTATAGCATTACATAAACATGAGCAATAACATACTTATGTATGTCTGTACGCAAATCGTTCTTGTACATAAAAAATAATCAAGAGAGCAACCACAAAATAAAAATTTAAAAATAAATTTTAATCTGTGGCGCCATTAAATTGTTTGTAATTATCGCTTAAAATAATTATTGAATTGCCACTTGTGGTGTGCTGCTATATTGATTTTTTTCGCTTTCGCATTTTCATTTAAAAAATGCTCACATGTTATAAGATTTGGGTAATCATAATCTAAACTGAATTTATTCACCTTGAAATAATAAAATTTGTGTTTATCCATTAAACGAGTATGGCCCGTCTACACAAGTGCGTATCTTTTCTAAATCAATATTTTTCGATTTTTCTCGAGTAACGTTGCAAAATCAAAGCAACGAACATAAATTTAACGTTGAATGGGTTTGCTACTTTGAGAAAATTGAGATAATATATTTAATATACAGAATATGTCTAGATGATGATGTCTGACATAATATTCATTATTACTGTCTTCTAGGGTCTGAGTAAGAAAAAATTGTTTTTGTTTTGGTAAAATGTCTCTCCATTTGTATTCACTTGTTGAATTCAAATTTGTTGTCTATCTGGATTGTGGCTGCTTTAAAATTTCAACCGGAATTAATGACAAGTATAGTATATGAAAACATGTTCTCTAGAATTCCGGAGCTTCCGATTTATTTATTTAAACTCCCTCTTCTTTATCTATCCATTCATTTTAATCTCAATCAAGGAGGGGAATTTCATCAATAAATTCGTTTTAATTAAATCTAATTTACAGAGAGAATGACACACATCATTAAGAGAAATACATAAAATAAATTGAATACCAAGTTCTTTATATCCTGATATACATAAAGATAGCATTGACAAAACAATCGACACCCATTTAAAGTAGTTAAGATTATCTCACACATTCGGATTATAGAAAAACAAAAAAAAATGCTAGTCATGCTGTCATGCTTCGAAAGTTTCCAATACACAGTATTTATATCTATAATTTATCGATTTTTTATCGAAAATAAATACGAGTAAATATAAAATGTGACATTATGTGTTATACGTGTCTAAAATCAAGAGGATGTCCTAAGAATTTGAAATTTTAGTGCAGGTTAAACAAATAATATGAACCTTCCAACTTGGCCGTCTTTCTATAGAATTTCTTATAATAGAAACTCAACTATCTCTGTTATCGCTGGCTATCTTTAAATTTCAAATATTAAAAAAGTTAAAAAGTTAAAAGGTTAAAAAGTTAAAAATTTAAAAAGTTAAAAACTTTAAAAGTTTAAAAGTTTAAAAGTTTAAAAGTTCAAAAGTTTAAAAGTTTAAAAGTTTAAAAGTTTAAAAGTTTAAAAGTTTAAAAGTTTAAAAGTTTAAAAGTTTAAAAGTTTAAAAGTTTAAAAGTTTAAAAGTTTAAAAGTTTAAAAGTTTAAAAGTTTAAAAGTTTAAAAGTTTAAAAGTTTAAAAGTTTAAAAGTTTAAAAGTTTAAAAGTTTAAAAGTTTAAAAGTTTAAAAGTTTAAAAGTTTAAAAGTTTAAAAGTTTAAAAGTTTAAAAGTTTAAAAGTTTAAAAGTTTAAAAGTTTAAAAGTTTAAAAGTTTAAAAGTTTAAAAGTTTAAAAGTTTAAAAGTTTAAAAGTTTAAAAGTTTAAAAGTTTAAAAGTTTAAAAGTTTAAAAGTTTAAAAGTTTAAAAGTTTACAAGTTTAAAAGTTTAAAAGTTTAAAAGTTTAAAAGTTTAAAAGTTTAAAAGTTTAAAAGTTTAAAAGTTTAAAAGTTTAAAAGTTTAAAAGTTTAAAAGTTTAAAAGTTTAAAAGTTTAAAAGTTTAAAAGTTTAAAAGTTTTAAAGTTTAAAAGTTTAAAAGTTTAAAAGTTTAAAAGTTTAAAAGTTTAAAAGTTTAAAAGTTTAAAAGTTTAAAAGTTTAAAAGTTTAAAAGTTTAAAAGTTTAAAAGTTTAAAAGTTTAAAAGTTTAAAAGTTTAAAAGTTTAAAAGTTTAAAAGTTTAAAAGTTTAAAAGTTTAAAAGTTTAAAAGTTTAAAAGTTTAAAAGTTTAAAAGTTTAAAAGTTTAAAAGTTTAAAAGTTTAAAAGTTTAAAAGTTTAAAAGTTTAAAAGTTTAAAAGTTTAAAAGTTTAAAAGTTTAAAAGTTTAAAAGTTTACAAGTTTAAAAGTTTAAAAGTTTAAAAGTTTAAAAGTTTAAAAGTTTAAAAGTTTAAAAGTTTAAAAGTTTAAAAGTTTAAAAGTTTAAAAGTTTAAAAGTTTAAAAGTTTAAAAGTTTAAAAGTTTAAAAGTTTAAAAGTTTAAAAGTTTAAAAGTTTAAAAGTTTAAAAGTTTAAAAGTTTAAAAGTTTAAAAGTTTAAAAGTTTAAAAGTTTAAAAGTTTAAAAGTTTAAAAGTTTAAAAGTTTAAAAGTTTAAAAGTTTAAAAGTTTAAAAGTTTAAAAGTTTAAAAGTTTAAAAGTTTAAAAGTTTAAAAGTTTAAAAGTTTAAAAGTTTAAAAGTTTAAAAGTTTAAAAGTTTAAAAGTTTAAAAGTTTAAAAGTTTAAAAGTTTAAAAGTTTAAAAGTTTAAAAGTTTAAAAGTTTAAAAGTTTAAAAGTTTAAAATCCTTAGGGAATTTCTATAGGAATGCCTTCCGCCTGTATGGCAACTGAACATCTCCAATGTATTCTGTGTTATTTTACCAGGACGGGATATTAGGAGTTCGGCGGAGCTTCCTTTGAGCGGGAGTTAATGGTATGGTTTTTTGATGGATCAAAAACGGAAGACGAGGCAGGTGTTGGAATATACGGGAGTGGGACTGCCCTCTCGAAGTCCTTCAGTGCCAATGCTACTGTCTTTCAAACAGAAGTACATGCTATAGAACTTTGCGTTAGGATAGGTATAGCAAGAGTCCTAAACGATGCAAAGATATATCCCTTAAAGGCTCTTAGGTGCTACACGGTTGACTAAAGGCTTGTATGGGACTATCTGAAGTAATTAAACATTTGGCAAACTAAAATTAAGTATCACTTATGTAGATACAAGGTCGCACTGGAATAAAGCAAAATGAGGCTGCTGATGTCGAGCAAAACTCCACATTTTGGCGTAGAACTCCAGATCTTCATTTTGCGAAGTGATTCGTATCAATTTTATCAGCCAGGGTTAATGAGCTCCTTCAACTTAGGAAGCCAGAGTTGAGGCTACTAACCGGCTTCCTCACACGTGACCTGTGACCTTGAGCTATTACTTTAAGAATATGGGCATAAATATGATAGGCGGGGGTAATGCTTCTGCGACATGGAAGCGAAATCAATAATATTAATAACTAATAATAGGGCTTCAAAAGCATTACTCCTGGCGTTTTTGTTGCGAAACATGATAAATCCCACAAACAAGGATATTCTTTATAAATTTCTAAAATTTCACTAATTAGTTCGCGTTCTGTTTTGATGCTCGTCATTTTAGCTAGTTATTTTTATTTTTTCACCGCACACTGACTTCTAATACAGACAATTAACTGCTCGATCGTTCACCTAACAATACACACGGTCCGAGTTCGTCGGTTGGTCGAAAGGTCGGGTGGAATTACCACCCGACAAATTTAATCGGAGGACAAGTCTACACACTATCCAATTTTATAATCGATCCGACCAAATCGCTCCGGCTGTCCGACCAAATCGGAACGTCTGTAGGCTCATTAAGATTTGATTATGACAATAAAAGGTTTTTTGTGGTGGAGTCAAAAATTGCTGAAATTTTTTGGGGTATGGATTTTATTGGTTTGCTTTACTGAGACGTGACATATGACGATGACGATGAGATCGATAAGGGTTAAGTAAGGGTTTTCAAAGTGTACCAGGACCAGTAGAAGGGAGTCACTCCCACGAAACAAAAAGTCCTCTGGGAGAGTTTTTCTTCAAGTCCCAGCAGCTGTTTGGAGTAGACTTTACTTCCCTCACAGACAAAATAACGGAGTTCATGCGGTGACTAAATTAAGTTCGCAAGATATACACATAGAATTGTATGTACCTTAACTTTTGTGTGTCAATACATTAAATGAAGATCTTCATACTAAACTGCAATAGTCTAATTAGTCTGACCAGCCCCATATTGCCTGCCTCAACGAGACAAAAATGTCACAAAACAAACCCAAATACGGGCAGATCGAGTTCTACTTTGTGAAGACTTCAATGCTAAACACCACTACTGGTACCACACAATTTCGATACTAAACGAATTCTGTTCAGACCACCTGTTAGTCGAAATTAAACTTTAGCGAAATTACAATGTAAAATAAACGACCAGCAACAACGGAGTTCCTGACTATGGAAATGCAGATTGGGAAGAATTTATGCACTTCATGCCCTTTAAGCTAGACGAGTTCGACAACAAACCAATCGAGTCACCCACAGAGATCGAATCATCGAATCCCGAGGAAACATGCCTGCACAGCTAACCAGGCTGGCTGAAGATAAATATGTGCCAAACATCGATCCTGCAGGAAACTCAATACAGATCACACCGAACATCATACAAATGATCAAGATGCTAGAACTATTATCGGAATATGCACCGCAAGGCCCCGCCACTTTTTAGTGTCATCCTCGTAAACCGGACCACCAAAAGTCTCGATGAGAGTATGAAACAACACTACCAGACAGTGTTCCGCAAGAAACTCAGCGATATCAGGCCCGACAAAACAAACTTATAGAACCATATAAGAAGAATTAAACCAAATAGCGGAGGAAAAATTGTTCTGGAAGAAGAGGGAGTACAGATAATTGATTCAATCGTAATAACAAATAAAATTGCAAACCATTACGAAGCTGTGTTCCAAAGCACTCCACGCACCTGCGAAAATAACGACCAAGAGACAGAACCCGACCCGGTCGACACGACAAGGTCTCCCATCCGATTTCGCCGAAATAAGCACCGACTATGAGGAGGTGAGGAAACTGACCGATGGACCGTTCATCACTTGATCCCAGAAAAAAAGTTTTGCTTCGTCCACAACAGGTCAACCATAAATGCTTAAAAATAAACAACCAAAAATTCAACGCCACAAAATCCGTAAAGTATTTAGGGATCCAGCTGCCAAATGGATTTAATTTTTCCATCTAGACGCAAACAACAAACTACAAGTTTATAAAATGTAAATCATGACCTAACTAACAAAACGGAGGCTAACCTGCAAAAAATTCAAAATAAAACCTTGAGGTTCGTCTTCAACAGCTAGCCGCGTCCTTCTGACTTTAAGCAGGGTAGCATAAAATAACTTCATGACTCAGCTGGGCCCTTGTATGTCGATGAGTTTTCTGCTGGTCTTCTGGAAAGGAGAATATCCAACCTACTGATAAACTCAAGCGAAATGCTAAACGAAATTGCCCATCAATATTGAAAACCGAGTGAATTAGATTTATTTTGGGAAGCATCCACAATGCGGGGACTTTTTGCTTTTGGCTTCCGGGTCTGTATGGGTTTCCAATATAGCGATCAAAAATGTTTGACCGTTTCTTTCGAGATTCATACGGGTTTGTGAGTTGGTGGTAGAGGGTTTTTCATGGTGAATGCTCTTTTAATTATTTTTACCTTTATGTTCTGTCAACAAAGTACCAGGAATTGTTAATTTAAAATGCCCGCGCTGAAAGGATTTAAATTTTTTTTTCCCCAGATTGGTAGGACTGTCTTTCATTATGATGCCAATCACACCTGATTTAGCAGCAAATTGCTACTCTGTGGAACCTGTTTTGACTCTAATGAAGCCATAAAACCAAATTCGGCATGCGAACCGAAGGCCCCCCAGGAAAGTGCCTTTAAAAAATGTTTCGAGTTTTATAAAAATTAAACATTGTCAGCTTCATGTTCAAATGAAGGGTTAATTAAAAATGTTAATTAATTCTTTAAAAAACAAAATTAGTTATTTTAATGATTCATGCAAATTAATTGAAAATCGTCATGCTGTACCATATTCCCCCAACGAATATTGCATCAAACAATGAATTTTGATGCCTTAGGACTACATTTTCTCAGGGTACACATTATGTACATGCGTTACAGCGATATTGTTTTGTTAGGCAAAATAAAATAAAATAAAAGCAAACAGAACAAATTAATTCATCAAAAATTAGATTATATGAAATATATATATATGTTGTACAATGTACATATTGTAAAGCATACAGCAACGTTAATTTAAGGGCAAAACCGCATATGTACTCGTATATTAAAAAATAAAAAATTTGCCATAAAAATTTATTTTATTTGAATTTTCTCTTGGGTTATTTGGAATTTTTTTATAAACAGTGTGGTTCCTTTTATCGATCTAACAACAAACATAAAAATACCATTTAGAATTTATTATCCATATACATATGTAAATTTTATTTTATTGTTTATTAATCGTAAAAAATTTGCATAACCAAATATTTTATGGACGAACTAAATATTTACACTTTGTAGTGTAATTTTACGAGAAATAAAACTGTTATTGTCATGTCTTTGACTAATAAGAATATAAACTGTGGTTTAACACTCGGTAAATATTAATAAAGTTCATCACTTTTACACTAAAATATGTATAAGGCGGTTTGAATATGTTTGGTCAAGGCTAAGTCTAAATCCTTGTCCAAATATAAACTTTTCTAGATTTTAAGTGATTAATCCCATAAAACTGAACTTTCTTAATTCTTTATAAAACCAAATCGTACGTAAATTGTTGTACACAAAACTTTTTCAATTTTTCAAATTTTTTCATTAGCTTTTCTAAAGCTTAAACCAATTTACATGGTACGGTCGAATAGATTACTATCTCGAATGCTATAGGGCAAAATGATGAAATGTGCATCGTATCTTTGTATGTGCAAGTCATTTGTATTCAAACCACACGATGGAGAACAGCAACAATGTTATATGGATAAAGTATAAAATTAATTATTTTTTATTTATATCCATTTAATTAGATAATTTCTGCAGGCAAATTAATTTATGGGTTTTAATAAGTTCACAGAATGTCATTTCTATTCCACTGAATTCGACGAAATATAAAATCGTTTTATTTTTGAACAATTTTTGATTTAGGTTTTTGTAACTAGATGTGGGTAGTACGATGTAAGCATTTGGTTTTTTAAATCCTATTATTTTTTTTTACAGGTTACCCACGACTTAAGTGAAACATTGAAATTTTGTTTTTTTCTATTGTCTAACCATATTTAACAATCTTAAATATTGTCTTAATATACATATATGGCTTTTCAAAATATTTTAAATTGGCTCATTGTTTAACAATAAACCACAAAAGTCGATGACGACCTGTTCATACTAGGAATTTAATTTTATTTTTGATTTGCCATATTATTATACTTACATAGCCAAAATAAATCATAATGAGATTTTTTTTATTTATGGTTCCGGAGGTTATGCAGATGCACAACCGCTGAGAATATTACGATAATGATGAAAAAGTGATTCTTATTTTGGATTTTTAATCTATTCAACGGAATAGCGATTATAATTTTGTTTATAATACAAGAAAAAATATAAACATGCTGTATCGTACAAATTGGCAAATATAAAAATAATTTAACTAAACATAAATTAGTATTATGTAGGGAATAGATTATTCAATTCTACATTTAGAAATGTTGGGCTGGATTTGATGGAATAGCAATTCAAAATTATTTTATGTTATTATCGTACAAATTTAGAAGTCACCCTAAGCCATAACAAAACTTTATGACTTTTTTTATTTAGAAAGCTAATTATGTTCAAAAGTATACGTAAATTATTTCTAAGCGGAGGTGGCTCATTATACAAACATTAGTGGATACATGTATAATAGCGCTTCCGTCTATTTATATTAGATTGACATCTTGGAATGTATATGGAATATGTAGTTTTACGTAGAAAGTGTAAGCATGAGGTGGATATTGTTTGGAAAAATAAAGGAGATTTTTATGTCTAAAGGTTGCAAATTTCTTAATTTTTTTGTTCTGGTTTCTATGGTTCCACGTGTATTCTTCCTTTTAATACTGAATTATTGTTAAAATACATAAATAAATAAAAAAAACAAACGTCGACCCGTTCATAAAAATAAGTTGAAGACTGCTACTGTAGCGTATTTTTTCTGACGTAATCATACTTGGCAATTCTAGCGCTAAAAACATTGTCTTCATTGTTTTATTTACTCATTTTAATTTTTAACTTGATATTTATTTATTTATTTCTCTCAACCATTCAAATATTGGATAATCTTTGTCAAAACGACAGTTACGATTAACCCAAGTGTTAAAAATTAAATTTACAAAAAAAAAAATTATTTAGCAAACATAAACCCCACATCTTTAGTTTCCAGTATCCAGTCTTTAACCAAATGCAAAAATTTCCTATATCATAAATCATCGTTCTTATATGAGGCGGCAATCGATTAAAAGAAGTGGGCGCAGAAACTATATAATATTTACGAAATAATTCAGATGAAAATGGCGGAACAGTGTAAAAATTTCGATAATTATTCCGAACTTGATATGTGTAAACAATTCGCGGCAACCGAAAATAGGCCAAGAATGATCGTATCGACGCTTAAAAAACATAACCCGAATAATATACTTTTGTAAAACTAATAGCGGTTCAATGGTATCAAAATAAACTCCACCCCAACATGGTAAACCATAACTGATGCGAGAGTCCACGCAAGCAAAATAAAAATTGAGTAAAACATTGGATGGACAAAATTTACGTATCAAATAAATTGCACGTAATGTAGAATTAACTTGATTTTTGACAACTTGAACATGTGATTTCCAGTTTAAATTTGCATCAACGTTCAATCCAAAATATTTAAATAAACGAACATTTTCAATTTTAATGCAAAGACTGCTACAATTACGTAAGTCACAATTACGTACATGATAAAAAATCTCGGGGATGAAACTTCGATAAGGATCACCAACCAATTTGAAGAACATTACCTTAGTTTTTTCACTTAAGAGCAAGGAGTGATTATCAAACCATGTGCGAAGAATTTTCATGTCAGAATTTATTTGGTTAGTTAGGTCATTAACAGTCAAATCAAAATAACTTATTGCAATATCATCGGAAAAGCAACAATTTTACCGTTTAAGTTTAAGTTAAAAATTGAATTTATGTAAATTAAAAACAAGATAGGACCAAGAACAGAACTGTAGCGGAAACATTTTACACCGCACAAATTGTTTACATGCAACTACAATATCCCCTAAATTAGTTACGTCATCATACTCATCAACGTTTTGTTATTTGTTACCACGGTTAATAATAAATCAGTGGTTACTCGGTCGTTGACAAATAAAGACACAACAATAATTATATATATATTATATGTTGTGTAGAATTCAAATAAAACTAATATGTGGCTTTCAATTTAATATTAATACAATAATTATATCATATGTCGTATATTTAAATAACTGATAATAATAAATTAATAATAAATAATTAATAAAATTGCGTTCTGTGTTTGTTTCACTGAAATAAATAACTTACCTACATACAGACAAGTGACGCGAATGGAGTCTGTATGTAAAGTTATATTGGTGACCATCGACAATAAAATTAAATTAAAATTATAATAATTACAGTGAAACATTAAAATATAGATTGAAACATAAATTACATAAAAACTATAATAATAATAAAAAGAACTAAACAGTGTTGGCTCGCTATAAGAAGTCAAGTTATCACATAGTCACGCCGAATTCGACCTTACGGTAAAAATAATAGAAAAGCATCCGTAGTTTTCAAAGCCGGATTCGATCAACAGAAACCACGATCAACATTGCGCAACATATTTTGTATTTTGGATATACAAAATACAAAAATTTAAAAATCCAGACGAACTTTAGATTACCAGAAAGTTGTACAAAAACAAATATATAAATACATATATTCCCGCATCATATTAGCAAAACGGAATCATCATTACAGTAAAATTGCCGTTTTACCATTGCATAAACACAACAGTTGAAGAGGATCGTTGAACTGATATAAAAATAATTTGTAAATATTACTAACAAATTATGTTTTCAATATTTTATAAATAGATAAATTAATCAAAATATTTTGTCCTATTTAGTGTACATCTATAGTAAATGTTCAATTGTGTAAAATCTTGTAAAAATTGAACGCCACACATACATATATTTATATATATGTATATACATTTTTTGTTTCTTGGACATATTTTAGTTTATTTTGTTGTTGTTGTTCTTATTAACATTTAAAAAAAAAAAAAAAAAATCTCGAATAATTAAATATGTCGGATGATGGGAAGGATAACGGAAATAATACAAGCAGTGAGGAAGCTAAGTTGGATGATAACAATTTGGAAAATCGGCCAAATGAAAATACAGATGCTGATTCTAGCATTGATTCAGTTAAGATAAAATTACCTCCATTTTGGTCCCACAATCCACAGGTATGGTTTTTTCAAGCTGAAGCTCAATTCAGTATTTACAAAATTTCTTCTGATTTGACTAAATACTTTTTAATCATTAGTGTATTACCTTCGGACATTTGCGATAATATTATAGATATTTTATCTAACCCTCCTACGGAACAAAGATATATTACGCTTAAAAACGCTCTTTTACAACGTCATTCATTATCGGAAGAAAAGCGTTTAGAAAAGTTAATAGAGCGTGAAGACCTTGGTGATAAGAAACCGTCAGACGCTTATAGATCCATGCAAATATTAGCCGGAAGTAGTGTTAGTGAAAATATTATTAAAAATTTATGGTTTCGTCGACTTCCTCAAATTGTTAATATTACATTAATATCTGTTGGTGATAAACCTATCAACGAATTATTATCGATAGCTGATAAAATATATGAAGCGTCACGGTGTAACAATAATATTGCTGAAGTTGGCCAATCTAGTCAAAATAAACAAAGTCAAGCATCCAGCTCACCACACGTAACCGATTTTGAAAAGCGGTTAGCTAACATTGAATCCATGATGTTACAAATGACTACGCGAGAACATCAACGCTCATTTCGATCACAATCCCCAGACCGTTATCGCAGACGTTCTAGGTCTCGAAGTATTGGTTCAAATAATTTTATTTGTTGGTACCATAGAAGATTTGGGGATCGTGCTCGCAGATGTTTTTGTAAAAATTCTGGTCCGACACAAAATTCACAATCTGAGAATAACCCAAAATAATTAAATCGACTGTCGCAGCGACGGACAGGCGATTGAATTTTAGCAGTCGCTTAATAGTTCATGATACCAATAATAACTTATCCTTTCTTATCGACACAGGTGCGGATCTATCGATAATTCCGTTTAAAACATCTTTACGTAACAATGCAACGCGGGATGAGAATCTAATTTTAACTGCAGCCAATGGTTCGACCATTAATACGTACGGCACGAGATTACTGAGTGTTAATTTAGGATTGCGTCGTAATTTTACGCATCCGTTTGTAATGGCTCAAGTTACTAAGCCTATCATTGGGGCAGATTTTTTAAATAAATTTGGATTGTTGGTGGATATTAAAAAGAAACGGTTAATTGACTCTGAGACCACTCTTTCGGTTAGAGCAATAACAATCGATAATACCACACCAACACCATTCAGTTTTGTAGTGAACAATAATTTTTCTGAAATTTTGAAAGAATTTCCAAACCTAATTTCCACCCCAAATTACAATGCAAGAATTAATCATTCAGTTGTGCATCATATTGTTACGAAGGGCCAGCTACCTTATTCCAAGCCACGAAGATTAAATCCAACTAAGCATAAAGCTGCGTTGCTTGAATTTAGGCACATGGTTGAATTGGGAATTTGTAGGCCCTCTAGCTCGTCGGTCTCATCAGCATTACACATGGTTGCAAAGAAGCAAAGCTCTGACTGGCGTCCTTGCGGAGATTACCGCAGGTTGAATGCCATCACCGTTCCCGATCGGTATCCTTTACCGCACTTGCAAAATTTTTCAATGTTCCTAAATGAGTGTCGGATATTTTCAAAGGTTGATCTAGTGAGGGCTTACCATCTTATACCGGTAGCGCCAGATGATGTTTTTAAGACAGCCATAACAACACCCTTTGGGTTATATGAATATGCGTGTTTGGTACGCAATCACTTGAGTTTCTCGGTCATAAAATAACATCACATGGAATTTTTCCAGCTGACCACCGAATCGAAGCCATTAGAGATTTTCCGTCACCGAATTCGATTAGACAAATACAAAGATTTATCGGCATGATAAATTTTTATCATCGATTTATACCGCAACTAGCAGTAATGCTAGCCCCATTACATTCTCATCTCAATGCATTGCAAAGGCTGCCAAAGAATGGCAAAAATTTTTCATGGCCTAATGATTGTGAGGAAGCGTTTAAGAAAGCCAAGAATGCGCTATGCAATGTCAGTTTGTTAGCTCATCCAATTGAAAACGCTTTAATAAGTTTAACAACAGATGCTTCAAATATTGCTGTGGGTGCGGTTCTTCACCAATTAAATAATAAAGCATGGGAGCCTTTAGGATTTTATTCCAAAAAGCTTTCCCCAGCAGAAATTAAATATTCTGCGTTTGATAGGGAGTTGTTGGCAGTATATCAAGCTATAAAACATTTCAGGTTTTTCTTGGAAGGTCGCGATTTTACTGTATATACTGACCACAAGCCGTTGACCCAAGCTTTATCATCAAAAACTGAACGTTCTCCTAGACAAGCAAGACATTTGGATTACATCAGCCAATTTACGTCCAACATACAGTATGTTGCCGGTAAAGAAAACTCTGTCGCTGATGCTTTATCCAGAATTAACGAGACAGAATTATATGCCACAGACAGTAAATTAATTGATTTTAAAACATTAGCTGATCTTCAGACATCGGATGATCAACTGAAGACTCTTCTGTTAAACACTAACATAAGCTCGTCCTATAAGCTGAAAAAAGTTAAACTACCCGACATTGAAATTTATTGTGAAGTTTCCACTGGTGCTTACCGTCCATATGTAGTCGAAATAATGCGACGGCCTATATTTGAAAAATTACATTCTCTTTCGCACCCAGGAATTCGCGGTTCTCGAAAATTGATATCATCTCGATATTTCTGGCCGAATCTTAACAAAGATGTTGGATTATGGGCAAAATCGTGCATAGCTTGTCAAAAATCCAAAGTGCATAAGCACACACGATCTGAATTTGGTCGGTTCGACGTGCCAGCGGGTAGATTTAAACATATTCAAATGGACATTGTAGGTCCTTTGCCACAATCGAGAAACAACTCATATATTCTCACTATCATTGATAGATATACTCGATGGCCCGAGGCGTATCCTATTCCGGATATGACAGCATTAACAGTAGCCAGTACTTTCGTAGAACAATACATTCCAAGATTCGGAGTTCCTTGCAAAATTACTACTGACCAAGGAAGTCAGTTTGAATCAAAACTTTTTGCAGAGCTAACTAACTTAATTGGATCTCATAGAATTCGAACTACTCCATATCATCCTCAAGCCAACGGAATGATCGAAAGGTTTCATCGTCATTTGAAGGCATCACTGAAGGGCAGAGGAAATACCACGAACTGGAGTATTGACTTGGCAATTGTGCTTCTTGGAATTCGTGCTGCCGTTAGAGACGACATAAAATGTACACCTGCTGAGCTTGTTTATGGGCAAACATTAAAGCTTCCTGGCGAATTAATTATCCAATCTCCAACAGATACAACAGCTGATTCAAACAGCCTAATTGAACATCTACGTAGTGCTATGAAATCATTGTTACCAACCGATACTCGACAATGTAAACAAAGCAATATGTTCATTCCAAAAAACTTGGACAACTGCGAATTTGTTTTTGTAAGGGTGGACAAAGTTAAGACTGGTTTCAGTTCTCCTTATGAAGGTCCTTACAAGGTGATACGTCGATTCAGAAAACATTTTGTTATTCTAAAAAACGATAAAAATGTAAGCATATCTATTGATAGAATAAAACCTGCGTTTGGAATTTTAACATCGGCAGTAAAAAAAGAAAACAACCAAATTAAAACCATAACTTTTAAGGATTAGCCCATTTCTTAAATCTTACTGTTTCCTTCGGAATCAGCACTTGGAGGAGGGTGATGTAGCGGAAACATTTTACACCGCACAAATTGTTTACATGCAACTACAATATCCCCTAAATTAGTTACGTCATCATACTCATCAACGTTTTGTTATTTGTTACCACGGTTAATAATAAATCAGTGGTTACTCGGTCGTTGACAAATAAAGACACAACAATAATTATATATATATTATATGTTGTGTAGAATTCAAATAAAACTAATATGTGGCTTTCAATTTAATATTAATACAATAATTATATCATATGTCGTATATTTAAATAACTGATAATAATAAATTAATAATAAATAATTAATAAAATTGCGTTCTGTGTTTGTTTCACTGAAATAAATAACTTACCTACATACAGACAAGTGACGCGAATGGAGTCTGTATGTAAAGTTATAGAACCCTGGAGAACACCATGTTCAATAATAAATGGAATGCTTTGCGATTTATGAATCCTAACCATAAATGTTCGATTACTGAGATAAGACTTGAACCATTTCTGTAATACACCTCTAAAACCAATAGACTGGAGCTTACGCAGAAGATGATTATGATCCACCATATCAAAGGCTCTCTTTATATCGATGAAGACTGCACCAACAAACTTCTTCTCATTCCGATTGATATGAATTCCATTTACGAAATTAATTAACGCAGATTCAGTACTTTTGCCAGATATAAAGCCGTGTTGATGAGGACTAAGAAGCTCTTGTCCAAAAACTTCTCAATACGGGATATTTTTCAATGATCTTCAAAATTGTGGGTTGTAATGCAATGGGCCGATAGTTGTCCTTAATAATGATATCACCCTTTTTATACAAAGGGATAGCAATTGCAGTTTTTAAAACATTAGGGATAACACCATTTACAAAACATTGGTTAATGAATTGTACTAAAACTGGCGCAATTGCTATAACCACTACTTTTAGCATATTTGAGCTAAGACCAAGAATTTATTTGTAATTTATTAAAATATTTATTTATTTATTTATTCAACAGAATTTAATTTACTACATTTCTAAATTTAACTTAGTATAACTAAATAACAATTACTTAGTAATTTATAATTTTGTAAATTGTAATTTGTAATTTGTGATTTGTAATTCGTAATATATTTGTAATTTGTAATTTCTGATTTTTAATTTGTTATTTGTACATTTTTAGTTTTTAATTTTTACTCTTAGTTTTCAGTTTTTAATTTTCAATTTCTAGTTTTTAATTTTCAAAATGGGAGATTTTAATTATTTACTTTATTTAATTTTTTATTTTGCAATTTTAATTTCTAAATTCGAGATATTTTACTAATTTCAAATTTTTAGTTAATAATTTTGAATTTTTCATTTTTAATATTCAATTTTTAATTTGTGGTTTCTGATTAATTCTTAATTTCTAGGTAGTTTTTAATTACTAACTTTCTTAAATTAATATTTTTCATTTTTAGTTTCTAAATTTGAGATTAGTATTAGAAACACGATTTCTTCATATAAATGTATTATTCTTCATATAATTTTCAATTTATCTTAAATTTAATTTTTAATTTTAATTTCTAATTTTTAATTTTTTGTATTTGATTTTTCATTTGAAATTTCGAAATTCGAGATTGTTTTAATTTTTGTATGAAGAAGTGTGGCGTTTTGTTTTTAATTTTAATTCGAGATGTTCTTAATTTCAAAATTTACTTTTTTTTCAGTTTTTGATTTTTAGATTTTAATTCCTAAATTTAGGATTTGTTTATAATTTTGTGTAAAGAAATGGCATCAGTTTATTTAACTGTTAACCTAATTTAATTTTTAATTGTTCTGTTAAGTTCTTAATTCGAGATTGTTTTTAAAGTGTGGCGTTTAGATTATTTACGAGTAATTTTTTATAATTTTTTTAATTGTTAATTATTAATTTTTATTTTTTAGTTTTTTTTTAGTTCAAAACGATTTTAATTAAAAATTTTAATTTAGTTAGCTTTTAATTTAATTTTTAATTTTTAATTTTTTTTAGATTGTTTTGTGTGAAGAAATGGTGGTATATTTAATTAATAAATTTAATTAATTTTTAATTTCTAAGTTCAAGCTTATTTTTAATTGCTTATGAAGAAGATTTTATACCTTTATTTTTTCTTTATATTTTTTATCTTTTAATTTCCATTTTTAATTTGTAAATTCGAGAGGTTTTTAATCTTAAATTTCTTATTTTTAATATACAAATTCGAGATCGTTTTTAATTTTGCGTGAAGAAATGACGTCAGATTATTTAATTATTAACTTTATTTAATTTGAATTTTTCAGTTTTAATTTGTAATTAATTTTATATGAAAAAATGACAACATGTTTTAATTATTGACTTTAATTTTATAATTTTTAGTTTTTGATTTTTAATTTATAAATTTGAGATTGTTTTTAATTGTGTATGGAGACAACAAATAACAACTGATTCAATTTTATATTTTTAGTCTTAAATTCGAAGTGGTTTTTAATTTTGAATGAAGAAGTGTGGTGAAAAAGTGTTGGTTTGTTTTATTTTTAATGTTTGGTTTTTATTTTTAATTTCTCAATTTTTCTTATTTTATTGCTAATTTCGAAATGTTTAAAATGTCTATTTTCAATTTTTAATTTTTAGTTTTAATTTTAAATTTGAGATTTTTTTGAGTTATGTGTGGAAAAATTGCATCAGATTATTTAATAATTTTCTTTATTTAATTTTCTATTTTTATTTTCAATTTTTAAATTTTAGATTTGTTTGGGTGAAAAAATAGATTTAAATTTTGTGTGAAGAAATAAGATACTTATCGAAACGTTATGCAATCGAAAAATGTTTCATTTATAATAAAGCAGTTTTAATTTTCCATTTTACATTTTCAAATTTTAAATTTTTTATTTTTAATTTTAAACTTTTGGTTTATAATTTTTAATTTCTAAATTTAAGATTTTTATCTAATTTTGTGTGAAGCAATGGCATCAGATTATTTAATTATTAGCTTAATTTAATTTTCAATTTTTCATTTTTGATTTCTTAATTCGAGATTGTTTTTAATTTTGAGTAAAGAAATGACCCAAAGCGACCGTCCCAAAAGTAATACAATTTTTTGGAATGGCGTTATATTTTAATTACTGACTTTATTTAATTTTTAATTTCTAGATTATAGATTCATTTTAATTTTATGTGCAGAAATGGCAACATGTTTTAATTATTAACTCGATTTAAGTTTAAATTTTAATTTCTAATCTTTTAATTTTTAGTTTTTGATTTTTCGTTTTTAATTTAAAAATTTGAAATTGTTTTTAATTTTGTGTCAAGAAATTATTGATTTTAATTTTAAAATTCCAGATTAATTTTAATTTTGTATGAAGTTGGTTTGTTTAATTTTTAGTGATTTTTGTTTAATTTTTTATATTTAATTACAAAATTGGAGATGTCTATAATTTAAAATTTTTTAATTAATATTTTTAATTTTTAAATTTGAGATTCGTTTTAGTACTGTGTGAAAGAATAGTGAAAAATTTAAATTAATAATATTATTTAATCTTACATGTTAATTTTTTATTTCTCATTTTTAGATGGTTTTTAAATTTGTGTGAAGAAATAGCGTAGGATTATTTAATTATTATATTTATTTAATTTAAATTTTTAATTCCGAGAAGAATTTTCTTTATTTTTTATTAATATTTTTTAATTTTTTAATTTCTAAATTCGAGCTGTTTTTAATTTCAAACTTCTTATTTTTAATGTACAAATTCGAGATCGTTTGTAATTTTGCGTGAAGAAATGACGACAGATTACTTAATTATTATCTTTATTTAATTTGAATTTTTCGGTTTTAATTTATTTTGATTTTTAATTTATAAATTTGAGATTGTTTTTAATTTTGTGTGGAGACAACAGATTTTAAGTTTTAACTTGATTCAATTTTTGATTTTTAATTTTAAATACGAAGTCGTTTTTAATTTTGAATGAAGAAGTGTGGAGTTGGTTTGTTTTATTTTTAATGTTCTGTTTTTATTTTTAATTTCTCTGTTTTTTTATTTTCTATTTTAATTTTTATTTTTTAATTTTGAATTTGAGATCGACTTTAGTTATGTGTGGAAAAATTGCATCAGATTATTTAATAATTAACTTAATTAAATTTTTTATTTTTATTTTCTATTTCTAATTTTTAGATTTATTTTAATATTGTATACAAAAATGGATTTAGAGTTTTGTGTGAAGAAATTGCGACAGATTACTTAATTTCTATTTCTTTTAATTTTTTTTTTCTATTATTCTAAATTCGAGATTGTTTTATTTTTGTTTGATTTTACTTGGGCAAAATCATTTTTTGGAAGTGGCTCATATTCTCGGTAATTAAGAAACTCTGGTTAGCAAAAAGATTGTTACAAATGACCTAAGCAAAATTTACTGTGGTGTATGAATTTCCCACGAAATATACACCTGCAGAAGATAAGATAGTTATCGAAACGTTGAGTAAACGAAAAATATTTTATTTATTGGCTTCAAAGCTATTTCTCGATTGATTGATTACTAATCCAGCCGTTAGAAGAATATTTGTAAATGTGTGAATAAGTGCAGCGTTTTGTTTTTAGTTTAAATCTTTTAATTTTCCGTTTTACATTTTCAAATCTTAAATTTTTTTTTTCTTATTTTAAACTTTTGATTTTTAATTTTTAATTTCTAAACTTAAGATTTTTTTTTAATTTTATATGAAGAAATGGGGTCAGATTATTCAATTATTAGCTTAATTTAATTTTTCATTTTTAATTTCTTAATTCGAGATTGTTTTTACACTTATGTGAAGAAGTGTAACGTTTAGGTTATTTAATTTTTAATAATTTTTTTTTTAATTATTAAGTTCTATTTTTAATTTTTAGTGTGCATAATTCTAGATTGTTTTTAATTTTGTGTACAGAAATGGTGACATATTTTTAAATATTAGCTCTACGTAATTTTTATTTAAATTTTTTAATTTTTAAGAAGAAGATTTAATTTCTTTATTTATATTTATTTATTTTCTTATTTTTAATTTACAAATTTTAGGTTGTTTTTAATTTTTCGTGAAGCGGGTTGTTAGTCATATTATTTAATTTTTGAATTTTTTTTTTAAATTTTGGAATTTTTAATTCATTTTTAATTCCTTTTTTCTTCGTACAAATTATATAAAAGTCGAACATAAGCATTTTTTGTTTTTAGTGCATTATTCAATGCCCTAAATTCTTATTTTTTGGTATGATAAGCCAATTTTCTTTTTTTGTTTTGATTGGGAACGACCATCCCAAAAGGAAAACAAATTTTTTGGATTAAATTACAACCCGACTTTGAGACTTGAACAGAGTCAATGTTTTTCGGGCGGGTATTAAGCTTCAGATTGATATTTAAGATTGATTAATTGATGATTGATGATTATGGATCGAGTTTTAGTAGTTCCTTCTTTTGTGAAGATTTTTCTTGTTTTTATGTTTCCAGTATTTAAATTTGTCTTCTTGTTTGTTAAATTTATGATAATATAATTTATTTTCGAAATTGAAGCAAAATTGTTATTTATTGCGTCAAAGAATTTGTATCACTAATAATTAGTTCCAAAAGAAATTATGAGGGTTACAAAAAGAAAAAAAATAGAAATTAATTAAAAATTTAGTGTTTTGTGTATTTTAATTTTATGTTTTCCTAAGAACTTCTAATATAAGAAGTTGAGAATGTTTGTTAAGTAATACAATATTTATTTAATATATTATTAATTTTCATAGAAAAGTCGAGAAAATTTAGTTTACAAATTTGTATTTATTAATTGTCGTAAATATGGTTTATACTCACAGTTGTTTCATGTTCGATGATCGATCGCAAAGTGCAAGAGATTTTGACATTCATTAGTAATTAAAATTTAAATTATATTAAAATTAGTTTAGGCAAATAAGGCGGACAAATTATGCGTAATTGGCAAGGGTCAAGCGGTACCCAGACACTTACTCGGAAAAAATATTCTATAAAAACATTTACTCGAAAATTAAGTGCTCGAAAACATTTACTCAAAAAACATTTTCTCGAAAAACAACTTGAAAAAAGTAGTCTATCTTTTCAACCAAAAAATTGAAATGTCATTCAACCAAAATATTTATTAGTTCAACATTAATGTTTACTATTTCAACATATAAAAATGAAATAATTTTGGTAAGGATAAATATACAAACTTTGAAATAAAATAAACATAATAAAATAAAATCAAATTTCTAGCCTTGTAGATGACCAGTATGGATAATTTAAAAATAACAAAAAATAAGCCTTGTTTCCTAGTAGATGGTTATGTATTTATTAAAAATAAACACCATAATGATGTTACGTACCGGGTATGCACGAATAATCGGCAAAATCGATGTAAAGCACAAATTAATACCAAAGGAACTTACTGAAATTAAAAAGAGAGCACTATCTACAAATATTAATATGTACACAACATATTATTGCTGAATCTACTGTTGCCATAAATAATCCAGTAATAGTCCATATGCCGTCTATTCCGTCCATGCAGCGCACAATTCACAGACAAAGACAAGGAAATGCTGTTATTCCGAAATCGTTATTTGATTTAATTATACAAGAAAAATTGAATATTACTCATCAGGGTGATCCATTTTTGCTGTACGATTCAGGGTCTACCGAAACTCGAATTTTGATATTCTCAAACCCAAAGAAATCTACACTTTTTGGCGCAATCTGACATGTGATTCGTTGACGGTACTTTTAAAATAGTACCGTTAATTTTTAAACAACTTTTTACCATACATTAGAGTATGTCTTATTACCGAACAAATTAACTGAATCATACAAAAGGTCATTTGAACAGTTAAAATTGTTAAATGTTTATTTAAAACCATTACATTTAATGTCAGATTTTGAACAAGCTATTATAAACGCAGTTTCCGTATCTTTTCTAGATGCTCAACAAAAATTTTGCTTCCTTCATTTAGGCTAGACTTTATATCGCAAAATATGTCAGATGGGCTTAAAAGCTCAATATGACCAAGATGCAGTGTTCGCTCATAAAATTCGTATGATTTTATCAGTTGCATTTGTGCCGCCGGCCGATGTTATTAACGCTTTCCAATCTTTAACTGAAATCAATGTTATTCCAGAAGACGCTATGTGCCGTCTAAAAATGAAACTGGTAGGCGCAATCCCGGGTATTGTATGAATCGTGGAATGTTTATACTGCAACACTAGAAGATTCCGCTCGAACAAATAACTGCGTTGAAGGTTGGCATAATGGATTTTCCCGGTTAGTTAGTTGTGAGCATCCATCTGTTGATTTTTTTTTTAAAAAATTCAACTACAACAATCAAAAAATGAAATAGTTCTCGAGCAAATTCTTGCTGGAATTCCAATGCCTCCAAAACACAAAAAATATCGGGATGTAGATAAAAGAATCAAAAATGTTGCTGAGAAATATTCAATTATGAAAATCACCGATTATTTAACTGCAATTGCTTACAACACCAATACCATATTATATAAGTAACCAAAAAGAAATTAAATATTTAATTAAAAATCTAAAAAAACTTAAAGAAATAGCATTTAATTAATATTCAAAAATAATTTTCTGGTAAAATTAATAATCGAAAAATTCTTCAAAAAAATCGCGCGATTTTTTTGAAGAATTTTTCGATTATTAATATTACCAAAAATCACGTTCGAGTAATTGTTATTCGAGCAAATGTTTTTCTAGCAAATGTTTTTCGAGCAAATGTCATGGAATCGGGTTGAGCCTACCTCTAACCTCAGCTTTATTACAAATCTTTAATTTTTGGTTTCTAATTAATTTTTAATTTCAATATAGTTTTTTGTTTTGGGTTGTAACGGGGGGAACGCTGTATTACGAAAAATTGTGTTGTTTGTGTGATTAACAATTGTCGCCAAAAAAAAAATAAAATAAAAATCTACTAACTATCGACTACTAAGGTGTCTGGAACCGGGTCGAGTCTTTAATACTAACATATCTTTCCTTGCCTCCCGTCTTGTTACGTGTAAGGGGTGTGCGGAGAGCCCGGCGTCATCCGGGAGTCTAGCTTAGGCTTGGTCTTACATTCTGATCAATCAATCATTTCTAATTTTGAAATTCGGGAGAGTTTTTAATTTTGTGAGAAAAGTGAGAAGTTGGATTGAATAGATTTTATTTGTTTAAAATTTTTAATTTTTAAATCTGAGATTCGATTTAAAATTGTGTGACAAAATAGAGACAAATTTTATTTTAATTTTAAATTTTTCACTTTTAATTTCTAATTTCTAGATGGTGTTTATTTTGTGTGAAGAAATCGGGACTTATTTTAATTTTAATTTTTCATTTTTTTAATCGAGGTTGTTTTTAATTTGTTGTGAAGAAATGGCCGCAGATTATTTAATTAACTTTATTTAATTCTTAGTTTTACATTTTTAATTTCTAAATTCGAGACTATTTTTAGATATGAGTGAATTATTATTAATTTTATTGATAGTATTTGTTATTATTAATTTTATTTTAGTTTCTTTTTTTTTAATTTATATTTTGTGTGAATGAATGGTGTTAGATTTTAATTACTGACTTAATTTAATTTCTAAATTCTAGAATACTTTTAATTTTAAGTGAAGAAATGGCAACATGTTTTAATTATTAACTCTATTTAATTTTGAATTTAAGTTTAAATCGTAATTTCTAATTTTTTAAATTTTACGTTTTTACTTTCAAAATTTGAAATTCTTTTCAATTTTATGTGAAGTAATTATTGAATTTAATTTTAAAATTCGAGATTAATTTTAATTTTATATGAAGTTGGTTTATTTAATTTTTATTTATTTTTATAATTTCTTATATTTCATTGCTAAATTGGAGATGTTTTTAAATTCGAGATTCGTTCACTGAGTGAAAAATTTTAATTAATAATATTATTTAATATTAAATGTTAATTTTTTATTTCTCATTTTTAGATAGTTTTTAAATTTGTTTGAAGAAATAATGTCGGATTATTTAATTATTAATTAAATTATTTTATTTTTAATTTCTAAATTGAAAATTATTGTAAATTTTGTTTGAAGGAATATCGTTAGGTTTTAATTACTAACTTAATTTAATTTTTAATTTCTTAATTCAAAATTGTTTTTAATTTTGTGTGAAGAAGTGTGGCATCAGTTTATTTAATTTTTAATTTTTATATTTAATTGTTAATTTAGAGATGTTTTTAATTTTAAATTTATAATTTTCAATTTTTACTTTTAGTTTTTAAATTCGAGATTCGTTTTAATATTGTGTGAAAGAATATTGAAAAATTTTAATTAATATTATTATTTAATTTTAAATATTAATTTCTTTTTTCTCATTTTTAGATGATTTTTAAATTTGTGTGAAGAAATGGCGACAGATTTTAATTCTTAATTTTTCATTTTTAAATTCTAAATTCAAAATTGTTTTTAATTTTGTGTAAGGAAGTGTGGCATCAGTTTATTTAATTTTTATTTATTTTTTGTTTTTCATTATCAAAATGCGAAATGTTTTTAATTTTTAAGTTTTAGATTTTACCTTTTAATTTCTAAATTTAAAATTGTTTTTAATGTTGTGCTTAGAAATGGAGTCAGATTTTATTTATTAACTATATTTAATTTTTAATTTCAAAATTCTAGATTGTTTTTGTGGTCTCAGATTATTTAATTTTGAATTTTTGGTTTATAATTTTTCATTCTTAATTTAAAAATTCTAGATTGCTTTTAATTTTGAGTGAAGAAAAGGTGCTATATTATTTAATTATTAACTTTATTTAATTTTTAATTTTTCTTATAGTCCGCGCGTCAGAATTTCATTAACATCTTTATTCAATTTCCAAAACCGAGATTATTATCAATTTAGTGGAAAGAAATTTGGTGTCAGATTATTAAATTTTTATTTATTTTACCTTTATTTTAATTTTTTAATATTTGAAATTTAATTTCTAAATTCGAGTTTGTTTAAAATTTTGAATGGATTGTTTATCGGTTTTAATTTTTAATTTCCAAATTTAAGATTATTCTTAATTTTGTGTGAAGAAATTTGAATTACTTACCTTACTTAATTTTTATTCGAATTTCATTTTCAACTTTAATCTGACGCTTATTTAATTATAACCTTCATTTAATTTTTCGTTTTTAGATTATTTTTATTTTTTTATTTTTTTTATTTTTAATTTTGTGTGCCAGATTGTTTCATTTGTATTTATTTTAATTTTAATTTCTAATTTCGAGTTTTTAATTTTTAAATTCCTAAGTAAATTTTTCTATTCTAGATTGATTATAATACACTTTTATTTATATTTATATTTTTAATTCATAATGTATTCGAATTCATAATGTATTAAGGATTTGAAATCAAATAAAGGTAATATTTAAGTAAATTGAAGCCATTTCATCTTACAACATTATAAAGAATCCCCAATTTAAAATTTAAAACATCTCAATTTTAGAAATTAAACGAGAATATTTAGCACTGTAAATTAACTGTGTAAAACTGTTAAATTTTATTAAGGTAATACACTAAATTTGAAATTGTTTTTATTTTGTAAGAAGGAAAACGGCGTCAGATTTCTCAACGACTTTTTTAATAAAACGTAATTAAGCCAGTTTATGGAAAAGGCAATGAGAAACATGAAGCTAATTTTACCCAACAATATCGAAACAACAAATATTTTATCACTCTGCATTCTAAATATATTGAATTGATACCTCATCGAAACTTCAATAACTGTGTCACTTATTTTTGGAGATTTTAGTAAAGCATCGTATTTTGTTATTGTGCTGTAAACATTTTGTTTTCTAATAATTAATTCAAAGACTTTAAATAATGCCAAACGATAATTGCCGTAATACGCTTGTAAAAGTTAATTGGCATGAGACAACACAATTCCACCATTTTTATGGTGGACTAAAAATTTAATGTTTACATCCTGAACTGAATCAATAAATCATTACAGAGCGACCAAGGCCATCTCGTAAACATTATTATTACTATCATTTATATATATTTTTTAACTAGTATGTAACAAAAAGAAAATCTCATAAAAATCTTGAATATGTACATAACACCATACAAGGTATCGTTTATGTACCAATTAATTTTGAAAATTAAATAAAGTTCAAGGAATTAGTAATTAGCGATAACAGTTTAACGATTATGTTACTGATATAAAAAATCATTAAAATACTATTCATGGTTAATATTCTATCCCGACGCATTACGCATCATTTTATGTGTCTGGATGAGTTTACGAGCATGGTGTTAAGAATATTAGAAAAATAGCCTATGGATTTTACTTTATTGCCAGTCATTAAAACCACAATTACGTTGTTGAGGAGAAACAGTGATGGTGAAAATTTCTCAACATTCTATCAATTTATTATGTTTAGATATAGTATATCTGGTTTCGGTCTAACACTAGACCAGCGATAAAATAAAATTTAAGCCATCCACGTACAAACAAATATATGACCGCAATACAAACTCATTAATTTACTTTGGTGATGCTAAATAACATTTTATATTTTCTAAAATACAACTGCCACAATAATTCGATGCAGCAACAAAACTCTTTACCTTCTTGGCAACGGAAATAATAAAATTACGTTATAACTTGCGGAACCGTTTCAGGCATAATTTTGGCGTTTTAATGTTTTTCCCTTTCCGGAAGAACTAAATTGCAAACCAATTTTAAAATTAGGGAATCAAAAAAATTATTTATGTTATCGGTGTTTAAAACGAGAACCGGAAAAATCCCTAAGGCCATTAGTGTTACAAAAAAAAAACCTAAATGAAATTCGTGATCCACATATTTGATAATCGAATTTTAGTTTTTCACCGTATAGAAACATATAACAACGTATTTCTATGTTTTATGTTCATATAATGGCGAAAATTTTAATTTGGCTCTTGTTCCTGATGCCACATAAAACAAGACCTACATACCATATATATGATGTACAAGATAAAAACTTATTAATTTTGGTTTTCTATTTATGAGTAGACAATTTTTCATCGCTTAGAGGTAAAGTAGCATAATTTATAATGTCGTACATTTTTACTTACTTGTCGTTTAGTTATTTGTTTACCAAAAACGAATAAAATACAAGAACAATTTAATTTTTATTGTGCGAAAATCAGGTGTTGATAAGAGTTAGTGGCACTGAAATACTTTAATTAATGGTTGGGGAACTATTGTTATATGAAAGAGGATGTTGTGTTCTTTACTAACTGGGATATTATGTAGGTAGAATGCATAGATAAAATGTTATAAATCGTTCGGAATTAGATTTATCTACGTCTTGGAATTAAGTAAAATGAAGTTAAAATATATTGGAGGATTCGTTCAATCCAAATTGTGGTTTGCGTTTTATTATGTAACTGGATTAGAAATGCTGCTAATTTTTTAACACATAAAACATAATTTGCAAACGAGGTGTAATGTAACATTTTATATTAACAAAAACAATATTCTGAAGACATGTAACGTCAAGTTTTAACAGTTCAAAACCGGCAAATGGCAATTACGCACCAAAACGTTGGGTTGTTTTACGTTAAGAAATTATGCCCAAAACTGAAATGAAAAATACCCCAAAACTAGTGCACAAATACCCCAAAAACAAATAAAATGAAGCCCAAATTACATATTTGGGATAATAGAAAAAAACCAAAATCTGAAATAAATAAATGTGTTCACTCTAATATTCTCCATTTTCCAGAATAGATTAATATTCTGGAAAATTAAGATTTAATTTTAAAATTTGAATTGAAATCTCCAATGTTCAGAAAATTTTAAAACTGAATCCATTAAATCTCCATTTCGCTAATATTTTAAAATTAAATCCAGATTTCTGGAAAGAATGATATAAGTTTAAAATAATCTAGGAAATGGAGATTTATTTTGTAAATTAAAATTGAATACCCCATCGGGAAATTAAAGATTTAATTTTAAAATATTCTGGAAATGGGGATTCAACTCTTAATTTAAAATGAAATCTTAATTGTCGAAAATATTTTAAAATTAAATACAGATTTTCTGGAAATGAAAAATGTAACTTTAAAATATTAAGGAAAAATGGAGATTTAATTTTAAAGTTAGAGTTGAAAGCCCCATTGTCCAGAATATTTTAAAATAAATCCAGAATTTCTGCAATCTGGGAAATTGAGATTTATTTTGAAAATTAGAATTGAGTGACAATTGACCAGAATATTTTAAATTAATCATAGAATTTCTGTAAAATGGAGATTTAATTTTAAAACATTCTGGGAAGTAAAAATGTTTGTACTAATATTAAAATTAAACCTCTATTTTCCAAAATATTTTAAAGATAAATCCAGAATATCTGGAAAATGAAAAATGTATTTTAAAAAATCCTGGTAAATTGAAATTTAATTTTAAAGTTAGAATGGAAACCCACCCCATCGTCCAGGATATTTTAAAATTAATTTCAAAATTTCGGGAAAATAGGGATTAAATTAAAATATTCCGGAAAATAGGGATTTCAACTCAAATTTTAAAAAGAAATCTTAACAGTCGACAATATTTTAAAATTAATTTCAGAATTTTTGGAATAGAAAAATTTAATTTTAAAATATTCTGGGAAAGGGAGGTTTAGAAATTAAAGTTAGAATTAAAAGCCCCATTCCTCAGAATATTTTAAAATTCAATCCAGAATTTGATAGAAAAGGAAGAGATCGTTTTAACACATTCTGGAAAAGGAGATTTAATTTTAAAATTATAATGAAATCCCTCATTGTCCAGAATATTTTAAAATTAAATCAAGAATTTCTGGAAATAGAAAATTTAATTTTAAAGTCGCCAATATTTTAAAATTAAATCTAGAATTTCTGGAATAAAAAAATTCAATTTTAAAATATTCTGGAAAATGTTGATTTCATTTTAAAGTAAGAATTAAAAGCCCCTCTCCCCAGAATATTTTAAAATTCAATTCAGAATTTATGGAAAAGGAAGATTTAATTTTAAAATATTCCGAAACTTGCAATTTCCATTCTAATTTTGAAATGAAATATTTATTTTCGATAATGTTTTAAAATTTAATATTTTTTTTAAGAAATTCTGGATTTAATTTTAAAATATTCTGGAAAATTGTAATTTAATCATAAAATTATGAAAATCATTATTACCCAGAATATTTTAAACTTAAATCCAGAATTTCTGGAAAGAATGATGTAATTTTAAAATAATCTGGAAAATGGAGATTTATTTTATAAATTAGGCAATCAGCCCCGTTGTCTTTTATACTAATTTTAAAATTGAACCTCTATTTTACAAAATATTTTAAAATTAAATCCAGAATTTCTGGAAAATGAGGAAATTATTTTAAAAAATCCTGGTAAATTGAAATTTAATTATAAAGTTAGAATGGAAACCATCTTTTTTCCAGAATATCTTAAAATTAACTTCAAAATTTCGGGAAATTAGGATTTAAAATTAAAATATTCCTGAAAATAGTGATTTCCATTCTAATTTTAAAATGAAATCTTAATTGTCGACGATATTTTAAAATTCAATCCAGAATTCTTGAAAATGGAAGATTTAATTTTAAAATATTCTGGAAAACGAAGATTTATTTTTGAAGTTAGGATTGAAAGCCCCGTTGTCCAGAATATTGTAAAATTAAATCCAAAATTTATGTAAAATGGAGAATGTATTTTAAAAATCCTTTAAATTTAAAGTTAGAATAGAAGGCCCCATTTTCCAGAATATTTTAAATTAACTTTAAAATTTCAGGAAATTAAGGATTTAATTATAAAATATTTCGGAAAATCGGGATTTAAACACTAATTTTAAAATGAAATCTTAACTGTCGGCAATATTTTAAAATGAAATCCAGAACTTCTGCAAAAACATTTAATTTTAAAATATTCTGGAAATTAAAAATTTTTATACTAGTTTTAAAATTAAACCTCTATTTTTCAAAATATATTAAAATTAAATCCAGAATTTCTGGAAAAGGAAGAGATCGTTTTGCATTTTCGATAAGGTTTTAAAATTAATTTTTTTTTCAAGAAATCCTAGATTTAAAATTAATATATTCTGGAAAATTGTAATTTAATTTTAAAATTATGAAAAACCTCATTACCCAGATTATTTTAAAATTCAATCCAGAATTTGATAGAGAAGGAAGAGATCGTTTTAAAATATTCTGGAAAATTGAGATTTAATTTTAAAATTATAATGAAATTCCTCTTTGTTCAGAATATTTTAATATTAAATTCAGAATTTCTGGAAATGGAAGAGATCGTTTTTAAATATTCTGGAAATGTGAGATAGATTTAATTTTAAAAGTATAATGAAATTCCTCTTTAAGATTTAAATTTATAATATATTTTGAAAAATGAGATTTATTTATGAAGTTAGAATTGAAAGCCCCGTTGTCCAGAATATTTTAAAATTAAATCCAGAATTTCTGGAAAGTGAAAAATGTATTTTGAAAAATCTTGATAAATTGAAATTTAATTTAAAAGTTAGAGTGGAAAGCCCCTTTGTCCAGAATATTTAAAAATTTTAAAGCCCCGTTCCTCAGAATATTCTAAAATTCAATCGATAATTTATGGAAAAAAAGGAGATCGTTTTAAAATATTCTGAAAAATTGAGATTTTCTATTCTAATTTAAAAACTAAATCTCCATTTTTCAGAATATTTGAAAATTAAATCCAGAATTTATGGAAATGTAAGATTTAATTTTAAAATATTTTGAAAAGCCCTGTTCCTCAGAATATTTCAAAATTTAATCCAGAATTTATTGAAAAGAGATCATTTTAAAATATTCTAGAAAACTGAGATTCAATTGTTGATTTAATGTTTTAAAATTAAATATTTTATTCAAGAAATTCTGGATTTAATTTTAAAATATTCTAGAAAATTGTGACTTAATTTTAAAAAGATGAAAATGCCTATCACCCAGAATATTTTAAATTTAAATCCAGAATTTTTGCAAAGAATGATTTAATTTTAGAATAATCTGGGAAATAGAGATTTATTTTATAAATTAGAATTGAATGCCCGTATGAATTGAATAAATTAGAATTGATTGTCTTTTATACTAATTTTAAAATTAAACCTTTTCTTTCCAAAATATTTTAAAATTAAATCCAGAATTTCTGGAAAATGAAAAAAGTATTTTAAAAAATCCTGGTAAATTGAAACATAATTTAAAAGTTAGAATGGAAACCGCCTTTTTCCAGAATATTTTAAAATTAACTTCAAAATTTCGGGAAATTAGGATTTAAAATTAAAATATTCCAGAAAATGAGGATTTCCACTCTAATTTTAAAATGAAATCTTAATTGTCGACAATATTTTAAAATGTAATCCAGAATTTCTGTAAAATAAATATTTACTTTTAAAATATTCTGGAAATTAAAAATGTCTATACTAATTTTAAAATTAAACCTCTATTTTTCAAAATACCATATTTTAAAATTAAATTTAGAATTTCTGGAAAATGAAAAATGTATTTTAAAAAGTCCTGGTAAATTGAAATTTAATTTTGAAGTTAGAATATAAAGCCCCATGGTCCAGAATATTTTAAAACTAACTTCAAAATTTTGGGAAATAAATGGTTTTATTTTAAAATATTTCGGAAAATGGGGATTTTCACTGTAATTTTACAATTAAATCTTAATTGTCGACAATATTTTAAAATTAAATCCAGAATTTCTGGAATAAAAAAATTTAATTTTAAAATATTCTGGAAAATGGAGATTTAATTTTAAAGTTAGAATTAAAAGCTCCGTTCCTCAGAATATTTTAATATTCGATCCAGAATTTATGGAAAAATGAAGAGATCGTTTTAAAATATTCTGGAAAAGTTAGATTTAATTTTAAAATTATAATGAAATTCCTCTTTAAGATTTAAATTTATAATATATTTTGAAAAATGAGATTTATTTTTGAAGTTAGAATTGAAAGCCTTGTTGTCCAGAATATTTTAAAATTAAATGCAGGAACGTGAAAAATGTATTTTGAAAAATCTTGGTAAATTGAAATTTAATTTAAAAGTTAGAGTGGAAAGCCCTTTTGTTCGGAATATTTTAAAATTAACTTCAAAATTTCGGGATATTAAGGAATTAATTCTAAAATATTCCGGAATCTTAAATTCCGGTAATTTTAAAATTAAATTTTAATTGTCGACAATATATTAAAATTAAATCCAAAATTTCTGGAATAGAAAAGTTTAATTTTAAAATATTCTGGAAAATGGAGATTTAATTTTAAAGTTAGTATTAAAAGCCCCGTTCCTCAGAATATTCTAAAATTCAATCGAAAATTTATGGAAAAAGAGGAGATCGTTTTAAAATATTCTGAAAAATTTAGATTTTCTATTCTAATTTAAAAATTTAATCTACATTTTTCAGAATATTTGAAAATTAAATCTAGAATTTCTGGAAATGTTAGATTTAATTTTAAAATATTTTGGAAAGCTCTGTTCCTCAGAATATTTCAAAATTTAATCCAGAAATAATGGAAAAGGAAGAGATCATTTTAAAATATTCTAGAAGATTGAGATTTAATTTTAAAATATTTCGAAAAATTTAAAATTTCCATTCTACTTTAAAAATTAAATCTTTTTTTTTTTCAAGAAATTCTGGATTTAATTTTAAATTCCTCATTGTCCTGAATATTTTAAAATTAAATCCATACTTTCAAGAGGGAGATTTAATATTAAAATAACCTAAAAAATGGGGGTTTTGATTATAATTTTAAAATTAAATCTTCATTTTCCAAACTTTTATAAAATTACATCAAGAATTTCTGGAAATAAACGATATAATTTTAAAAAATCCTGCTAAATTGAAATTTAATTCTAAAGTTAGAACGGAAAACCCCATTGTCCAGAATATTTTAAAATTGACTTTCAAATTTCGGAAAATTAAGGATTAAATATTAAAATATTCCGGAAAATGAGAATTTCCACTGTAATTTTAAAATGAAATCTTAATTGTCGACAATATTTTAAAATTAAATCCAGAATTTCTGGAAACTAAAAATTTAATTTTAAAATATTCTGGAAAATGTAGATTTAATTTTAAAGTTAGAAGTAAAAGTTCCGTTCTTCAAAATATTTTAAAATTCAATCCAGAATTTATGGAAAATGAAAAGACTGTTTTAAAATATTCTGGAAAATTGAGATTTAATTTTAAAATTATAATGAAATCTCGAATTGTCCAAAATATTTTAATATTAAATCCAGAATTTCTGGAAATGGAATATTTAATTTTAAAATATTCCGAAACTTGGAAATTTCCATTCTAATTTTTAAATAAAATATTTATTTTCGATAATGTTTTAAAATTAAAATTTACCAGGATTTTTTAAAATACGTTCTTCATTTCCAGAAATTTTGGATTTAAGTTTAAAAAATTCTGGACAGTCGGCCACTCAATTCTAATTTACAAAATAAATCTCCATTTCCCAGATTATTTTAAAATTAAATCATTCTTTCCAGAAATTCTGGATTTAATTTTAAAATATTAAATTAAATTAAATTTAAAATTTGAATTGAAATCTCGTTGATTTACAATTATAATCGATTTAAATCTCAATTTTCCAGAATATTTTAAAACGATTTCCTTCTTTTCTGGGCAACGGGGGCTTTCAATTCTAACCAAATCTTTCATTTCCAGAAATTATGGATTTAATTTTAAAATATTGTCGACAATTAAGATTTCATTTTAAATGTTAATTAACCTAATAATTAAGACCGAGAATTTTGAGGATTGGAATGGGAGCGACTTACTTAACCCGAGTGGGATAATATCCAAAGAAGGATAAAGTAGTTGAAGCTGTGCAAGCTAAGGAATGAATCACCGAATATCACTTTGGAGGATTTTTTTTTAATATATGTTTTCGAATTACTGCACACTATTGTAAATGAGCTTATGATGCTCAAAAAATAATGTGCCAAAAATATTTTGTAAAATTATTGTTACAAATAAATAGCTAAATTTGTGGGTGACGTGTAGAAATCCCCATTTTCCGAAATATTTTAAAATTAAATCCTTAATTTTCCGAAAGTTTAAAGTCAATTTTAAGATATTCTGGACAATGGGGATTTTCATTCTTACTTTAAAATTAAATTTCAATTTACCAGGATTTTACAAAATACATTCTTCATTTTCCAAAAATTCTGGATTTAATTTTAAAATATTTTTGAAAATGGAGGTTTAATTTTAAAGTTAGAATTAGAAGCCCCGTTCCTCAGAATATTTTAAAATGCAATCCAGAATTTATGGAAAAGGAAGTGATCCTTTTAAAATATTCTGGAAAATTGAAGTTTAATTTTAAAATTATGCAAATCTGTATTGCCCAGATTATTTTAGAATTAAATCATTCTTCCCAGAAATTCTGGAAGATTTAACTTTAAAATATAGTATTCTGGAAACTGGAGATTTATTTTTGATGTTAGAATTGAAAGCCCCGTTCCCCAGAATATTTTAAAATTAAATCCAGATATTTTAAAATATTTCTTTCTATTCTAATTTGAAAATTAAACCTTCATTTTCCAGGACTGGAAGAATGGAAATTTAATTTTAAATTTTAAATAGAAATTCCCATTTTCCAGAATATTTTAATATTAAATTTTCTTTTCTAGAATTCCTTTTCTTCTTTGAACTAGATTGGGCATTTCATTTAATCAAATCGTGGTCATTTATTATTTCCTTTTACTACATTACAAATGAAATTAAACCCCGATTTCAGAAATACCCCATAAAAAAAAGTTACTCCAAATTTAAGGCCATTTTTTATGTTCTTAAAGTACCCCAATCCGATGCCAATTTTTGGGACATTTTTCAGTTTTGTTTTGGGGCATTAATGAATTGGGGTGTATTCAACGATCTAATCATTTAACACATTTAACCATTTCTAGGGGTTGCAACGAAGGAATCCTAAAGTTTTTTTAATTATTTTAGTCGTTGACTCAACAAACCCGGCTCGCGCTTCGAATAATTTCTAGGGTGCCGGCCTACCCACCAATAATAATTTTTTTTTTTAAATTTAAATTTCAAAATTTAGATGTTTAATAAATAAATTAAGGTGTTTGTAAAAGTAGCACAAGTCAATGAATTTCCTTTCCTGGCAATAAAATTTCGAATTGCCAGTCGAACTTTTGCCGAATTTCGTTTAAAATCGTCTCATGGTTAATGTTATTATTAAATTAAATTAATATTATCGCATTGACTGCATGATACATCTAGTCTGCTATTCGGCTGATCCCTTTCTCAATCTCATAAACTCGATAGAGTTTATTTTGATAAATGTTCACGGCATTTACCCATTTAAAAATTTAAAATTTTTGATAATATTTTAATACTCGGGTCCTTGTACAAAATATCCGGTATTTATTTATTGGTTACCTAATCAACAGTAAACTGGAAACTCTTTTCGAATTATATATGGCCCTCGGTAGAACAGTGGTGTAGAGCTTTGCTTTGCAACTTGAAGGTTACTGTTTTAATTTCCGGTGGCAACATTATATTTAAAAAAAAAACTATTTGAAATTTAAAACCAAACGACGTGTTATAATTTTTAGCAAGAATTTTATATTGTAATACAAGTGCGGAAAGAGCACCATTACAAAACGAGTACCAGTACAAACCGAGGGATAGCCACTAAAGCTAAAATCATCATTCTTACTATGGATTCCTGTGGAAACCATTGAATAGTTATATCTATAAAAAAGCTCGTTAAAAAATTATGCCTTATGATTATCAAGATGCTTAACATATTAGTTTCTCGATCACATATTTATATAAACTGTACTCCGATGGTTCCATTTCAAAAATCAATAAATATTTCTTTCGTTTAAATTGAAATATCAATAACAAAAATAACACTCGGCAAAAAAATCTCCAAAAAAGCTTTTAAATAATGAAATTTCTATAGAGTAATATTGTTGGTATTGCTCTTCCGTTATAAATGCCACAACAACAAAAACCATACCATAAATACTTATTTCATAAATAATAACCGAGAAAATGAAAGCAAAAATACGAAAATTAATAAAAACTTTTCATTTCCAGAATTTCTTTTGTGTTGTTAAAAATTTAACAAAATTCTATATTTATACCTGCCTCTTTTCTCTCTAAAAGCAAAAACTATGTACTTTCATATATGTACAAAAAAAAAAGTTGAAAATTTTTTTGACAAGCTTTCCACAAACTTTATTCAACCGCCCCTCTTCAATTATATTGTCCTGCTGGCGTACTCTTAAATGTAGATCAATTATTGTTGAAACGAAAAAAAAGTTTCAATCCCTTTGTGATTTTTTTGTGAGTAAATTTTGCCAACTACCTTTTACCAAATGAAATTTTATTTTTAAAATGTTGAAAATCATTCGCATGTAACAATAAGAAATAATTATAAATATAAACATATACGTACATACATACATTTTTTATTGTCATGCGACATATAAACAAATCATGGTGTCACTGTGCTCTGAGGTGTCATGTTTTAATTTTTAACAAACGACTTCATAATCTATTGTAAAATAAAATTGAATATGGTCGTCGGTCAGTTTATGTTAACGCCAATTTGTGGAGTATTTTAATTAATAATCAACACAATTTGTGTTTGGTATTGCATAATATCAATAATATTTTTTGCGCATATATAGTAGAAATACGGATAATAGATTTATTGGTTTGAAAATTTTAGCTTTTTATCGACAATATAAATAAAAATTTTCAATTATGAATATTTAATTAACAAAATTTAGGTTATTCTGTATCAAATAACCACAAATCGAAATTTTACCTAATTGGACGAAATATTTTTAACTAGGCTACTTTTTTTTGCATAATAATTAAGAATCGTTATTTAGATTATGGTTGAAATGAGTGAAGAAGCATTTTCCAACAATATAGTAGGTAGTAGAAGAGAGAGAGAAAGACACACACAGAAACAGGTACAATGGTATTGGGAAAGAGAAAGAGAGTATAGGGGGAACGAGGTAGAAGAGGGATTAAAACAATGAAAGAAAGAGACAGGGAAAGAGGCAGACAAAGACAGAAACAAGAACAGTGACAGGGAGAGAGAAAGAAGTGGGTTTTATTCGCGTCTATAAGTAAACCAGTGCTATAGAAATGAGTACGATCAGAGAATTTGTACTACTTTCGCCTAGTTTGTACTCCTGTACTCTGCTTTTTCATTTTGTACCCCCCAGTTCTAATTACTGCTATACTAATAATACTTTTACACAATATTTTGACTTATTGGCTTTTGCTATCAATAATTATAATATTTTGGGAAATGAGATAGCTGGCTTTTTCATATAGTTTCTGTCATTCTCCAGTGAAACGCAATCAAATGAATTTCATGCAGAAATTTGCTTACTGAATTACTACAAAGCTTTTTTAAGAATCGGAAGATTTGTTGGTAAGACTTATAAAAACGTGAGGGCAAGATAATTCCGAGTTTTTTTTTACAACTTATGAAAACATGAGCAGAAGAACTGAAATTTGGCGGACATTACGTGATTTTAACAAAAAACGTTTATCTGGTTTGGCTAAATACTTATTGTAGATTAAGACCGCCTGAATATAAAAAATATGTGTTGCAAGACAATTTATGCTGATTTAACCTTTCCAAACTAGAAAGTTGTGTGGAAGTCTGGATTTATACAGTGTGATATGGTAAATTTCAGTCATGTAATACGCCTTGAAACCAACATTCTCAAACCGTTTGTTTAGAGAATTACATGGCACTTCGTCTGAATAAAATCCAGACTTCCAGGTATCTTTCTTGTATGGTATGGTTAAATGACTTCTGCCCAACTTCTGACATTTTTTTAGTATTAATATCTGTCATTTATATAGAATCTAGGTACATTTCCCTAAATTGCATCAAAATATCTTCCAATTCTCAAAAATTAACTTTGTGAAAATGACGAACATGTTTGCATTTTGACATGTTTGAAGGGCATACGTGTGGGGTATTGAAAACTGTTAATATCGATTTACTATAGGAAGGCCGAAATATAAAGCATGATGTTTAATTTGAACTGTTTATAAACTGTGCCAACTAGACTTCTCATATTCAACTCCTCTAGCGTCAGATAAGATGAAATACCATATTACTTTTCACCCATAAAAAAATTCACCACAATACTGTTGTAAACGTCTTGATCGAGCGACACAAAAAATGGACCACTCTTTAATATTGACCATGGTGAGTGGGCTCTAGAGAGTCTAGGAGAATTTAACTATTATTCACCATCTATTCAAAAATTCATTTTTCTCACGAATATTACTGTGCTGTATATCGTTGTACAGGTCCTGGAGAAATTAACCCCTGTATATTTCTAGAAAATGTCTTGATCTACGAGTGGCTGCAAGCCGGAGTGGAGCCCCTAGTTTACTATAATCTATATTAATTCTTTGTACTCGATTGTTTGTAATGTTGTTACGTATCTACTTTGATATTTTTTATAATTTAATGTATGGTAATCTGGTCTTCCAGAGGTGACATACGATTTCCAAAGCGAACTTTACACGACCAATATTAATGGCAGCGCCGATAACATAACTACCTCCAAAACATTTGCATCATTACTCCAATTTTAAGTTCAGTTAACAATATTGCATACGTTTGAAAAATATTGAAGGAGTAATGACGCTAGAGTTTTGCTAGTAATGACGTTATGGCATGAATAATAATATTAATAGTAGAAGAATAATGAAAAACAAAAATGTTTATATGGCAGATCATATGCTACATAAGTTTCACTTCAACCAGGCGCTTATATAGATGAGGCAAACAACCTGATTTTTATGAAATTTATAGCAAAGTAATTAAGGCTCTAATACAGTTTCTTGTTGATTCTTGAATTCATATCTCCTTAAATGTTCCATTGAATATCGAAACGTCGATCTTGACTTGAAGTTACTTTATGGCCTCATTAAGTTTATTACAATGGTTACATGTAGGTTTTATGTATAGCAATTGAGTCTTGGATGCATTAATTTCGATGTTCCATTTTTTAAAATATTCGTATAATGATTTTAGAAATTTCTAGATCCTTAGTGAACATTGGTATGGGCTATAATTTGAGTAAAATACAGTTGTGTCATCGGCGTAAACCTAAACCCAAGTATCCTTTGTAACCGGCGTAGGTATTTCATGCTTGAAGATTACGTAAATGGACCCAGTACTGAACCTTGAGGGACCCCAGCAGTTTTTTTCCTTATTTCAAAGTTATGTTCATACATACGAAAAACCGGCGATGGTCTAGTTATGATTTTATTATTGTTACCAAGGCGGGGCATATTCCCCCTCGTATTAGTTTATATAATAGGCCAAAGTGCCATACAGAGTCAAAAACCTTCTTAATGTCTAATAGTGCAACAGCTGAAATCTTTCTTCGGTTTTTTGCTGTTTTTATTGGTTAGTTAATCTCATGATTGCCTCTGTAGTGGATCTTTGGTGGACAAATCCAAACTGGAAATCTGGGATTAGATGTCTGCAAGAGTCCAGCAACCTGCAGGATATAATTCTTTCAGCGATTTTGCTCAATTCACTTAACAGACTAATTGGTCTCGTGTGCTCCGGTTTCAATGGTTTATCAGTTTTAGGGATAACTATTACTTTAGATATCTTCCATGCAGAAGGAAAATATGCGAATTGGAACATGGCATTAATGATGTTTGAAAGGAACTAAAACCCTGATAAATAATATAATAATAATGCTCTCAATGCTATCATACAGGAATGGGGCAGGATATGACTGAGCAAAACTATCAACCTCATTATTTATTTGAGGATTTGCAATATGGTCAGAACCACTGAATACAGACTCATAGTATTCCGCCACCTTGTTTGCAATAACTGAGGGATCAATAATCGGACCTTCCTGGTCTTCTATGATAACGCTTTTATTTTTATGTTTGGGCAAGACTGTTCTGATGGCCTTATATAAATTAGATCTATCTGGTGTAATATTTTGTAGTTTTTTAGTGAAGTCTTCTTGCCAATTCTGCTGGATTTTTAGATGAATTTCGTTGGTTATTCGATTTATCAGCGTGGTTGAAAATATTGTGGGTGCCTTCCGCCTCCTATTTCTTAAGAAGTTTCTGAGTTTGATTACATTAAGAATCACAGGCAATATTGTTTTATAATTTATTTCGCAGATGGGGGACAAAGCTATTAAAGGCATTATTGACGATTTTGCTGAATTTAGATACACCAAGATCCATATCATTAATGGATTTCATCTTAATTTCATTTAGATGAGCTATTTTATAATGTACTATATGCCTAAAACTATCCCAATCCGCGTTTTTTATATTAAAACCTTCAGAAACTTCAAATGTAATTGGGAAATGGTCAGAACAAAATTCATGTAACACTGCTACTTGTTCCTTAATTAGAAAATTTTTTGTAACCACCATGTCTAAAACAGCATTACCTCTAGTGTATTCTGAGGGGAAAAAAATCTGTGCACCATTTGCTTCGCAGTATTCAAACAACGTTTTACCATTTATGGTATAGTTATCACAATTCCAAAAGGAGTTCCGGGCGTTGAAATCTCCGCAAAGAACAACCAACTCTGTCAACTAAACTTAATATTTTAGTGAGATCCGAGGTAAGAATGTTACGAAAGTAGATAAAAATTAATAGGAGCGAGTTTATGCCTTCTCCAACGTGCGACATTGTTACACAAAATTTTTTGTTTAATATGGCTCTTGGGGCCGAATGAGTAACTGAGTTGTTAATAAGTAGAGCCGTACCGCCCGAACCTCGAGACTTTGATTCTGAATCTGTTCTATACACAATGAAATTTGGGATTCTGAGATTATGGCAGGCTGACAATTTAGTTTCGCTAAGGCAAGCAAGTAGGGGCCTATTTTTGTTTAGAAGAACCAACAATTCCTGACGACGTGTGAGACTAATGATGCTATTACAATTTAATGCCAGCACTTTCATTTTAAAATTGGCATACGAAGTTCAAATACATCGCCTTACGATCTGCAATGTCCTGAACCATATTTAATTTTGCGAGAAAACCTGATACATGTCTAGTTAGCACATAAAAGCTAATCCCAAATAGCTGCTGTGACATACCCAAGAATTCACTTAAACCACCCGATTCTCCAACAGAATTGCCCCATCTGCATCATGGAGCTGGGAGGGGACACTACCTGTGGCAACCGAAGCAGGGTCGTTCTGTCTTAAATGGTCTGAGAAGGATATTCCCGATTTGATAAAATTAGACTCAAATGACCGCTGCACCCCAACTTTGGTTTGTTTATCCTGATTTTAAATGATTATTATTAGATTTGTTTAGCTTACCTAAATAATTTCTCCTCTCCTGGCATCTCCTCTCGTCAGGCGCGGTCGGTCATATTGGGCAACGTGGGCAGTGCCCACTCTTAAATTTGACCCAAATTTTTTCTTTTTATAAAAACAAATATCCATCGACATACAAATGTTAGCCTAAGTTGCACTGTAAATTTTCCACATTCATAATTTGTGTATAAGATTCAAATATGAAATACAACAACAAATCAAATATACAAATTAGTGCATAAACTAGTTACTAGAGTGAAGCTACACACAAAATTGTTTTTGAATCTAGCTATTCACTGCTAGAATAATAATAAAAAACAAAATATAAAAGTTGAAAGCAAATAATCTATATCTCTATTTCGCTACGTCTACAATAATATTCTATAATCTAAATTAACACATATTCAGCCGTGTAACTGTATATTACATCGTTTCATTCTCTTCTTCGTTCATAATTTCTCATTGGGCAAATCGTGTAGTGCCGCATGATGGTGTAAATCTACATAACATAAAGCTGCGCGCGCATTTTCGCTTTCTACCTCGCTCAAATTTTCTTTCCTTTTATAAGCTAAATGTTCACACACATACAAGCGTTGTGGGCAATTCACGAAAATCACTCGCAAGAAAAAAAAATTGTTTTCATCGATTGAGTTTTGTTCTTGTTTTTGCTTTTCGTTTTGACTACTGGATTTCCTCCACTTACGCGATGCTATCTACTAGTTAAATTAGAGTAGTTTTTGATTTGTATATGTATATGAATTTTTAGGAAATTCGTCTAGGACGACCTATATATATGTATATGTTTTTAAAAACTAACGGTAAAATAAAATTTACGGTATCAAAATTAGACATGGAACATGGAAGTGTAGTACGAATCATTTTTTTTCATTATGAAGTATTGTGAATTACAGTCAGGTTACCTTTTTCATATTTTTAAACCAATTTGTGTGTTATAAAAAAATTAAATAATTAATTAAAAAGTTTCGGGCGTTATTGTTTTTTGTTACAATTTCATTTTTAAAAAGTTCGTATATAAGCTTTATGTTACAATGTCTGTCGAAAATTTGAATTCTGTTGATTTTATTATTGAAAATTTGACAAAATTAACTTTTGAAGAAAAACTAAAAATAAAAAATATGGGCCCAGATCATCCGAATGTGGTAATTATCAATAATAACTCCAAAGCGTCAAACAGAAAATTCAACAAAGAGTGGTTTTCGAAAAAAAAATGGTTAACTGCCAGTTTAAAACTTAAAAGTTTGTATTGCTTTCCATGTGTACTATTTGGAGGTGATAGTGTGTGGACGCGGCAAGGATATACCGATATGAAGCATTTATCTACGGCTTTATCGCGCCATGAGTTGTCGGCGGGTTTTGATTTTCAAGATCTTAGTTCTAATAGAGATTTTCCTTTCCGGACAGAAGTTCCTCTGAGTTTAAAAAAACTGTTATTTTTATTGAAATTATAATAATTTATTCTTTAAATTTATGTTTTGCAATAAACGGTTATAACCCTAACTAATATATTTTATTTTTCGATTTTAACCACCAGTTTTAAAATTTTGCCCACCCTGAATTAAGACCCACGGACCGCTACTGCCTCTCGTCTTCCTGCCTATAATATTAATCGGGCATTCACCAGGATTGTGTTGACCGGTGCATTTTACGCATTTGTATTGCATGTTGCAAGATGATGCCACATGGCCAAAATGTTGGCATTTACAGCAACCGATAATTTGCTTGACTTCAGCTTTTTTTCGTATCTGGTTCAAAAGTAATTGTGAAGTACGGGATCCTCTCTTGTTTATCGGTACCATCTAAGCCAATAGTTTTTCTGGTCATGGGGTATAGATTATTAACCTTGTAACCTTTATCGGAGAGATTTACTTTGATCTCTTCAACATCTGTGTCCTGGTGTATTCCTCTCGCTATCATCACTTTTGGTCTTTGGTTTTTGGCCGAATAGGTGAAGAATTGGATATTAGCCTCTTTTAATTTGCAGGCTATTTCTTTATGTTGAGCTTCTCCATTGGCGTAAATTATTACGCTGTTGTTGAGTACTTTAATTAAAGTGCCCTTGTAGGAGTTTGTGATGTTTCTCAGCAATCTTATTTGTTTATTGTCGTATCCTTTACAGACAATTGATGGCGATTTTGTACCGTTTCCGGCCCCGTTTGTTTTTGAATTTTTCTTATTTGTTGTAATAGGAATCGTTGCTGCCGGATCGACATCAATGTTGAGTTTGTGAAATTGTCCTCCGATGGTTGAGAGAAGCACAACTTTGCTGAATTCGTCGTCGAATTCCATGTCGTCAGAATCTGATGAATATCCGCCATAGCTGTCAATAAACTGTTTGACTTGTTCTTTTATCTCAACCTGAGCGGAGACTTTTGGTGAGTCAGCGCAAATCCTTTTAGGTTGTTTGTCTTCATATTCGACTGCAGCCGTTAGATGCCTCTTTGTGTTACAATTATTATTTGATTCCTCATTATTATTATTATTGTTATTAGTAATCTCTGTTTCAGGGTTCGTTCTTTGTCCCTCATCTCTGTTAGAACTATTAGTATTCACTTAATAGTTTACTAAACGATTTATTGACTGATATTTTTTTTTTGGTGAACGCCATTCACTTGCCTGATGTCTGGATTGCGTGTCGTACTCATAAACCCACGCCACGTCTCCAGTAATGATCCTTTTGATGAATGTGGGATCGGATTCAGTTTCGCAAATCATGTCTAAAATTGTAAATAATCGCCAACACACACAGAGATAGATGTACTCTTGACTACGTAACTTTTGCAAATGTCAAGCTATGACGCTAAGATTTAGAGGGAATATCAACAACAGATGTACCAACTTAACAAGAAAACAGAACTCAAATCGGAACGATGGGAGCGCCACACGGTGGTAATTCCGGGAACTTTTTGATCAAGGTAGTAGTTTATAGGTAAAGAGCTAAAAACGAGGAGATCACATCATGCAGTGTATACAGGCCAACGGTATACATAACAGTAAGGTCCACGGCTTCATATTGCGACTAGGTAGTGGCATATTTTAAGAATAATTTGAGCTGTTTAAGTTTATATAAATGAGAACCGTTAATGTATGTTGAATAAATTCCAAAATTTAGATTCATGCTATTGAATTTTCAAGAATTAGTCGAGAAAAAATTACTGGCTCCAGAAAGGTATTCGGATAACAAAGATAATATTTTTGAAAATTGGACTATGTGTAAAAATAACTGTATGTAGTGCGAGTGGCACAAGCATATATGAGATAGTAACAATTTCCGATTTCTAGTTATTTATGGAATGTTCATGACAGTCACAATAATTAGAACACTCGACAATAAAAATTACAGCAAGAGAATTAAATCACGTCCTATAACAGCGAAGGACGAAAATCCTTTTCTTTGAAGTAAAACGCTAAGGGCATTACATCAATCACAGAATGAATTTATTTTTTATGTGTCAAAATTTATCATAGAATGTGACTGTGATAATTTGGGTGTGTGCGGTTTTTTTCCAAATAAACGTCAAAAATTAGTACTAGAAACTATTTATCGCAAGTTTCGGACACAGTCTTAAATACATTAAGGCTTTAGAAAATTTTTGCATTTTTATAACTATTACCATCGGAGAACTCCACAACTATAATATGTTATGGTTTTTCTTCTTGATTACATTATACACGACATTATGTTCCATCTGCTAATAAGGCCATCGTAAATATTGTGTAACTTTATACCAAAGACGTGCTAAATAATCGTCACATAAATAATTGGCTTCTGTGTAATCTTATTTCCTTACTACCGAATGTTCTAATGAAACAATGTATCAGCATAATAGTAAACAGTATACAAGATACATAAATATTATGTTTTTTTTATTTATTTATCGCTATTGAGTTTTTTCGTCACATTTTGTTAATTTATCGTTAAACGTTTTCGACATATTTTCTGTGAAATTCATCTTATGCCTCAACAAAGTTTTTTTTTAACATAAAGAGTGGTCCTCTATCGTTTACAACTTCAACTACTGGTTATTTTGAGTTTGGCAACACATACGTCAGTCATGTCGTTTTCGGTTCGCTAATTGGGCTGTGAAAAGCTTGCACCACGCAGCTGCGATTTGACTCCGGTGGACTTTTTTTTTTGTAGGTAATCGTTAAGGGTAAGTGTTACGCTAACCATCCAGAAACTATCCAAGACTTGAAAGATCAAATCGTATTTGCCATTGATGAGATAGGAGCCAACATACTTAGATGAACCACCCTTTATTATCGCAAAATATCTTTTTCCAGCACATTTAGCAAATCAATCAATATTTTAGAACATTTATGCCGAATTCTAAACCATTTTATACTTCCAATATAACTCAAACTGTTTTAACCAATAGAATATTCGTACTGTACGAAATACGAGTACATTATGAGAATATGCAATTTATCTAGTCCAATATTTTGCACAAGGCAATTATATTTTTTTTTTTGTTCATTCTAATCTATGTATCTACCATTCCTAGTTTAGTTTTAAACGTTCATACAATAACGAATAACGAAACTAGAAAATGGAGGAAAAAATGAAATTCAATCACCATAACTTCAGGATGGTCCTTTATATTTTTTGTTGCTACTTGTGTTCTCGTTTTAACTATATAACTTGTATACGTATGTAATTCAATTTGTATTCATGTTTATTAAGTTAAAAGCTTTGGGGTACAGTAATAAAGTCTTCTGGTTGAATTTTATACTATGTAGGAAACATAATTGTTCTTTAAGATTGTTAACATACATAAGTAAAGGGGTTTTGTTTTGAGAACACTTGAATTTGTCCCAGTACACCTATCAAGCTGGATCGATTTTATTCGCTTCTGTTAAACATTCCTTTGCAACAAAACATTAAACCAAATCAACATAAAATAATAAATTATATTACGTGTTACCTATATTATGTTCTGTATGGAAAAGTAAACATTATAACTCAACCATAATGGTGAACGAAGGTGACAAGTTTGTGAATTCCTTGTTTTATTTCAATATTGATGTTGACACCTTGATGGTCAAATAAGAAATCATTTGAAGTGAGATTTTTTCTTTTCCTTTATTTTATACAGACATTCAGAATTTTTTTTTGTTTTCTATATTGTCATTGTTTCATTGTCACATATTGTTCTAGTATTTAATGGGAGAAAAGTACTAATTTCCAACTCACATGTCAATTTTCACATGTCAATTTCATTTCAATTTGAAATGCATAAGGTTCAATTTGAAATTTAAGGATAAAATTAGTGATTTTCCCAAGACCCCATGACAATCTCGCCATATACGAAATAAGACATGTCACAAAAAAAAAATTTAATTTAGTCCAAACGAACAGGCTTAGGTGAGGGTTAGTGTTACGGTGAGACCTAGGGTGTAATAGAATAAGTTAAAATTAATAGCTCAATGTTTCACTGTACTAAAATGGGATTTTCCATGATAAAACTGTTCGAAATGTTTCTACACTATTCTTACTGGAAAAGTCATGAAATTTCAAGAAGTTTGGTTTGCTTATATAAAAAGGCGAACGAAGTCGAATTGGATTATTGTTTTTGGTAAGCGAATATAAGAATTAAAAAGTGAATTAAAAGAGATTTAAAAAGTGAATTAGTGAAATATAAAAAGTAAAAGTGATCAATAAAATGAGTACAAAGATTAAATAAAGTGATTTTGTGAATTATTATCGTTAATAAATTGTGTTGTAATAATAATGAACCATGATTGACAAGAAAAAAAACGTAACAATAATTTCTTCAATCCAAATTTCATAATACTGTTACGTTTTTGCCTTGTCTTTGTCGGATTGTGAATAAAACAAAATCAATTCAATTTCTCCCCAACGAATTTATTTATGTCATACAAAAATTATAACAACGCTATTTATTAACGATAATTCACAAAAACACTTTAAATAATTTTCACACAATTTTACTGTACTCTTATAAATTTTATTTCGCAACACAACACTTTTTAAATCACTTTTTAATTCCTTTTTAATCTTTACAAATTAAGCGATAGTGCTTACCAAATACTAATCATCCAATTCGATCTTGTTCGCCTTTTTATATACACAAACCAAACTTCTCAAAAGTTTATGACTTTTCTAGTTAGAATAGTGTAGAAACATTTAGAACTGTTTTATCATGGAAAATTTCATTTAGTACAGTAAAACATTGAGCTATTGGTTTAACTTATTCTATCACACGCTAGGTGTCACCGTCACAATACATATTGTGACGGTGACACCTAGTGTGAAATAGAATAAGTTAAATAATTAGCTCAATGTTTAACTGTACTAAAATGGATTTTCCATGACAAAACTGTTCCAAATGTTTCTAGACTATTCTTACCGGAAAAGTCATGAAATTTCTAGAAAAAAGTGAACGAAGTCGAGTTGGATTATTGTCTTTGGTAAGCGAAAGTATAAGGATTGAGAAGGAATTAAAAAGTGATTTAAAAAGTGTATTAGTGCGAAATAAAAATTATAAGTGATCAATAAAATTGTGCGAATATTAAAGTGTTTCTGTAAATTTTCGTTAATAAATTGTGTTGTAACATTTTTAGGGGACATAAATAAATCTTTGGTAATAAATTGAATTGTTTTATTTTATTCACAATCCATTGATACGAACCTTGATTGACGAGGCAAAAACATAACAATATTGAAATATATCAAAATAAAATGAGAAGAGACAAAGAATCAGCATCAAAAAATAACTTAACCAAAAAATTATATTTATCTAAAAATATCAGCTTATCGACCGTAGTACATCAATTCCGCATCCGTAATTGTTATTTGTTTACCTAAAAAGATATAATTTGTTTAAATTTATTATAATTAATTACCAATTTGTTTTAAATCTTTCCTTTACAAATTAATGTTGCCTTCAAAATATTTTTGTTTACTTTAAAGAATTTTGACAGATCTAAATATATAGAAACTTATGTACTAGATTAAGGCGATAACCACTAACGAACGTTAGACGCTGCATTAAATTGGACATCCGAAGATACCGCCCTGAAACATTTTGGACATTGGAATTAATTTGGACACGGGGAATCTGCAACGAACAAACGGAGAAATTAGCAATTCAATTGCGATCAATATAACGATAAAGGACCTGTGGTATCGTATCTCGAGCCAGCGATTTAACGAGACGATCTACATTAAACGGGATATTGACCGGGTCTTTTGGTGTACGCAAGTACATATGGTCCTTCGAGCCGGATTTGGCGGAACGGTGATTAAACAGTTCAATTATTCTGAGCAATTCGCTAGTGAATATTCGAGAAACGTTTGTGTCGGTGCGAGTGACGTCATATCAGCGAAGAAATTCAATTAACACGTGAGAACAATTCGCTAGTGAAAATTCGAGAAACGTTTGTGTCGGTGCGAGTGACGTCATATCAGTGAAGAAATTCAATTAACACGTGCGGATACTTCAAAAGGTCAATTATTTCAAGCGGTTTAATTGTTAATCAGTGCGACTAATAATAAATTTACGACATCAAGATGGCGGAAAACAGGGCGATTAAACGTTTGCTAGAGAACATGGAGAATATTCGAACACAAGTCCTGACGTTTGGAGAAGCGACGCCAATTGCAGACATATGAGCGGTACAAGCGCTGTTAAGTAACTTCGAAACAATGAACTTCGAATTACAAAAGAAACTGTTCAAGTGGCAGAAAATATATGAAAATAACCATCAAGATGGAGGGAACCGCACAATGAACGAATTGGCACTGAATCAATCTAATTTTCTGCAAGAGATATCAAGCATTAACCGACGTGAAAGCGAAGTACGATTGCCAAAGGTAGATATTCCCACATTCAGTAGAACATATGCTGAATTTCCATCGTTCCGTGACTTGTTCGAAAAGTCTTTTCACGAGAACGGAAAGATAAGCAAAGTCCACAAATTGCAACATCTTAAAGGATTGCTGAAAGGAGAGGCTTTCTCATTGAACAACCATCTCAGTGTAACCGACGCGAACTATGATGAAGCTTGGGACAAGATAAAAATGAAATACGATAAGCCAAAACACATAGTCCAAACTTTATTAAAGCAGTTCATGGAACAACCGAATTTACAACAGGGTTGTGCAAAATCCCTGAGACGCCTGATGGAAGGAAGAACTAATTCTCAAAAACGGATTACGTCAATGAGCGTTCAAATTCCATCATCTTGTCCGTTGTGTGCCAATCACCATTACTTGGGAAAATGCGAGAAATATATAGCACTCACAATACCAAAGTGTAGACAAATTGTAGCAGAAAAAAAATTATGCTTCAATTGCCTGTCATCAACTCATCAAGCCATCATATTCCGATCCAAATATACTTGTAGGAAATGTAGACATCGTCATCATATAACTTTATACTCTGAAGTATAAAGCGAGTCAAAAGCCCAAGAATCCGATAATACAAGCAGTTTACATGCTTTGATGCAACCGATGACACCGTACATCTGTGCTATTCTACCTACGGCCATCGTTACTGTGAAAGATAGATTTGGAAAACCACAGAGATGTCGGGCGTTACTCGACTCAGGGTCCCAGTCCTCCTTCATCACCGAGAATGGCAAGAACTATCATAACAATGGGATCATTGTACAATACACGATTACAGGTAGCTCTTATGTTTTAATCCTAAACCAACTTCCGGCAAAGGTACCAGGTCAAGATGTCAATGTCGAAGAAATTCCATCTCTCAAGGATATACAACTTGCGGATCCAGGCTTTTATAAATCTGCTCCCATCGATATATTAATTGGGGCGGATAAGTTTTTTCAAATTGTCGAAAACGATAGAAGACAGATGGGATCCACATTTTTGCAGAATACAGTTTTTGGGTGGGTCTTATCTGGTCGGCCTAGATCTGCACATAAATCGGAGTCACGATCGTAGGAAAATAAAGGAGCAACATGCGAAGATAGCGATGTATTTTTACAAACGTGGAACATCCAATTAGATAAGGATGTTGATAATTTTGGGCGCTGGAAGATACCCCAAAATTTAAATAAAATGTCACCCGAAGAGACAAAATGCGAGAAATTTTATACCGACAGTTTCAAACGCAGTGACAAACGGGAGATATATAGTTCGGCTTCCCTTCCGCGATGCCTCACCGAAGCTTGGGAATTCCGAATTAGTGGCCACCAAGCGATTTTTGTCATTGGAACGGAAGCTTGCGAGAGACGAAGAACTGCGAAATCAATATATACAACAGATGAGGGAATATGTGCAATTGAGACATATGGTAGAAATACCTAACGAACAAGTAAACCATAACTTACTACAATCATTCTATTTGCCCCATCATGCAGTCGTGAAAAATACAAGTGAAACAACGAAGGTGAGGGTAGTTTTTGACGGTTCTAGCAAGACGATCTACGGAACATCATTGAATGACACCTTGTTAATCGGCCCTACCATTCAACCAAAACTCTGGGCTACTTTAAAGCGATTCCGATGTCACCGTATAGCCATTACAGCTGACATAGAACGCATGTACCTGCATCCAGTGATGAAACAAATTATCAAAAGCTGTTATGGCGTGAAGATCCAAGTGAAAGACTAAGACAATATAAGTTGACAACAGTGACGTTTAGATTAGCCTGTTCCGCCTGTTTAGCTATTCGTACACTTCAACAAATTGCAGGCTACAATGGAGATGCCAAGATATTGTATCACGTAGAAAACGATTTCTATGTTGATGATTTTTTGTCTGGTGCTGAGAACGAACAGATGGCGATTCAATTGAAAACCAATATAACGGCTGCATTACTAAAAGGGGGTTTCGTTTTACGTAAATGGAGATCCAACTTCACCTACTTGACTGAGGATATATGCACGATCATAAGGCGATGCGATTGGGCGGCGAATCGGTTCCTGTCAAAACAGTGTTGGGACTCCACTGGCATTCGCGTGAAGACAGATTCCAGTTTAAGTTTCATGCGGAACCAGAAGGTCCAATCACAAAGAGAAGGATAATTCTCGGAGGCTTCTCGAGTGTTCGATCCGTTGGGATTTTTGACGCCCTCAACCATATTATTAAAAAAGTTATTTCAAAAGTTGTGGTTATCTAAACTCGGATGGGACGACTTAATACCGGAATCCTATCAAAGTGAATACCGGAAAATCAGAGCTGAATTTAACTTTTTTGAAACTACGAGGATATTGAATTATATGGCTTTGCGGACGCCAGTGAACGAGCTTATAGTACAGTGATCTACAGTAGGACAATTGATAGAGAGGGCAGAACAGAGATAAATTTGTTAACCGCTAAAACCAAAGTTACGGAACCAAAGTAAAGGAAATCTTACCACAACAGATCACGTGTTTTGCCTAGACAAATTCAACCATAGTGCTTGCCTGGCTGTCGACCTATCCCGCAAAATGGAAGACGTTTGTGGGCATTCGGACCAGCGACATATTACACAAATTCGACAATACTGGTATCATGTGAAGTCTAGTGAAAATCCGGCGGACCACGGATCGAGACGAGTATCACCAGAAAGATTGGTGAATTTGCGACAATGGTGAGACAAAGAAGGAGATTGACAAAGAATCCAGCAAGAGCAAATTGACCGAATACGCTTTCCAAGTCACCGTGCAAAGCAATTGGTTACACAAATTATTTGAAAGAAAATCAAACCTGTACCGTATTTTACGTATCATAGCATACATCAAACGTTTTGTAGGAAATGCGAGGTGTCACGATCTGAGAAATAGAAATATTTGTGAATTAACGGCGAGAGAAATAGAACGAGCCAGAATGATGTGCATTAGTTGGGTGCAAAATGATCGCTTCCGGGAAGATATCGCAACTTTGCGCAAACACAAACGGGTAAACAATAATTCCAGAATAATATCATTAGCTCCTTTCGTCGACGCAACAGGCATACTGCGAGTAGGTGGTCGATTACACAATGCCGATTGCGACTATGATAGCCGACATCCAATTGTATTACCACCTGATCATACTTACACTGAAAAGCTGATAAGAGAAATCCACCATGAAAACCTTCATGCTGGCCCCACCTTAACAAATAGTCTCTTGAGACAGAAATATTGGATCATTAATGAGTAACCATTAACCGTAACCATGTACGTTAACGAAACAATGTTTCAGAGAGTTAAAATAATTAAATTTATGCCGTGTTTTTTTATTCGTTCCCGATAGCTGCTATCGAGAGCCGCCATTTTTATACGCCTAACATTTTTAATTCAATTGCTTAGCGAAAACTTGATATATGAAATATTTGGCTCTACCTATTTAAATGGAGCGCTATCGGGAGCCACTTTTATATGGCGGCTCTCGCAAATGCAGCTTTTATATTATTACACTTTTACGTACAAAATTACTCTAACTTATAACTAACAATTTGTCTTTTTTATATTGGCGTTGTGTATAAAGAATTTAGAACATTGACTTGTTGAAACACGTTCCGTTGACACAGCATTTTTATTATATGGCGTGTTACTACATAAAAAATATGTTTCAAATTATGTCTGGGAATTTGGTTGATGCAGCATTTCTCGTATATAGCATGTTGCTAACTCTTCCCCCTTTAAAGATCCACGGCCCGTGGCTCATGCATTTAAGATAATCGTATGGACCTCTGGTAAACAGCTAAAAATCCCTTGTTGTTGAGCTGGTTTCTGATGTCGTATTTTGTAGTAATGATTTCTTCTTGTGTTTAAAAAAAACTGAAATAACCGTTAAGATCAAAATTATGATTCCGAACTCTATATGAGTCCTGAGTTCTCGTGGTTTGTGAATAATTCCTGTAGTTTCTCTACGTTATTGAGGTGCAGGTTGTGAAGGTATTCCGGATTTAGTTTCATACCTCTTTCTGTTATATTTAATTGAACCACTGATGGTAATATCTGCGAAGTGAGCGTTTTTTGGTTAGTGAATGTCATGTTGTTGATTGTTATGGTCTCATTGTTCTACTGTATTAAAAAATTACCCTCAAGATGTTTGTTTGTGTTGTTGCTAGTAGGTTCAAATAGTTTTTTTTGAATTTTGATAGTATATTCTGTAGTTTTTGCTTAGATCCTTGTGAGACATGATCGCCTCGATCTTCTAGGGTTTGACCTGTGATGACTGCTTTTCCTTCCAAGGTATCTTTATGTTTGGTGTTAAAATGAGTGTGTTATATTTTCCGTCGATTATGGCTCCTAGTTTCTTTAGGGTGTCTTCACCAATGATTCCGCCGAATTGAAGTCCTGGTAAAATAAAAAGTTTCAAATTTTTATGAATTCCGATACTTTCAAAAATTTGTCCGACGATTTTCTCTTTAATCGGTATGCTTCCACCAGTTGATCTTATATTGGATTGGTTGCTTCTTCAATCTTATATTGGATTGGTTAGTGGCGAGCTTGAGAATTTGTTACTTTCTGATGAAAACATTTTTACGGTTCAGCAATATATAAACAAACAAAACGATCGTGTTAGGTTCGATCACTGATCGTTTGGGTCGCGGTAACTGCCACAGAAAGTTCACCACTCGTTTTCATTTAACAGGGCGTAAAGGTAAATCAACAAATCTACCGTGAAAAGATTTTAAACGATGCTATGCTACCTTGGACACGTAAACAATTCGTTAGAAACCATTCATTGGACGTCTCAACAAGCTCAATCATCCCATAAAGGGCGTGGAACCCAAAGTTTTTTACACGAAAAAGTTACCAGCTTCATTTCTTCACAACAATGGCCACCATATTCCACGAATTTAAACCCAACGGATTTTTCTATATGGTCCATTCTGCAGACCAAAGTATTGTGACGGTGACACCTAGTGTGTAATAGAATAAGTAAAACTAATAGCTCAATGTTTACTGTACTAAATGGAATTTTCCATGATAAAAATTGTTATGTAATGTTTCTACGCTATTCCAACTGGAAAAGTCGTGAACTTTCGAGAAGCTTGGTTTGTGTATATAAAAAGGCGAACAAGATCGAATTGGATTATTAGTATTTGGAACGCGATAGTGTAAACTTGTAAGATTATTAGTAATATTTGGTACGCGATAGTATAAAGATTAAAAAGAATTAAAAAGTGATTTAAAAAGTGTTGTAGTGCGATAAATAAAGTAAAAGTGATCAGTAAAATTTAAGAATAATTTATATAAAGTGATTTTGTGAATTTTTATTGATAAACTGTGTTGTAATAAATTTTGTGAAATAAAAAAAATTCGTTGGTGATAAATTGAATTGAGTTTGTATTATTCACAATCCAGTGATACGAACCTTGATTGACAAGGCAAAAACGTAACAGTATTAACTAAAAAATATAAGACGGTCGAGGCCTTAAAGATTGCTCACATTCGTGCAGCGATTGATATTATTATCCGTGCTAAAGGTGGCTACATCGAACAATAACATATTTTTTGTTAAATTTGAAATGTTTTTACGATATAGTGAAGTTTTGAAATAAAAATAATTAAAATTGACAAATTTACAGAATTTTTAATTGGTAACACTTCGAGTGACAACCCCTGTATACCCAAACCAAACTTCTAGAAAGTTCATGACTTTTCGAGTAAGAATAGTGTAGACACATTTAGAATAGTTTTATCATGGAAAATTCCATTTTAGTACAGTAAAACTTTGTGCTATTAATTTAACTTATTCTATTACACCCTAGGTGTCACCGCAATAATATTTAATACTTCTACGTAGTTCAACCTTTAAATAATTTCAATGTAAATATTAAGTTCGTACAACGATTTTTTTTTTGTTATGTAAAATTCAAATTTAATTAGTAATGATTTGTAAGACATTTTGTGATAAGCAAAACAAAAAAATTCCATTTTTCTATGGATTCATTAAATTGTTGAAAAATGAAATAAATTTAAAATAAAAAGCGATGGAAAATTTGTAAAATTATGGAAGGAAGTAATCTATAAAAGAAAAAGAAAAAATCTGGCGACAAATGCAGTACCCAAGTATGATGGATACGATGGGGGGGAAGAGTCTCATTATTATGCGATGGAACAATTTTTTTTTATGGTTTCATATTATATAATTTTTGTATGGCGTGTCATCAGCACATTTTAATATCAAGTTATCTTCTTCATCTGTTTTTGGAATTGCGCTTTATGTGGATATCTATAATTATTTCAGTGGGTGTACAGCGAGTACAAAAATCAATGTTGTTTGTTTTATAGTTTAATTGTTCGATTTAAATTTAATTGAGCGTCGTAATTCGAGTAGTTTGAAATAGATAAGCGACTATTAAGGCAGGTCATTTTTATTCAATGCCCGTATCATTTATTTTTTCTTTTTAGTTTTGTGCAATTATTTGATACCTTCATATTGTTATAATGCCATTATAAATGCAGTTTAATGGTGCATAACATCTAGGTAAACGTTGTGATCTTTTTATAGTTGCTGGAACTGAATAACGAAACAGTTTTTTCACAAGTAAAATATTTTCAACGTCGTATTTAATAGGATTAATAAAGAAACGTGACTAATAACAAATTATAATGCTTATCAATCGACGATTTCATTGGAACATTTTTCTTAAACGACTTTTTAGTTTCTTCATAAAAGTTCAATAAAAATTTGACATTAATTAATTTAAAAAAATAGATGTTGGCTTATCCTTATCCGTGACCAATAATAATTTATCTTTTATGTACAATAAACATAATTGTTTAAACGCGATAAAAAATGGTGTCTCGAAGATAAATTTTTCTATCAACAAGATATTGACCCCAAAAACATGGCAGGAATAGCTAAGGAATGGTTTCTTTACAGCTGTCGAAATCGTTTGTTTACCAATCCGAAATCACCTGACGTAACACCCATCTAACATCTTTGGCAAGTTTTGAACCGCAACATCCGGAGATATAACATCGAGTAAATCGATGGCAACCTCACAAAATGCTTAATCATTTTGACGAAAATTAACGATTCACATAGAGATTATTCGAAATTTTGCTAAGCTTGCATGGTATTTTTCAGACTATTCGTTATTTTAGTGATTTCCTAATTTTTCAAGATTATCTCAGGAATATTTGATTTATTTTGTTAATATCAAGATTATTCTAAAATTTAAGATTATTCGTATTTCTCGATATTTGATCTTGCAAGAGGTTGAGTTGCTTCTTATTACAAAATTAGTGATTGATCAAGACTTTTGTTTTTAAGCTTTTCGATAATTCGATAGCGTTGTGGAGAATGTTGACATTTGACAGATTTTCTTAGATTTTCCAAATAATTTTGGAATAATCCAGATTGCGAAGTTAGGTACTCGTTAGTATAGACGCCGTGAACTTGCAGTTTATTGAAACATTTGGATTTATTTGTGTTGAGTTGTACCATAGATTTGTAACAAAATCATTCCACACTATTCGTTGGTTTTTAGGTAATGTCATATCATTACTGTTAGAAACTGCTTCAAATGTCATTTTAACAGAATTCCAAATTTTAAATAATTATTTTGTATTACTCAGAATCTACTCCAGGACAACGATTTTGGTTGTAAAATGAGGATTGAGTTGAGAATTACCGGAAGGTTTTTTTTAGTTTTTCATTTAACATGATGCAAATAAGAGAGATAATATGACATGAATAAGAGGGATAACATGATACTGTGACAGTGACACCTAGTGTGTAATAGAAGAAGTTAAATTAATAGCTCAATGTCTAACTGTACTAAATGAAATTTTCCATGATAAAAATGTTCTAAATGTTTCTACGCTATTCTAATTTCCAACAATTTTTAAATCGGAACTTCAGATCTGAGACGTAAGAGTCATAATTATAGAGAGGTTCTGGTTCTCTTTTTATTGACGTTGGAATACTTGGTTTATAACCGAAAACAAGTTCAAAAGGTATATAATTAGTTGCTGAATGAGTTGTAGAATTATAAGTAAAAGAGCCATTGCAACCCATTTGTCCCAGTTCTCAATATCATCTGAAGTAAAATTTCTTAAATATTCGCCTAATGTTCGGTGGGAACGCTCTAGTGCCCCATTTGACTGTGGATGATAAAGCAGTTGTGCATTCGAAAATATTTGTGACATAAAGTTGGAACCCTGATCAGTAACATTAATTTAAATAACTGATGGCTGTAATTTTAGATGATTTTAACGTAAACGATCCAAACGCCATTTTATTGAAGTGGTAATGACCAGAACTAGTGATGAACGCAGTTTTTTCTTTGTCTGCTTCATTCATTGGGGCTTGGTGGTACCCATCAGCTAGATCTAATGTAGAAAAAGTAGTTAGATCTACCAAGTTGGTCTAAAATATCTGTAATATTTGGCAGTGGGAATATGTCGAAAATAGTGACATCATTGAGCTTTCTAAAGTCAACTACTATTCTCCAACATTTATTACCGTTATCTGACTTTTTTGGGACAACTAGTAACGAATGTTCAACAATACCATTTTCTAACATAGTTTCGATTTGTTTATTAATTTCACTTTTGGTCGCATGTGGTAATCGATATTGTTTTTATATTAACCGTGCGAGCATTGGGAATTAAAGGAATTTTCGTGTGAAACTGTATCGGGGCTAGTTAGTTTGTCACCTTGTAGTAAAAAAAATGTCATTATATGATCTACAAATCCTCATCAGAGAATCATGTTCCTCTTGGTTTAAGTGACTTGTTTCAACGCTGTCTTCCAATAGTTTTAATCTATGCTCGATTGGATTATTCCAATGTTGCAATTCACGAATTTGATAATTTTCTAGGAAGGGAGGGGGGGGGGTTGGAATTGTTTGTTCGAATAATTGTATTGCCTACGTAGACACCTGGTAATAGTTCAACTGAAGGACAAAAATAATTTCTATTGTTTGGAAGTAAGTGAGAAACACTAACAATTTGTGCAACTCTAGGCGAAATTAGGTTGACTGCCATAAATTGGGAGTTTGCTGGAATTTATGGGAATTTCAAGAACTTTTTCGAGAATAATCGATCTTGCAGTTATTTGAATCGAAAAAATCTTTTCCTAAAATGTCCATAGATTTTTATAGGGAATTCATCTTCGACTATGTGGAATTTGAGTGGAATTGCACGATTTCGATATACTTGCTTGGCACAAAGCTAAAGTATGCACTTTAGTTAGATTTATTCCTGTAATGGAACATTTTAAATGGGGTTGACACGCAGGATACCTTTTTTAACCAATTCAAGTTTTTATCACGCTTATATCGGCTCCGGTGTCAATAAGAAAACTAGAAAAACAAATTTGGTGTTGTTGTAGTTTAATAAATTGATTTGAATAGTTTCATTGGAACACAAATTTAGTGATTCTCCACTCGAACAGTTGTGTTCAGCTCGGTCTGTGCGAGTGGTTAGTCGTTTTCCGTTTGCTTAACGGTATTTATTGACTGAATGTTATTCATAACTCTAATAGCTTCAACAGACTTCCGTTTGCGACAATCCTTAATATGATGTCCAATTTTTTTACAACAGTCGCAAGTTAAAAAAAATCTGGAAGATTTGTTTTGATTTAAAACAGGATCAGAAAAATTTGGTATAAAAGATTTATTAGAATTTTCATAAACTTTATAATTAGTTGGGAAATTTTTATGATCGGTTGTATTTTTGCGAAAACCGGTTTCAGCTGTATGCTCAATCTTTCTGCATATTTGGCAAGATGGTCGAAAATTTGATTTTGAAGTGCTGGCTCTCGGAAAAATCACGGATGTCATTTTATAATTTAAAGATGCTTCTTCTTCTGAAGCCTTAGAAATTGCATCTTTGAGTTTTGTAAATCGGCAGGCTTTTGTTATGACTTGTAGCGATTCTTTAAGTCAATCTTCAAATGATTTTAGCGCTGTTGTTGCGTTGAGACTTTGTATAATGTTTAAAGAAGCTGCGCCTTCTCGTGCAATGGAAGCATTATTCAAATCGTGTAACAGTTGTTCAATTTTACGTGCAAAACTTTTTATCATCTTCGTTTGGAAGTTGTTTTGCCCTAACGAGCTCTACTTGTAAATACTCAATGGGTCGGTTTTCAGAAAATTGAGAAGTTAATTCTAATTTGATTTCCGCATAGGTTTTAAATTCTTTTAATCTCATTCATTATCTTGTAATTTTAGAAGGATAATTTCGGTAAGATTCTCTTCCTTAAAATCTTTATTTAAATTTTTATGTATCACAACATGAAATAAATTTATAAAATTTTGTGGGAGAACCATCGTATTCGGGAATTATTTTAAAAGCTAAATTGAAATTAAACGTCATAAAATGATTTTAGGCACTCTTAGAAAAACGGGGTTGATGGGGCTCCGAAAACGAGTTCAATAGAGTCCATGTATATTCGGAGTTAATAGCTAACTAATCGTGATTACATATTTATTAACTCTTTTTAAGTGCACAAATTTAAACACCATTTAATTGTTGATTGTGTTTCCTTTTCGGAGATTTATTATATTCCTTTTAAAAGTTAATTTTTGTCGCTTTACGGAATAAAAATTGATCTCCTAAAATAGTTTGTTTAGTTCGCCTGTTAATGCAGAACTCTCTCCGACGTTTATATATAGCAATTTTAGGAGTGGAATATCAGCTCTTATATAGGGATAATGTAAGTTTCCCAATTTGGAGTTAAAGTAAATTAAGTTTGTTTATTACACATAATAATATATTCAGTATTTCAAATCAAAATTAAAAAAAAAATTTATTTCAATTTATAATAATTTTTGTTGTATTTCTTTATTGTACATAATATTTATAAATTATAATATTTCTAAATAAATTTAATTTTTTACAAAATATACTTTGGAATAATAAAACTTTTACTGTTATTGATAGGACTATGGATTTCAAAGGGACTTTTTACAGCGAGCTGATCTAAAGAAATTATTTCAATTTCCCCAGTATTTTTGACCACCTCATAGCCCATAATATTTTTATCAAATAAAAGAGTGTTAAATTTTTCAATAGCAAAAAAAATTTTATTTTCATGTTCAAATATTAATATTATTTTGCCAAATTCAGGCATTTTCTTAAAGTTTGATAAGGTACAAACACAAAAACTTGTTCGGTACCTTTTCTATTACCTTTTCTATTTTTTTTATTATTTTTATTAAGTGTGTGTTTGGATTCAATGAAATTTTTTCAATAATAGTGTCTTTCACATGTACGGGGAGTAATTCCGATATTGGTAATTCTTCATCAATATTATACTCAGCCTCAATAATATATTTATTCATAGTGGATGATTTAGCATAAAAACATTGATGCTTTATTGCTAAAGTTTTGCATACATTAATAAAATTATGACAGGTGGAAGCCATCTGTTTAAAGGTATTATGTTTACCTTCGAATCTCATTGTCAAAAGATAAATTAACGGTCCCATTTGTTGAATTATTCGTGGATAATGGATAAGAAAATGTTGCTTTGGAATGATTTTATGATCGGGATATTCGGTTTGAAAATTTTGCAGGTGGGTTGATATTAATTCAGATAATTTGTTTAGCATAGTATTAGGAATGCGTGGAGAAAATACAATTTGCATAATTTCTAGAAGAGAACATATGATACTAAAGTTTGATTCTAAAACACTTTTGTTTTTAAGTAGTATATCTATAAAAATAATAGGAAAATACCTGATGAGACACCAAAACTGGGATGCTTTTTGCCCTAACAAGTGGCCCGGCTTATCAAGGTTTATAAAACTTGGCCGATTTGTGTTATCCAAAAGTCCGTAATTGAAACATGACATTCTATCATTGAGCTCAGATGCAGTGAGAATTTTTCATTTTTTAACCATATATATCAAGAATAATTTTAATTCATATTGGCCGATGCCACATCAACGCTTAGCGAAGCAAAAGTGTTGAAGAATTTCAAATCATTTAAAACACAATACGTTTTAAATCCAAAATCATTTTTGGCTAAATGTTGAACAGCATTTATTGGATTCCTTAAGATAACATCATTTTCAGAAAACAAATGTTGTGTCTGATCTTTTGAAGAGAGACAGAATCTGCAAAAATAGTTAGAATTGAATGATTGAAGACCATATAAAGTATTGGCGCCTAAATTGTCATGAGCCACTGATAAAATAGAACCTTTTACAGTAAATGTTTCTTCAAGGTATAGAACTTCAATACCAGTATGTTCAAGATACTTTAAGTCTTTGACTATTGGCTGTAATATTGCGCCAAATCCAGTTGACTTAATGTCCTCAGCATAGCATAATGCCACTAAAAATATATTTTCAAGGTGCGAGTTTAACTCGAATGGTAAATTTAATATCGTAAAGTAAATGCCACAAATTTTATGAACTAAGGTCTTAGATCCAAGAGGATTTACGGCTTCAAATTCATCAGAGAATAATTGTATTTGAAAAGAGAATTTTTCTTGTGAAAAAAATGGATTAGTTTTATAATACAATCCATCACTAGGTTTTAATATGATGGAAGGGTCCGAAGTATCATTATTGAAAATGTGAAATATAAATTTTTGATTTAAAGAAAGAAATTTCAGGGTCTCTATTATGGATATAAACATAAAAGTATTCGTTTTTGGTCGAAATACATAAGTGTTTTGTTCCTTGCAAAAATATCTATCTCTTCGAACAGATACTGACATTTCTTTTGGTTGGGGAATTCCACATTTTAAAATAAGTTGTTTGCGCTTATATGTCGAGTTTATACCTTTAAAAGGATTATCAAGAAATTGTTGAATACTCAAACCTAATTTTTGTTTCCCCTCAACAATTGGTTTTAACTTATTTAAAATGTTCTTGGTAAAAGTAGTTACAGATTGTACTATAGAATCTATTTTTGTGTCAGCTATATTTAATTTATTCATTTCTAAGATGAATTGTTCCGAAATATTATTCATTGACACCTCTTCTTCTAAAGATAATTCTGAACGATTTATTGCTAGAGGTTTGTCCCGTTCAATATTTATGCTAGTGTTGGGAGTGTGTACCAAAGCTGAATTAATATTTTCCTTTGAATGAATTGAAACTTCCTTTTTTTCATGGTAAATTAAATGCTTTCGTAATCCACTAAAAGTTTTAAACTTAAATTTACATTTATCATATCCGCAAAATAAGTCAGTCTTATTCTGTTCATGCAAAACATGTATTAGTCTTAAATGCCTAATATACATTTTGGAACTACATAGTTGCTTACAAATAAAACAAAATAACTTCATTATACAACTTACATGTGGTTAAAAAATAAAAAAAATAATTATAAACCAGCCTCGTTAAAGCTCGTTAATTCTAGCCGATTTTTAATATCGATTATTATTACAAAAAATGTCTTAAATAACGTGTCAAATGCTACAAGTGAGGAGCAACCGTCTATAGGAATTTCTTGTGCATCTATAGCAATTGTGTATCTTGATATGGCCGCTTTATTAGTACCGTAAGCAATGATGGCTGGTCCACTAAAATTAGGTGCTGGTTTCCCAATCTGCCATAAATGAAAAACAAATTAGTTATTGAGTTTCTTATTTAAAATAGAATGTTGCTTAATTTACCTTATGAAATTTAATAATAGAAATTTTTCGATCGGCAGAACTACTCTTCCTTCCTCTTGTAGGAAGTAATTTAGACAGTATCAGAAAAGCATTAGTTTCTAAGTCCCACCCTTAAATTATATTAAATACATTTTGAATTAGTAACAATTGATTAGTTTAAAATAAAAATAACTTACGATCTTCATCGCTGATCTCGTCATCGTAAAGTTTTATTTTAAAACTATCTCCAAGTTGAATAACCTTCTTTTTTAATTCAGGCCATTTTTCGGTAAGATGGTAACAGTTTTCCGGATATCTTAAATTAAAGTCTTGTTGAATCTGTAATAAATTTTTAAAAAATATACCTATTAGAAATTGACAAAATATAATTAATTATAAATCACCAACCAATCCAGGTGTATCAAGGAATCTTGGAAAGTTTTTCAATATATCCTGGCTACCAGATGATCTTAAGGCAATAGTTTTTGCCATTCGTTCAAAAATTTCGTTTTTCTGCACCGAGGGGCAAGCATTCCTTAAAAACCGTATATCTTCTTCAAAGTCTTCATGTACTTCTGGAGAAGTTAAAATGGCTTCTTCGGCTATAGATTTCTTTATTTTTCCACTGCCTGAACTAGTTCGATTTATTGTTATTAATCGGTTCCCGATGTAACCTCCCCTGGTATTTGGATCATAAAATATTTCCTAACAAATTAAAAGAAAATTAAAATTATGCAAATATTAAGCAAGTGGACTAATATTATATTTTGTAGGATCACCGCCACACAAATTGCTAAACAGTCTCGCAAGCGCTTTTGCCCAATTAATTTTTTCTTCACGAGTTGGATGGGGACCGTTTACTTCGGTTAAATGTTGTACGGTTAAATTTATTAATCTCTTTCGAGTTGTGTCTTTTAAAGTCTGTATTTCCCAGTATTCTTTAAGTATGTTTAGACCTGATAAACTTTGGTTTAAATGCCTTTCGAGTTCGTTTGTAATAAAATCGAGGTCAAGTTGAACTTGCTTAGGAAAATTTCCAATAAAACAATTTTGTCTTCTTAATATTCCTCTACTACTGGCATCACTATCACTTTCAATACCTATATTTATTTCCACAAGATCTGTTTGGGTTGCTTCGTCTTTGGTTAATTCTAGAAAAGTAATAATATAAACGACAGTGTTTCGGTATTTGATAATTTGTTAAAGAAACCCACCTTTGTTTTTAGATTTCCTTATATAAAATATCTTCTCTTGTACGTTTCCAGATTGAATATGATACTGAAGTACTTCATCCGTTATTTGAGCACCTTCTTTATCCTCTAAAGAAAACAAATCTGATTTAGCCAAGATTAGTGATGTGCCGAAAGCTATAAACGCTACCAATTAGAAAAAAATATATACAAAATAAAAAAACAAAACACATGTAATTTAAATTTTGTTTAAGTGTTAATAAACTTGGCCGAAATAAATTGTTCACTTCATGAGCTGTAGAGGTAATTTGGTTGACAACTACCTACCTATGCGTTTCTTTCTACAAAAATTGTTTTATGTTGGTTCTGGTTCGTTATTTTTAAATTTTTGGGTTTTTTTTAAATTTCTGATGTTTATCTTTTGCTTTGTCGATTCACAGAGCTATTGTTTGAAATCGAGAAACAGATGGTAAACATTAAAATTTACTGATTGATATTTGGATATAATTAACTAGAAAACATCATCGGTAATCGATCCATTTGAAAGTCTCCATTGGTAATCGTCGATGACGCTTTCCAGCAATAGATTGTAAAATAGTATAGATATGGTTATAAATGTATAAGCGATTGTTCTCCCATATCGAGATCTTTTAATAGATAATTAATGAAACACGGATTAATGTAACACAATCTAGGTGAATAGGTGAACAATTTGTTCCCCGCGATACATTTTATGGGAACCAATTTTATTGAAACAACATGCAGCACACATAATTTATCGAAACTATTTCTTTTAATCATTTACCAGATATAATGGCATCCATTGTGGTGATTTTTGATTTATCGTCAAACTCAACGAACACATATTTGATTAATTCGTTATGCGAAATTCGAAATAATAATTGTTGTGCCATCTTTATTTAAAATTTAACACCGTTCTTTACATTAAACTTCGTTGGGAGTTAAATAAGCTTCTTATGAAGACTTGAATATAACGCACATTAATTTGCACAAAAATTCTCGATTTATTTTCTAATTTTAAACAGTGCGTAGTTAAATCTCTAAGATACTATCTAATCAACTATAGTTAGTATGGTTGCTTTATTACTTACTATGCTTATATTCACTAATTTTCACTTTAGTTTTACACTATAGTAGTGTTTTTTTATTCGCTCCGGATAGCTGCTATCGAGAGCCGTAATTTTTATACGCCTAAATTTAAATTTGACGCGCTATTTATTGGTAAACTATACTTATTTAACATCAAACTATCATTTTTAATTCAATTGTTTAGCGAAAACTTGATATAAAAAATATTTGGCTCTACCTATTTATACGGAGCGCTATCCGGAGCCACTTTTCATATGACGGCTCTCGATAGCAGCTATCCGGAGCGAATAAAAAAACACTACTTATATTAAATTGTAAAATAATTATTTACTTTTCACTTACAGCACTTAAACGATCTATCCAATTCGGGGGTTACCAAAATACTATTTTTTCACAAAATTTATAACGGTCATGTTTAACACCGATCGGAGTTAATTTTTATTACTTTCGGAGTTCTATAATTTACTGTTAGTTTTTAACTCTGATCAAAGTTAAGTAAAACGACATTCGAAATTAAATGTTAAACTGATTTCTAAATAAATAAATTTTAGCCCAAAGAGTGTTTAATATTATTATTTAACTGTTCTGCGGGGCTAAAAAAAAATAACTTTGCCGCTATGTCAAGAAATTGCACAAAAAAGGCGTTAAATATGGTCAACTCCTGCTGTTGGAGTTGAAGCACACCGGATATTTCTAAGAGTGGGGGAAAAAGATGTTGAGCCACATTTGCAACGATCGTTATAATTTTAATAGCAACGTACATTACGCTACGAAAGTATTCACAACAATAGTGTAAACTTGTAAGATTATTATTAGTTACTAGATAGTTATTAGATTAAAAATTACGAATGTGGCCGACCAAGAATGTTTAAATTAAAAACCATTTGCTTTTACGATCACGAGGAATTTTTTGTTAAGGTATATTTTGTATTAGCCTCTTATTAGCCAAATCACATAAATGGCTTCGGTTTCAACAACAATAGATACTAGTGTGTACCAGGGATGAAAAAGTTGATCCTTTAGTACTTTTTTCGGTCCTTTAGAAAATAAAAAGTACTTCGATACTTTTGAACAACATTTCAGTCCTTTCGAAAATATATTTATATTTAATTTTTTTCTGTAAACGTTAGGCAGTCCTTTTCGAAGATCGAATCATTTTTCGTTGAACAACTATTCGAATTTCGACTAAATTCAATTCTAACCGCCAGGACGACCGAATACCGACGGCAAACAAACGTAATAACATAATAACGCTTTTTTCTTGTATTTTTGGCGGGCAAGGATAGTGCTTTTGTTCTTGTAATAGTAACTTGTGACCGTTCAGTGGGAGGGGAATAAAGTTGTATCTATATTATATTACTTATAAATAACTAAAATGGATAGGCTCTAATTCCTAACAAATTCACATACATATGTCTCTAATTCTTCACAAAATCAGCATTTATCCTTTTAACTGAACCCTCCGAAAGAGAAAAATGTTTAAATGCCTTTTTGTTATTTTTAGTGACATAAAAGTGTAAAGTCGTCAGTTAAACCTAGGGTCAAACGACCAAAATGAATCCAAATTTTCCATCAAAATTCTGTTAACTCCAACCGTTTCTGAGATATTTTTTAAAAAATTTGTCTATTTCCACAAATTTTTATTGTCGCATTGTTTTATTTTGTCTATATCCTTCAGATTCGTTTTTTGTCTACCTCAAAAGCAAAGGTGTAAAAAAATTTTGATTTAATTTTGTGCGAGTTGGTTTATATCCGCTAATTTTTTCTTCACTTCTATTATTTTGCCCATATCCTTGAGTTTTGCAGTATGCTTGTGTGATGCTTGATACGCAAAATGTCTTCCAACTCCTTTAAGCTAACAATTCGAACTTCTTTTATAAGCGACAATTTTGCGTGTATAATTTAAAGGGGGTTCATGGTGATAAAGAAGTTTTAAATGCAATTTTGTACATATTAATTCGGAATATACATATAACAACGTCTACATGTTTAGGTATGAATCTGGTAGTGACCGCGAAGGTACTCACATTGTAAATTTGAACAAAAATTTTCGGAAGCGGCCACAGCAGTATACAAGATATTGACTCTGCGCATAGCGTTTTGGAAAGAAATTTTAAAAACAAATTTATATCGGCTAAAATTTGTTCCAGGTGCAATACACATGTTACATTTAACTATGGAATTCAATCTCGTTTATATGACCATCGCGAGCACGTTTGCCGCGACCGGTTGTTTGAAGCCAATTTTCCACCTCCAGCATAAAATCCACACCACACGGTCACTTTTTATGGTTGTAATGGAGTCTTTTGAATAACATGTGGGTTTGTTGCTGTCCAATGACGCATATGTTGCTTATTGACAACGCCATTCAACCAAAAATGAGCTTCATCACTGACGATGATTTTTCGATAAAATTCAGTTTCTCCAAACTTTAGCAAGGCCCAAATAATCAAGAGGCTTCAGCTCTTGAGATTATTTAATCTTATAAGAGTGTGAGCCAAGATCTTTATGCAAAATTCGCCATAATGTGTTTTGAGAGATTCGCAATTCCTATAAACGGTGTGGAATTAATTGATTTGGCTCATTTTGAACTAAAGCACTTAAGGCTGCGATATTATCGGTAATTCGACCTCTCACTGGGACAAAAACATCCAATATTGAATATTTTGACTCGAATTTATCCACTACAGCATGCAGACCGTCTGGTGGGACGATTATTACGACCGAAAATTAGAGTAAGCGCTCTTAAAGTTGTGACCACCAACTCAGAATTGCGGTAGCAATTTTAAATATTTTCCAAACGTTGCTCGTTCGTGAACTTCACCATGCTAAAAATGTTTACCTTGACTGACGTTTTCACGTTAACGGGTGCGTTCTAAATGTTCAATGGTGGGTTCGTTTTGGTATACAATCAAGTTATGCCTTTTTGACAGCAAATGATTGTATGACATCTGGCAAATCGTTGCAATTTCGTGTCTACACTAGCAACTGTTCGAATTTTAATGGTATAACTCGTTGTTAATGGCAGTTGGAGAGTAGATGTAAAGAAATAGATTTTACAATTTTTTTTATATTATTATTTTAATAAACATTGCTTGCTTGATGTATGCTAAAAATTAGTATTCACAAAAATCGAGGATATGGATAAAATCGTAACGACATACACAAGCCTTTTAAGAAAAGTTGGTCCAAAACTCTTAAATTTCAAACTAAAATAGTTAAAATACTTTTTGAGTTTCAACCATTGTACTTCGTAATTAAGCTTTCTTCTAACAAATCTCAGGAACATTTTTAACTTTCCAGCTAACTTAATTTAACTTTCAAATGCCGTTTTTTCCAATATAGGCAAAATGTTTATAAGGACAAGGATAATTCTGAGCCGACGATATGTAAATACACCAAAAAATTAAAAAGTACTTAAAAGCCCAATTTAGGCCTCTGTTGCTCAACATTTTAGTTCTTTGGAATTTATGCCAATTTCATCCCTGGTATGTACTAGAAAAGTTTAACTCATCTATTCACTGTAAGATGTCATTTTATCAAGAATTTCTGGAGTTACAATGTGTTATCAGAGATGTCACCATTAAATTTATTTAAACTTTGTTCAGTGAATTACAACTAAAAAAAATGGAGGTGTGGCCAACACACGACTTTCTTTTACGAACAGAGAATTTTGAGAAATTTTATTTTATTTTTATAATTTTTAAATTTTTTTTTTTTTAATTTTTAAATTTTTAAATTTTTTTTTTAATTTTTTATTTTTTATTTTTATTTGTTTTTAGTTTTTGGAAACATTTTGTTTTGATTAGTCTTTTGTAAACCTTATACTCTTTAAAATATTTGCAAAATAAATTTTCTGGACCAAGGGAGTGGCCACTTCCGGTTAGCCGATTTGGAGTAAAATTCACTGGGATCTCCCAATTTATCAAAAAAGCTTAAATCTGAAGTTTCAGTTCGATTGGTTAAACCATCTGGGCTGTAGAGAGGACACAGACAGACTGACAGACTGACAGACAGACAGACAGACAGACAGACAGACTGACAGACTGACAGACTGACAGACTGACAGACTGACAGACTGACAGACTGACAGACTGACAGACTGACAGACTGACAGACTGACAGACTGACAGACTGACAGACTGACAGACTGACAGACTGACAGACTGACAGACTGACAGACTGACAGACTGACAGACTGACAGACTGACAGACTGACAGACTGACAGACTGACAGACTGACAGACTGACAGACTGACAGACTGACAGACTGACAGACTGACAGACTGACAGACTGACAGACTGACAGACTGACAGACTGACAGACTGACAGACTGACAGACTGACAGACTGACAGACTGACAGACTGACAGACTGACAGACTGACAGACTGACAGACTGACAGACTGACAGACTGACAGACTGACAGACTGACAGACTGACAGACTGACAGACTGACAGACTGACAGACTGACAGACTGACAGACTGACAGACTGACAGACTGACAGACTGACAGACTGACAGACTGACAGACTGACAGACTGACAGACTGACAGACTGACAGACTGACAGACTGACAGACCGACAGACAGACAGACACCATTTCGAAACCCACTTTTTCGGACTCAGGGGACCTCAAAACAAATAAATCTCTAAAAATCTCAAGGTCCAAAATTTTCATGACTACCATACTTTATTTTACTAGAGTAAATAAAAGAAAGTAAAACCGTTTTTAGAAAGAGATTTTCCCGGGAAAAAATTAGCGAACTTTCGATAAAAATCATAACTTTGCGACTTTTGATTTTTATTGAACAAATTTCGTCGGCGGAAAATCGTACAACATTTGATCCAAATATTGCTTGTTATTGTATAGGGTCCACCCCAGGGGCCGGCCATTTAATAATTTTTACATCAAGTATCATGTCATACTACGAACATTCGAGAAAATAAATTTGACTTTGGGACTTTTGATTTTTGTTGAATAAATTTAGTCACTTTCATAGTTCGTTCGACGATACAAAAATCGCCTAAGTGTATACTAGTTAGTTTACTCACACTACTACATTTTTTGATATTTGCTAAGAACTTCACTTCCATAAATAAATTATGTACGTTATATGCTGCTGCCGTGGTTTTTATTATAATCCGATCCAACGTCTCTCTCTAAACTTGACGTGTGACTATTTTTCTCGCGGACAACGACTTAATATTTCCGATATTCTGTTTCCAATAAATGAAGTCCATCTGCTCAGATGTTCACTGAGCCATGCCAAAACGATTGCTGAATCTGTCCATGTAAATATATTGTGTGGTATATGCTACATAGATTCGCACCAAGTATTGAAGCACATAATTCTAGTCTTGGTAATGATTTTGGTCTTTTGCTGTTACAAGTCTAACATGAATTGTATTTTCATTAATACATGTTCTACTGAAAACTACAGCGTAAGCCTTTTCACTTGCATCTGTAAAAACATGGAACACCACTGTTTCCGAATATTGCAACCAAGAATTCATTTCGAATTTTAGCATAACTCCGTTGAATGTTTTCAGGTAACTGATCGTCCCAAACTTAATTTCTGCAACCATAACTGTTGAAACATGACTTAACCATCCTAACGGATCGAAGATTTTGTGTGCTCTGATAACATACTACGTTTCGTCACCGATGAAGTTAACGCATCTTGTACACTAAATGAAAAATGATCCTCTTGTACTTTGTGTACGTCATTGCAATCCGAGAATTTAGGTCACATCCCTTTCATCGTGGATATTGCCGACAGAATTGTTTATACTAATATAAGTAACGTCGGAACATCATTTCCTTAATTCAAACCCAGCTGATTTTAAAATGTTACTAACATCACCATTCAACTTTTGCATTTGTTCATTTATGGAATCACCCAGTCAGCAAAACATCTACGTAAAAATCATTTTTTAATTTTATTAGCAGCTTCTATTGTTAGCTCGTAATGTTTTAAGACGTTAGCTGTAATTTCTCGCCATAAATATTTTCATCCACAAGTATCTGCCTATACATTTTCTCATTAAATATTTGTGGGTTCTGAAGCGTAATAAAATGTCCTATAAAGATAATTGTAATGTTGGCCCCACCACCATCGTCTCACTGCGCGATAATCCTGTTGATAGGAACCGTCAAATACGATAGCAATGGGACTATTCTTTGGCGGTATTTCCATCAGTTACCAGTTAGATTATTGCTCGGATGAAATTTTTTTTCCAAGTTGTCGGACCTCTTTTTAGCAATATTGAATTTCCTAATTTAGTTTTATTGTGCTTGAACGGAATCCTCACGACAAATCTACCCTCAGCATTTCGTTGAACAGTTGTTGAAAAATGACTCAGACTTTGAGTTGTTGAGTCTCGTCCATTTCCCAAAATCTTCTAAGAACCTGGTTTAAAAAAATATCAGCTCCCAACAGCATATCAATTTTTCCAGGATTATAAAAATTAGGATCAGCCAATTCTAAATTTTAAATATTTTTCATTTTATCATATTCAATTGATTCTGAAGCCTTTCTAAAATAAATAATTCAGTTTCAATTGAATTATTGTTAACGCGAGATAAAAGCTCTATGTTAGCAACTGGCTTTGTGACGATCCCTGTGCAAGTGCACCCTTTCTCTTCAAATAAAGCTGAACGAAAAATTGTTTATCTACAAACGAAGCTTGTGACCCGCTTTACCTTTATAAGACGTGTAATTAAAATCGGTTGAACCTTCACTTTGGCTAAACAGGGTATTGTGACTTCATTATTTGAGGAAGATGGCGACTATGTTGCGTCTTTACTGCTTTATTTAGCACTGCTTGAGCTGTTTTGTACGTGTCGTCTATTAAACCACGACGTGCGGATATTTATGTAACAAGAGTCACTTATTTGCTTTATTACATAGTCTTGCGGATCGGAACTATCCGTAGAGCCAGACTCGAAAAATTCTCCTGGTAAGCTGAGGGCTCGACCGTATACTAGTTCTGCTGGAGAGCATTTTAAATCATCCTTTAATGATGCTCATATTCTCAACAATACGATGGAAAGCTCATTGCTCTATTTAATTGTATTTCCTCGAGCTTTGAGCGAAACTTGAAGTTGTCGGTGGAATCGTTCGACCATACCGTTTGCCTGCGGATGATAGGCCGTGGCACGAATTCTATATGAGCGCATAGTAAACGCGTGAACTCAGAGAAAAGTTTAGACTCAAACGGACTGCCTTGATCTGTAGTAATTTCAAGAGGTATCCCAAATCTTCCAACATATTGCTCGACAAAGGTCTTCGCAATAGTGGCAGCGGTGCTATTTTGAATGGGGTATGCCTCAGGCCAACGAGTAAAGCGATCGACAATAGTTAAACATACAAAAAACCGTCGGATGGTGGCAATGGATCCACTATATCCAAATGTATATGCTCGAATCGTTCAGAAGGCAGTTTGAAATGTCCCGGTTTGGACTTTGTATATTGATGAAATTTGCACTTCTGGCAACCGATACAAGATTTCACCCAGTGTGTAATGTCAGTATTCATGTTTGGCCAAAAATATATACTTGTGATTAATTTACGTGACGCGCGAATGCCTGGATGTGATAGATCATGCATGGCATGTTACTGCACGTCTATAAGATACCGGAACAAAAGGACGATTCACACATGTTTCATGTTTCACAAAATATTTTAGATTCGGGCAGGATGGTGAGTTCCAACTTGAAATTAGAATTCGGTGGGCGCAGTGAATTGCTGATCAACTCCAGTTCATCATCAGACAGTTGTGTCTGAGCTAGATTTTTTAGATCTAGATTGACAGAGTCTATTGTTCTAACGTGATCGCTACTCCATGACAATGTGTCAGCGACCACGTTTTGCTTACCTGCTATGTGTTGAATATCCGTCGTAAATTGAGCGATATAGTCAAGATGTCGAGTCTGCCGTGGACCCTTCTCGCCCAGTGAAACAATTGCTTTAATTAATGGTTTATGATCAGTATAGACAGTAAACTGTCTACCTTTCAGAGGTTCCCTGTTAAAGGCAGAGTATTTTACCTCTGTTGATGAAAGTTTACGTGAGAAAAAATCCCAAAGGTTGCCAACAGTCATTACTCCATTGCTGCAGGACTGCTCCTACAGCACTACCTGATGCGTCGGTAGAGATGCTGTAGTGTGTATCGCGTTGAATTGACCTGTGCTCTTTTAATTTTGGCGAATGACTCGTTACACTCGTCGAGCCAAGAAATTTTTTTTGTGTTCTTGGGCATTTTAATTAAAGTTACCAAATGAGCATAGATTGGAGACAGCGATTCGGCTAGCCTTGGAATGAATCTATAATAGTAATTGACCATTCCGACGAATCGTTGAATTTATTGAACTGATGTTGGCTGGGTAAAATTTTCTATGGCTTCAATTTGCCGTGGCGAGGGTTTTATGCCATCTGGGATAATCTGGTGGCTGAGGATATTCACTCCAAATACGACGAGGAGTTCAAATCGTTGTTTGAGGTGCAATTTGTGCTCTTCCTTACTTTTGCTTGCCACTAGTATATCGTCAATATAGACGAATGCAAAACCTACACCTTTGATCACTTCGTTAATGAAGCGCTGGAAAGTTTGCGCTGCGTTTCGAAGACCAAAGGGCATCCTGGTAAATTCGAACAATCCAAACGTGGTAGTTATTGCCGTTTTAGGCACGTCTTCGGGCGCAATTGGAATGAGATGATAGGCCCTCTAACTAAATCTATGTTTGAAAAAACATTGCATCCATGTAGGCGCATTAAAAAATTCTGAATATGGGGAATCGGGTATCGATCTGATGTGGTTACTGTCCTTCTTCTTTACCATGTGGAGAGGAGATAAACACGCAGAAGATGACGGGCGGCATATGCCCAGTTGGACCATATGCTCGAACTCAGTAAGCACGGTTTTATGTTTAAGCGGATCCAGCCTGCGTAGTTTCAAACAAGGAAGTCGACCTTCAGTTTATATATAGTGAACCATGTTGTGTTTTACTGGACTGGAGTAGTCTGGAGTTTCGGTAAGAGAAGGAAACATCTTTAGAAGTGAATCATATCCAATTTTGGCAGAGGGATGGATTGGTGTTGGCGTTTCGACTTTTCTTGTCATTGCATTCACAGCAAGACTTGTCCTGGAATCCAAGTGCCGTTTTCCGCGGAGGTTGATGTGAATACATGGGAAAATTGATGCCGTAAGCCAATGTTAACGTTCAATAATTTTGTCCCGTAGGTTTGAATTACTGAACCATTAGCGGCGGAAACAATTTAACGGGAAGGACCTAGATATCAGCACCGGTATCTACGACAAAATGAAGTTCATTTTCCGCGTCTTTAAGAAATAAGAGGCGATTAAATTGTATCCGATTACTAGCCGCACTGGCAATCGGATTTATACTTTTTTTTTTATTGATATCTGTAGCTTCCGATTTTTTGCTGTGGAAGGTGCATGGTTTGTAACATTTTCGTGCAGCACTTCCGAATTTATTGTGAAAGTAACAGAGCCCATTACCGTTGAAACCGTGTCTGCTGCTGCTTCTTGGTCTTCTATATGGACTATTTGGGCGATAGTCCGAAGCTGGTGAGCGGCTGCGATCGGAACTTATCTGTGACAACATCGACTCGACACTAGTGAGTCGTTCACCAAGTTACTTAATACTTACTGTAGCCTGTGCTAATTCTGTACCGCTGGTAGTTGAAAGTTCTGCTACCGGTAACATATCATCGTGCTGCGACCTTGTTGATATCGGTTATTGAAGATATTGATCCACGTGATATTACTGTTTCAGCTACACTTTTTGTGTACAATATTACAACATTTTAAACGTTCTTTGAAAGTGGTAGTGTAACACATCAAAATAAAACGAAAAAACGCAAGTTGCCAAAGTTTTGGTGGTTTTAATGGAATTGTGACAAGTAAAAGAAGAATAATGAATTATAAGTTCCAAAGAAAACCAACTGCAATGATTACGGATTAGTTGTCTCGAAAAGTTGAAAAATCTGAGAACGGAACAGCCGCCTCTGGATAGGATGTTATCTCATATACGCCTATTCAACGTAATGTTATGTAATGTAATTAAATGTAATGAGTTGCGGTCACACAACTCTCTAAGACTCTTCTTCGCCAATATGAGTACGATTAGAAATACCCAAGGTCCAATGTGTGATCCTTGAGGAACCCCTGAGATAACTCTGAAAACTTTTTATTTCTTATTTCCATTTAACATATATTGGGTGCGGTTTGTTATATTGGAGCTGAACCATTTTACAAATTTCAAATAAAATTCGGTCATAATGGATTTTTCCAAATTCTTTAATTTTTCGTTTTACAGTACCTGCGATGTTCTTAAGTTGTTCCTCAGCGCTTTTTGAATTTATTCTAGCTTCTCGTATTGTTGGTTATAATCTATTCTTCTGGCGTAGAATTTTGTTCAAGCACTGTATAGAATTCAGTTAGTCAAATTTAGAGTCAAACCGTGTTATGAAATTTTGAAATTTCATAACAGAAGAAATAGACGAATTGTGATATTTATAGTTGTTAATTTTTTCTGTTAGGTTAAGAATAATAAATAGTAAGTACCCAGCATCTGTATTTTGTTTCCCGAAATACCCGTCATCAGTTTTTAGGTTTATTCGTTTGTTTGTTATTCGCTTTGCAAATGGGGGCATATGTTCTAAAAAGCAAAGCTCTTCATTGATATATAATGCATATATGGTACGTTTTTATGTAGAAATATTTGGATATTAACAAAAACAATTCAAACAAGAAATGCCGATGACAATAAAACGATTTTTTTACTTGTGCTGCAACATCTTTAAATTATCTTTTTACTTGGATAAACATATACTCGTATGATACAATATGAAACGACTCTATGTAGTAAACTACACGATACATTTAAATAAAACGAAAAAATGTTTAACGTTTTTATTTAGTGAGTCTAGACTTCATATCAGCTTGATACGTTTAGGGGCACCTTGAAACAACAACTAGGATATCAAATAAAAATAATTAATTTTGTTAAGGTTCATAAACTTTTAACCCTTTCAAATGTGTCAAAATATTTTGGAATGTACATTTTTCATGTTGACGGGAAAACGATAATAGGAACTGATAAGAGAAGGATTTTAATTATTTTTTTTATATCTTCCGTCCAATTAGAATATTCTAATTTTATTTTGTTTAAAACAACCCAATTAAATTAAAAAGGGAATTAAAAATGTTGTCCTTTTTTTGGTTTTTTAGCAGAACTTCATGATATATTGATCTCTTGAATGTGTATAAGGTATATAAGATTTTGGTTTTCTTTTTTTTTTTTTTTAAAGAATAAATCGGTAACTTAAGTAATTTTGACACCAGCTAAGACATTAACATTTAATCGTATTTTAATGTATCAAGAACAATTTAGGAATTGTTCAATTGCAAATAAATTGGTTTTACAAATTGTTGTTGTATCTACTGCCGTCACCTATCTGCTGTCATGAATGGGTATAATCACGAAGTAAAATAATCAATGCGATTGTGTTATCTTGTGCTTGAAATTGAAAGGCAGCGAGTACGCTGGTGAGCCATGTTTTTAGTTCATGGCGATGAAAGCACCTTGGCTTAGATTGCGATTTACCACCTATGGATGGAGATTGTTGATATGTACTAAAAATGGCCAGAAAGATAAGCGTTTGTTGTACCTTGACCATAACCAATTCAAAGGAGACGCGTTTTTGGAATTTTACAAAATTGAACTGAACGTACAAACAGAAATAATGAATAATAATGATAATGTTTGCCTAGAAATATTTTGGCCGCGAATAATTTTTAAATTACGTCGAGTAGACATTGCTTCAGGTTTAAAGAGTCATCAACTTCGAAAACACAAGAATTATCGTAAGTTATAGCCAACAGATAATAATTACATAAACCACACTAGGTTAGGTTAGGTTAGGTCGGAGTGGCTCCTTACGCACACTTAGACCGGTGACGGTCCATTGTGATACCACAGGATGTATCCCCTTTTACCCCTATTGGAACCATTTCGAGCTACTTATGTAGCGTAAGACGTCCCGCACTTTACTGTTTTCGAGATCCGAGAGGCAGTCCATCATGAACTTACCTAAGTGTTTGTGCCTTCTGAGAGCCAATGCTGGACACGAGCAAAGGAAGTGGACCAACGTCTCTTCCTCCTCTTCGTCCAAGCAGCTTCTGCAGAAGTCATTAGCCTCCAGACCCAGCCTTCTTGCATGTTCTCCAAAAAGGCAATGTCCGGTGAGAATTCCTACGACCGTACTTAATTCACGTCTGCGTAAGGATATTAATGCCCTAGTGCGCCCCAAGTCCAGCTTTGGCCAAACTTGTCTTGCAACTCTACAGGTGAGGGTGTTAGACCACCTTTCCCCCGCTGAGGATAGCGCCTGCTTCCCAAGTGCTTGTCTCAGCGCTGTGATAGGCGTCCCCAGAGTTGCCCTTTCCGGTTGCAGCTGGAGAGTCGTACCATGCCTAGCAAGTTCATATGCCCTGCAGTTCACCATGACGCCCGAGTGACCTGGGACTTAGACTACCTGGATATTGAAATGCTCACCCATCTCATTTAGAGATGAGTGACAATTCAACGCCACCCGTGACGCCAAAGACACCGATTCTAACGACCGGATCGCCGCTTGACTGTCCACATAGATTGTGATATCGTCTGAGGATAACACATTATGCTTCAACCACGTCATGACCTCCTCAATCGCTACGACTTCTGCTTGGTACACGCTGCAGTAATCAGGGAGACGAATAGAAATGTTTACATTTAATTTGTCACAGAATACTCCAGCTCCTACTTTGCCGTCTAGCTTGGAGCCATCTGTGAAGAATTGCAACGCTTTGGTTTCCGATAACGGTCTATCCCTCCAGGATTCCCTTGAAGGGAAGGAGGTCCGAAATCGCTTATCGAAGCGTAGAGTAGGTTTAATGTAGTCAAGATTCGCCAGCTCATCCTTCAACGATCTAACAATAGTAGAGTGTCCTATACTAAGACACATCCACTGAGAGACGGCTGCAAGTCGTACAGCCGTATTTGCTGCCATCTGTTTGCCAAAAATGTCGACCAGAAGAAGGTGCAACATAACCTCTAAGGCACTTGTCGGTGTCGACCTCAATGCCCCGCTAACAAGCATACAGGCTGTTCTTTGCACTCTCTCAATCTTACTTTTATAAGTTACCTTGTCCAGAGCTGGCCACCAAACACCCACCCCGTACATGAGTACAGGTCTCGCTACAGCGGTGTAGAGCCAGTGTACCAGCTCCGGCTTCAGACCCCATCTATGACCAATGGCGTTCCTACAGGAGTACAAAGCAATAGTAGCTTTGTTTATTCTCTCCAACATGTTGGGCTTCCAACTAAGCTTACTGTCCAAGATAATGCCTAGATATCTAGCTCTGTTAGTAAAAGCAAGTCTCGTGCCATTTAAGGTAGGAGGGACAACTACCGGGATTTTGTATTTCTTAGTGAAGAGTACCAGCTCTGTCTTGGACGGGTTAATACCAAGCCCACATTTGCCAGCCCATTTCGTAACGATGGTAAGCGCATTCTGCAATACGTCTACAATCGTGCCTAGGAATTTCCCGGTAACAGCTAAAGCTACGTCATTTGGTTCCCCTAGTTACTCGCCTCTTGATGGTGGAGTCCCCCAACTTCGAGCTAACAATCCTGCTTCCCAGCATATAATTGATTAACCCTATCAGAGGAACGTCCACCTTTAAAAATGACAATCCCTCCTTGATTGCCTCCGCTTTCACATTATGAAAGGCGCCTTCTATATCCAGGAAGGCCACCATAGAATTCCTTTGAACTAATCGATTTCTCAATCGTACACACCAAGGCGTGCAGAGCAATGTCCACAGGTCTACCCTTTGTGTACGCATGCTGAGACGATGCCCACTTCCTGGCACCTATTTTATCTCTGATGAATACATCCAGCAGCCTTTCCAAGGTTTTCAAAAGAAAGGATGATAGAGTTATTGGTCTTAGGTCCTTAGGATAGACATGTGACCTTTTCCCCGCTTTCGGTATAAACACCACATTGACCTCCGTCCAGTACCTAGGAATATAGCCCAGCTTCAAACACCCTTTGAATATAGCTTCCAGGTAGGGAAGAATAATTACTGAGTTGTTTTACAGTTCAGCTGGTATAATTTGATCCGGACCAGCCGATTTAAATGGTTTAAAACACCTCAGTGCCCATAGGATCCGTTTTCTGGTTACGATATCCTCTGTGATTACTGACAGTGATTCCTGATGATTGCTACGCACCAACAGGTCTTCAAAGCTCCCTGGGAAGTGTGTCTCGAAGAGAAGCTTCAGAGATTCTCCACTAGAAGCTGTCCAAGATCCGTCCGGTTTTATCAAAAAACTGGGACTAGATGTACTGGAAAGAATGTTTTTAAGGCGGGAGGTTTCGGATACCTCTTCCATTTAATCACAGAAGATTCTCCAAGACCTCCTTTGTGCCTTTCTTAATTCTTTCTTATAAATTCCGAGTTTCTCCTTCTAGGAGTCCCAATCCTGAGCCTCCCTTGTATTTTTGGCTCTATTAAAGGCTGTCCTACAAGCCTTACGATAGGCTCCTAGTTCCCTGGACCACCATACCGGTTTTTGCCTACCCCTAGGCTTAGCCAGTGGGCAGGCAGCACGAAAGGATCGGTTGGATGCGCTAGTAACGCTAGCCACCATGTCCTCCAGCTCCCCAACGGTCGTCGGGGGCTCTATAGCCCTCGTCGGTAACATTTCCTCCAATAATTCCCCATATTTGCTCCAGTTGGTCCTTCTAGGGTTCCTGAAGGCTTCCCGGATAGCAGGGTGAATATCGAGGGTATAGGTTAAATATCGATGATCAGAAAAGGAGTGTTCCTTATCCACCCTCCAATTTTTAACCATATGAAGAATATTATTTGAGGCAAGGGTCACGTCTAGAACCTCCTGCCTGTTACTAGTAATAAATGTGGGTTCCCGCCCAATATTACACACTGAAAAGTTAGTACTCATCAAATAATCAAAAAGCGACTCACCTCTTTCATTAATGTCCGTGCTTCCCCAGATAGTGTGATGCGCATTAGCATCCACTCCCAGTACCACACCTACCTTTGATTGTTCCGCTTTACGGATCAGCTCCTCCTGGTTTTCCGGAGGAACCTCCTTCTCCCGGTCCATGTAGGCTGAAACTAGCCAGAATCTACAAGTGCCTACTTCCAGGCTAACTGCAGTAGTGTCACCATTGCTGTATTGAGAGAGAAGGAAAAGATTAATATTATTTTTCCCAAGAATACAAGATCTGATCTTCCCAGACTTACTAGAGGATATAATTTTGTACCCTTTGGTTCTGAGGCCACAGATCCTGTTATTGTTAATCCAAGGTTCTTGGATTAGTATCACATTCTCACCCGAACTAGTCAGCCTGAGGAGTAGAGCTGCCGAAGCAGCCTTAGAATGGTGAAGGTTAATTTGAGTTATCTTAATCAAAACCATTTCACCTCTACCTACCTCTATGATAAATTCCTGTTACCGCAGGAATATTATTTGTCGGTATTTTGGGATGCGCCGGATACGCCCGTCTCGCCACTCCTCATACCCTCTGTAGAGGACTTGTCAGTGCCCCCCGTCTGGCCGGGCTGCCGACATCCTCCTCCATCGGTACACCAGCTCCTCCGCTTATGTGCCCTTCCTCATCCTCCGAGGGAGTCCTTGCCCTACCGAGGTCGCCGGATTCACTCTCCCCCTACCCTCAGCTTCTCCCCCATGCTGCTGGTACCCCCTTCAGGCCTGGGTGGGTTGCCACCATCCTCCGGTTGGCCTCCTGTACGCGCTTCCGCCCTATTCTTCTTATAAACATTGAGAGTAATTGACCCGAAACCGAAGTCAATTACTCCCTTCGTTTTGTGAAGGAGGGCAAGGGACTCCTTATTTATTACTATGATTGATAATTTCGAGCCGCCCTTTGCCTCCTCCTGCTTGACGATCTTCCAATTTCCGGTCGGAAGATCCGGGTTAAATCACACTAACATTTTACTCAAAAAGATGGATTTAACATTCTCAATACTATCAAATCAAAATTTATATGTAATTGACAAAAAAAACAATGCGGAACCCTAAAGGATCAGGGAAAAAAAGACAGCAGGGTAAACCGGATGTAGTAGATCTGGAAGTCTCCGCACTGCCCTGCTAAGTGCAAAGGGGATATTTGCATTTTTAACAATTTGAGTAATTCAATTTTTTAGGTTTAATTGAGTGCCATTCTCGTGCCATCCTCCACAAAATAATTGTATTGTAAATACGACTAAATTGGTCTAAAATAAGATAAAATATGCGCTTTGGAATTGCTAGGCACTAATGCCTCATTTTCTAGAGAAGCACAGAGACGGTAATATGGATTCTCGGTGACATGAAGGTTACAGTATTTTTTAGTTAATTGTACCTACTAAAAAAAAAAATTCGTGCAAAACTGGTTAACCACTGTTCTACATGGCATACGAATAACCTTACTGGAAAATTGTTCTGCAAATTTGGTTTGGGTGTGGAAAACAGCAATAAGGCCTAGTTGTATTATTCGTATTTGGAATGCGGTAATGCGGAGTCATATTATGTTAGTATGTATTTGGAAAGTGATACAGTGAAGATCAGAAAAGTGCAATACAAAAGTTAGAATTAAACACCGCAAATTGTGCGAAAGTGTTAAAATAGAAATTTATTTTATAATACAATATGTACACAATCCAGCGATCCGAACCTTGATTTTATTATTAAAGACCTCTAGATAAATTAAGATACGTTTTATAAACTTAAATAGAAGAGTCCCATCACTGAATAGCACAATTTATCCTTGGAATGAAAGATTTATAGTTTAGTCGAAAATATTTCGTATTAGATGGCTATCTTCCGATTCCGCAATGCTTTTCTTCAATCAAGTTTGTAAAAATGTTTAAGAGTTTCATAAACATCATCTTGGTAAAGTTTACGAGTATTAATTTTAGAGGATAACTTATTCATAACGCAAAGAACGCAGAACTATCATCAAACTGTCGACCTGATAACCGAACGTTAACAGAAAATTTCGTCTTAAAATACTGGAATTTTATGGTTATGGTCAACTCAGAATAATTTCAATCTTATGAGTGGAATAACACAGACGAATAAATTAAAGGGCCACTCCACAATCTTTCTTCAAATTACGTGCCATACGATAACAATACCAGACGAATGTAACAATCAACCGAGAAAATTTCCAGAACAGAAATCGGTTGAATAATGTTTAACTAAAGCAAATCAACCAGCCAGTTTGGTAATGGACGCTATCCTAATCATATAGTTATCAGTTATTAAAGTCCCTTAGGATGAAGTATATAAAAAATAACGCATAAAGAAACAATAACATTAAAGAACTTGTGGGCTTGAAACCCAAGCCCGACGTAATGATCGTTACAAAATAAGACAAAACATGAACGCGGATTCAGCTAATTGTGTGAATAATTTTCCACTCGTTTATCCTTGCTTGATGTAATTTGGCGTAGATAAGTGTGTCGTTCTTAGTTGTATTCTTCTTTGAGTTAATGCAACAACAATAAGCGAAATTTTAATTTTTAAGCGTTTTAGCATAGTTGGTTTTTTTCGAGTGCTTTACTCAATACTTATTTTTTTTTTTTTTTTTTAGTATGATAAACCACCTTTCTATTCAAGTTAGTGACCGTCCCAAAAATAAAATTAAACTGTATAAGGTTGAATCCTCTCGACGTGATAAGAACTTGGGTCCTGAAAATTTAATCAGCCCCCAGATAAATCATTAAACTTTTAACTCAGTCTTCAGATTAAATTCCAACTCATTTTACAACTCACGAGTCCAGTACAAACACAAAAGTCAACTCAATCATCAATTCAACTCCAAATCAAAATTCAAATTTACCTTTAACCTAACCCCAAACTCAACACCTAACTCAAGCCACTGAACAATCCCAACTCAATCCATAAATCAACTGTATACGTACATGGAGCTAATTTCCAACTCAACATAAAGCTCTCCTCAAATAAATCCTTCTCAAAACAACTCAATCAATCCTCCAACAAAACTCGCATTTCGACCCCCAAGTGGATCCTTAACCGCACCTTTCACTCAAATCAACCCAACTCTCAATGCAACCCTAAGCTCAACCATAACTCAACCCCAACCAAACTTTCAACACAGAACCCAACTGAACTCTAACCTCAACATTCGCGTAGATATAAATCCCCAACTGAACAATACAAAACTCAATCCATAAATCAACTGCATGCGTACATGGACTAAATCTACAACAAATCAAGCTCACTTCCATCTAAAATTTCAACTGAAACCAAATAAATTCTCAACTAAATGAATAACCCCAGCTCAATCCCGACCCTACTTTAATAAACCTCAACCCAACCCCAAACTCAACGCTCTACTCAATTCCCGAATCAACATGGTCCGAGAAAATACATGCGTACATGAACTCGACTCAAGCTAATTTCCAACTCAACATAAACCTCTCCCCAAATAAATCCGCAAGAAAACCTTTCATACACAACAGTTAAACCCCAACTCAACTCCCAACTCAACCCTTAACCCTACCGCAAACTCAATCAATAAACAAACAAGGTATGAAAAGTGCTTGTATCTATGGACCCAAATCAATCCTAACTCAACCTCTAATTGGACCCCTAACTCAACCATCAACTCAACCCAAAATTCAACGTGCAAACCCAATCCCCAAATTAACGAGTCTCGAGAAACTATATTTGAACATGAACTTCACTTACTACAGCTAAAGCAAACTTTCAACTCAACCGTCAAATAAATCAACACAACTAATTCAACCCCAATTCAGCGTTAGTAAACAACCCCAACTTAACCTTAGCTCGACTTATAACTCGGCCCTTAAATCAACCCAAACTCACACCCAACTCAACATGATCTCAAAATTAAACATGTATGTGAACTCAACACAAGCTAACTCTAATTCAACCGTCAATTCAACACAGAAATAAATCTTCAGCTTAACTGCTCACTAAATCCTAACAAAACCCCAACTTAACCCCAACTCCACCCGCAAATGGAACCCAACTCAATCCTCAACTTAATCACACACTCAACACCTAACTCAAGCCACGAACCAAACCCCAAATAATACTCCAACCCGACTATTTATTCAACTCCAACGCAAGCTAACTCAACCAAATTCAACCCTCTACTCAACTCCGCACACAATGGCACAACGCACAAAACAACTCAATCAAACCTCCAACAAAACTCGCAATACGACCCCAAGTGGATCCTTAATCGCACCTCTCACTCAAATCAACCCAACCCTTAATCCAACCCTAAGCACAACCATAATTCAACTTCAACTAAACCTTCAACGCAGCGCCCAACTGAACTTTAAACCCAACGTTCAACTCAAACCCTAAATTGTTTGTTTGCTTATCTTGATTTATTTTTTACCGTCCTACTTTACGCCTGGAGTAGCCAAATCGAGGACGGGCGGCTACAGATCCGTCTTTGAAAACCACCTGCACATTGCATTGCTTCATGCCAACCTGTAGTGCTGACATGAAAGGTGGGTCGGCCCATGGATTCTGCACTTTCAACAGGGGGTCATAGATGTGTTCATCTTCATCACCGATCGTAATCAGATGATGAAAAATCACTTTTGCATCCCACCCCTATAGTGATTCGAACCCGGTACCTTCCGATCCAACCGCCGCAGCTTTAACCACTGCGCCGTTTGCTCGGTAACCCTAAATTAAACGGTTCGAAAACTGCACGCTTATTTGTAGTGAAATTTATCTAATCTCAAGTCCAAATAAATCCCCAACTGAACCACATCGCTCAACCCTCAACTAAATATCCAACTCAATCCATAAATGAACTATAAGCGTACATTTCAAGTAAAATTTCAACTGAACGCCAAATAAATTCTCAACTTATTGAATAAACCCCAACTCAACCCTGACAAAACTTTAATCAACCTCAACAAGACCACAAATTCATACCTCAACCTAACCTCAAACTCAACGCCCTACTCAATCCCCGCATTAACATGGTCCGAAAAAATACATGCGTACATGAACTCGACTCAAGCTTACTTCCAACTCAATATACAACTCTCCCCAAATAAATCCGCAAGAAACCTTTCATAAAGCTTAATTAAACACCAACAAGGTCTGAAAACTCCTTGTATCTATGGACTCAAATCAATCCCAACTCATCCCCTAACTGGACCCCCAACTCAACCCTGGCCTCAACCCAAATTTAACGTCCAAACTAATCCCCAAATTAACGAGTCTCGAGAAACTATATTCGAACATGAACTTTCACTCGCCAAATAAATCCCCACATCTAACTCAACCCCAACTCAGCCTTACTTCAACTCCAACACAACCTTAGCTCGACCTGCATTCCAGCTCTTAAATCAACCCAAAACTTCCATCCAACTCAACATGGTCTCAAAATTACACAACTGAACTCAAGCTAACTATAATTCGACCGTCAATTCAACACACAAATAAATCTCCAGCTGAACTGCACACTAAATCCTAACAAAACCCCAACTTAACCCCAATTCCACCCGCAAATTGAACCCAACTCAATCCTCAACTTAATCACACACTCAACACGTAACTCAAGCCACAAACCAAGCCACCCAAATAATACCTCAACCGGCCCCTCATTCAACTCAACCAAATTCAACCCTCTACTCAACTACACACACAATGGCTATTTCAATCCCGAAATCAACTAAATTCGAAAGCTATATGTGTGTATGAACTCTTCTCAAAACAACTCAATCAATCCTCCCACAAAACTCGCAATTCGACCCCAAGTGGATCCTTAAAATCAATCCAACCCTCAATCCAACCCTAAGCACAACCATAACTCAACCTAAACTAAACCTTAAACACAGCCCCCAACTGAACCCCAAACTCAACGTTCAACTCAAACCCTAAATTAACACGGTTCGAAAACTGCACGCTTATTTGAAGTGAAATTTATCTAATCACAACCCCATATAAATCCCCAAATGAACCACATCGCACAACCCTCAACTCAATACCCCACTCAATTCATAAATGAACTGCATACGTAGATAGATTCAACACACAAGAAGTCAAGCTAACTTTCACCTAAAATTTCAACTGAACGCCAAATAAATTCTTATCTAACTGATAAACCCCAACTCAACCCCGACTCAAATTTAATCAACCGCAACTCGACCACAAATTCAAACCTCAACCCAACCCCAATTTGAACGCCCTACACAATCCACGAAATAACATGGTCCGAGAAAATACATGCGTACATGAACTCGACTCAAGCTAACTTCCAACTCAATATACAACTCTCCCCAAATAAATCCGCAAGAAAACCTACCATACACCTCAACTAAACCCCAACTCAACTCCCAACTCAACCCTTAACTCTAACCCAAACTCAATCCATAAACCAACAAGGTCTGAAAACTCCTTGTATCTGTGGAGCCAACTCAATCCTAACACAACCTCAACTTTAACGTCCAAACTCAATTCCCAAATTTAAGAGTCTCGAGAAACTATATTCGAACATGAACTGTACACGCCAAATATATCCCCACATCTAATTCAACCTCAACTCAACGTTAGCCGACCTGCATCCCAGCTCTTAAGTCAACCTCAAACTCCGACCAAACTTAATATGGTCTCAAAATTACACATGTATATGAACTCAACTCAAGCTAACTCTAATTCAACCGTCAAGTCAACACACAAATAAATCTCAAACGCAAATGGACAAATGGAACCTAACTTCAATCCTCAACTCAATCACACACTCAACACCTAACTCAAGCCACGAACCAAGCCCCCATCTGAACCCCAAACTCAACGTTCAACGCAAACTCTAAATTAACACCGTCCGAAAACTGCACTGACTCCATCCCTAACTAAACCACATCGCTAAACCCTCAATGCAACCCTCAACTCAATATCTAACTCAACCCATAAATGAACTACAAGCGTACATTGATTTAACACACAACAAGTCAAGCTAACTTCCACCTAAAATTTCAACTGAACCCCAAATAAATTCCCTACTAACTGAACAAACCCCAACTCAACTCCGACTCAACTTTAATCAACCTCAACCCGACCACAAATTCAAACCTCAACCCAACCCCAAACTCAACGCCCTACTCAATCCCCGAATCAACATGGTCCGAGCAAATACATGTGTACATGAACTCGACTCAAGCTAACTTCCAACTCAATATACAACCCTCGCCAGATAAATTCGCAAGAAAACCTTTCATAAATCTTAATTAAACCCCAACTCAACTGCCAACTCAACACATAACTTCACCCCAAACTCAATCCATTAAACAACTGGGTCTGACAACTGCTTGTTTCTATTGACCCAACTCAATCCTAACTAAACCTCTAACTCTACCCCAACTCAACCCTCGACTCAACCCCAAATTGAACGTTCAAACTCAATCCCCAAGTTAACGAGTCTCGAGAACTATATTCGAACATGAACTTCACTTACAACAGCTCAAGCAACCTTTCAACTCAACGGCCAAATAAATCCACACATCTAATTCAACCCCAACTCAACCTTGGCTCGACCTGCAACCCAGCCCTTAAATCAACCCCAAACTCCTAGCACAATGCAAGGTAGCTCTAATTCAGCAAAGAATTCAACACACAAATAAATCTCCAGCTGAACTGCTCACTAAATCCTAACAAAACCCGAACTTAACACCAACTCAACCCGCAAAATGGAATCCAACTCAATCCTCAACTCAATAACACACTCAACGCCCAACTCAATTATCAAACCAGCATTTATAAAAAAATAGTCAACGTGGTAATAAAACCAAGGGGTTTTGGGTCAATTCCCTTACAGCTAAAGAAGTACAGCTTCCAAAACCTTTTAAATTCTCAGCCTTGACCATAGAAACAGTTTATTAAAGAAAATTCAAATCAGACAAGCCGTTCTCGAGATACATCCAAACATTTTTTTGTTTGCTTTTTCGGACTCGGAGACTTTGAAAAGTTTTGTACCAACAATATGTTTGATGATTTCTGACAGGATTTCAGACCAGTTACTAGGGATTGCCTGAATCTGTCGGTTTATAATACAATTTGTTAGAATCGGTGATTACAAATATAGAAATTTATAGAGTCTTGGCCGCAAAGCTAACAAATGATGGCAGGGATGATATCAACGAGGACAAAAATGATCGCCCGATCAAAATGATGGATATACTGGAAGAGAACACCAGCGCTTTAAAAAACGTGTGAGGAAGTATCCTAAAAAACGAAAAACCGTCACTGATCAATGGACCTAAATTAATAAAACGGGGCTTCCATTGTTTATGCTTACTTTCAACAGCAAAGAAAAGTGGAAAAATTGTTCAATATTAAGGCAGTTCTTAACATCAGAGTTAGAACAGAAGCGTTATGAAAATCCACTGGCTTGACATCTCAGTGTAAGAAATGCCAAGAATTTAATCATACACAGAAATATTACAAACGAGAGCCTAGATGTTTGAAATGTTCCGGGAAACATCTCGCCCAAGCTTGTAATTTCACAAAAAAATACGCCCCCAAAATGCGTAAACTGAAACGGACAGTATCCCGCTTAACTATAGAGGATGTGAAGTAGCAAGGGTACTGCAAAATATGAGAAACAAAAAACGACAGAGCTCGCTAAACCGTGGCATGCTCAGTAGTAGAGCATTGACCCAAAACCTAGTGGAACAATTACCACAAACAAGTGCAGTAGTAGGTCGAAAAATATACTCACGGATTGTACAACAGCGGGAAACTGTAAGTATCAAGGAAGTCGGCCAAAGCCCAATTTTTATGATATACTAATCTATGAAGATGAATAACACGCTCAAAACTGCCAATTAGAACGCAAGTCATCTGTTGCAACCAATTCCAAAATTAGAAATTTTCTTAAATATAGACAAGATAGATTATGCCTAATTTCAGAATATCATTTAACAAAAGGTTCATTTCACACCACTGCGACACGCCATCCACCCAGCACGCAAAGCGAGAGGGGCCCAACCGTATTTGTGAAGGAAAACATCAAACCTTACGCATGAGTAAAAAATTGAAAAAAAAATTAGCAAGTAGCCACCATTAATGTTCGATTAAATAATCAAAAGGCAATGAACATATCTTTAATATATTGCCCGACACATAATAATCTAACTAAAGAAAACTATGTTACGTTACTCATATCGCTCGGTTTTAACTTTATAATCGGAGGTGATTTTAATGCTAAAAATGCATATTAGGGATCAAGATTAACAACCCATAAGGGTAAGGAGTTCTTTCTATAACGCAAGGGATATCTGGAAACTACGTACCTGCTACTCGAAAACAGTGAAAGAATTTCGTTTTCGTTCGAACACACGCCTATCATTATACCATTCAGTGATACCATTATCAAAACAGAAAAATTGTTTGCAGCCTATCTTGAAGACACATTTCAACCGCTTCCAAGGCAAACAGCTGAAGAAAATATAATTCCAGTAAATAAAGTGGATAACCAAAACAAAAGACCTGCTCAAAAAATCCCCTGGTTATGACCTAATCACTAGACTTATATGTAGTTAAAGCACTATCACGAAAATCACTGCAAGTAGTCAATGCAGCGTTCAGCTTAAAGTACGTTAAATACCAGTGGAGGTGGCAGAGGTGATAATGATTCTAAAACCTAACAAGTCCTCCCTGCTTACTACATTTCAAAATTATTTGAAAAGCTACTACTCAGGAGGTTAAAATCAGTAAACGAAGTAAGACAACTCACTCCTCCTTACCAATTTGGATTTATAGAGAGACATTCTACCATAGATCAAGTGCACAGAATCACAGATTTAATTGAAGATGCTCTGGAAAATAAAAAAAAATGCGCAATTGTCTTCTTGGACGTATCTCAAGCCTTCGACAAAGTAAGGAACCGAGGCCTGGAATATAAACTAGACAAAGATCTACCGAAGCAGTTTTACCTGATTTTAAAGTCATATCTAGCTATCGAGGAATACTCCTAAGAAATTAAGAAATATGCGAGGAAACACGTACATCGGCTTAGTTAACATGAAAATGCGGATTTGCGTCGTATGCTGATCAACCCTAACCCTGTAAAGCTCTTAGAACTAGGGAAGCTAAATTAATAAAGTAACCAACTTGATGCTAACGAATGGGTTAAATCAGGTCTTTCGCAAAACATTTTAAATTTTTTTTTTCTGAATTATGTTTTATGTGAATTTCGGGCAAGAATGGGTCAAAAAATTATCGAACAAAAATTTAAAAAACGTGATTTACTTTTAGTTTATGATTAGTCTAGTGATGAAACACAGAAATTATTAAAAAACAAATTTGAATACAAATTACATTTAATTTTTATTAATATTATCAGGAATGAACAGCTCTGACCCAGTAAACAAATGATTCACGTTTCGCATTTTTTAGTTATTTGATCGTAAAATATGGTGACGAGCCAAGCATTCACATTAATAATCATCATATTGCTTGTTACCTTTTTTCGGTGCATTCAGTATCGTTTGCGAGGAGCAAGTTATACAGTAGAGCTGTGTTGAGACTAAGTCATGGAGGTCAATGTCCAATTGGATTAATTTTCCATCGAAGAACCGGAAAATGCCGCCAAATTGTTTACATTATTGAAACGTTACTATTTACATATAGATTTGAAAGTGTTTTAGCACAGATAAGAATATCAAATAAACCAAGCCTGAATGATTTTTCGGTTTTTTGAACCGGAACCCAATATTAAATGTGTCTCTCATATTTTATCTTGGCCTCAAAATAATACAAAAATTATTCAAGTAACACCATCTATCGTAAATAAATATAAATATTATGACGGTGACACCTAGTGAGTAATAGAATAAGTTAAATTAATAGCTCAATGTTTAACTGTACTAAAATGGAATTTACCATGATAAAAACAGTTCTAAATGTTTCTACACTATTCGTACTGGAAAAGTCATGAGCTTTATAGAAGTTTGGTTTTTGTATATAAGAAAAGGTGAACGAAGTCAAATTGGATTAGTAGTATTTGGTAAGCGGTAGTGTGAAAATTAAAAAGGGGATTAAAAGGTGATTTAAAAAGTGTTTTAGTGGAAATAAAAATGTTAAGTGTACAGTAAAATTTAAAAATAATTTATATAAAGTGATTCTGTGAATTTTTATTAATAAACTGTGTTGTAATAATTCTTGTGTTAACTAAATAAATTCGTTGGTGATAAATTAAATTGATTTTGATTATTCACAATCCAGTGAGACGAACCTTAATTGACCAGGCAAAAACGTAACAATATTGTTCCGTTTTTGCCTTGTCACTCAAGGTTCGTATCACTGGATTGTGAATAAAACAAAATCAATTCAATTTTTCAGCACGAACTTATTTATTTTCAAACGAAAATTATTACACACAATTTATTAATTTTAATTCACAAAATCATTATATATAAATTATTCACATAATTTTACTGTACACTTATAAATTTTATTTCGCACAAAAACACTTTTTAAATCACTTTTTAATCCCTTTTTATTCTTTACACTATCGCGTTCCAAATTCGAATAATCCAATTCGATCTTATTCGCCTTTTTATATACACAAATCAAACTTCTCTAAAGTTCATGACCTTTCCAGTTAGAATAGTGTAGAAACATTTAGAACTTTTTATCATGGAAAATTTCATTTTAGTACAGTAAAACATTGAGCTATTATTTTAACTTATTCTATCACACACTAGGCATGTTTGTAAAAATATTGTGACGGTGTCATCTAGGGTGTGAAAGAATAAGTTAAATTAATAGCCCAATGTTTTATTGTACTAAAATGGAATTTACCATGATAAAAACAGTTCTAAATGTTTCTACACTATTCGTACTGGAAAAGTCATGAACTTTCTAGAAGTTTGGTTTATGTATATAAAAAGGCGAATGAGATCGAATTGGATTATTCGAATTTGGAACGTATTAGTGTAAACTTGTAAGATAATTATTAATATTTGGTAAGCGATAGTGTAAAGATTAAAAAGGAATTAAATTGATTTTGTTTTATTCACAATCCAGTGATACGAACCATGATTGACAAGGCAAAAACGTAATAATATTGTTACGTTTTTGCCTTCTCAATTAAGGTTCGTATCACTGGATTGTGAATAATACAAAATCAATTTAATTTATCACCAACGAATTTATTTAGTTCACACAAAAATTATTACAACACAGTTTATTAATAATAATTCACAAAATCACTTTATATAAATTATTTTCAAATTTTTACTGTACACTTATAATTTTTATTTCCACAAAAACACTTTTTAATTCACTTTTTTAATTCCTTTTTAATCTTTACTCTATCGCTTACCAAATATTACTAATCCAATTCGACTTCGTTCGCCTATTTATATACACAAACCAAACTTCTAGAAAGCTCATGACTTTTCCAGTTAGAATAGCGTAGAAACATTACGTAACAATTTTTATCATGGAAAATTTCATTTTAGTACAGTTACACATTGAGGTATTCATTTTACTTCTTCTATTACACACTAGGTGTCATCGTCACAATATTTACTTGTATTGATTGATTAAATGTTAGATGGAACCTCAGTAAAAATAATTTAAATTGGTTTTGCGTTATAGAATGAATTGGCAAACATTTGTTCGGCTTCAAACATCTGATATTCTTATCTGTGGTGATATTTAAGTGATTAAAAAAAAAATATATAACACAATGTATAAATAAATCTAACACTGTTTTTTTAAAAATTTCGAATGCGGTGATTAAAAAATCGTGCTTTAATTTTGACTTATCCAACACCTTTATAATTATGAAGCGGCAACTTTACATTATAAAATCTGCATTGCAGATACAGGTTCTATCGTTGGTGTCAGCCTGCTCATGAAATAGCAATATCTGTAGCGTATTTTTTCTTTTAGTGTTGAGCTTTAGTACCAACATATTATTACGTTTTTGCCTTGTCAATCAAGGTTCGTATCACTGGATTGTAATTAAAACAAAACAAACATCAAAATAACACATTTTTTTTAGCAATAATTCCAAAATCACTTTTTATAATAGATGCACAAATTTTACTGATCACTTGTAACTTTTGTTTCGCAATAAAACACTTTTTAAAGCACTTTCCAATTCACTTTTTAATCCTTATATTTTCGCTTACCAAAAACTAATAATTCCAATTTGACTTCGTTCACCTTTTTATATACACTAACCAAACTTCTAGAAATTTTATGACTTTTCCAATAGGAATAGTCTAGAAACATTTAGAACAGTTTTATCATGGTAAATTTCATTTTAGTACAGTTAAATTTTGAGCTATTAATTTAACTTATTCTATTACACCCTAGATATCACCGTAACAATATTTTTTCGTATTTCCCCAAAAATAAGAAAATTTAATTTAACACAGTTCACTTTTTGCTCAATGTTTGAAGTTATTATCTCGAACAAGCGGTGGGCAAAAATCTTTCAAATCCACCATACAGGAGATATTTAATGATGGAAGTTTTGGAAGGGAAGGAACCCGACAGTGAATCTGTTATGGTCAGCACGACAAACAAGGCCGACGGTTTACGACGGTCACCAAAACCGATGATTTTGCAGAAGATATATAAAGACCTTCGCAAATTAAAAACTAAATCTAATCAACATTCAACAAATTAAAAGTTTTATTAAAAACAACATGCGTCATACAAAATAATTCAATTCAATTTAATGTTGAACTCTCCGGCAGGCATTCGTACGATGATCATAAATCATTCCTTTTGAACATGGTGTCCCTCGTGCTTTTAAATGTTGACGACGATGAAGCCCTCTGAAATTATCGAGCCAAACTGGGTAAACTCTTGCAGTTTGGTCACAGAATCCAGCTGCCAATATAAGAGACATCACGATAATTATAAATTTAAACTTTTCCATTTTAAATGCAAAATTAAACTGAATGAATTTTTTCTGCAATCCAAATGAACAATTAGTTGTAAACAATGATTGCGTACTTTGTTGTTTGTGATAACTATTCTAACGATTAATTTTAGTTTGGATTACATTGAAAACATTGTTTGACATTGACACATATTCAGCTTCCGATTTAAAAAAATAATGAGATTACAGGTACAGCAGTATGCTACGCGTTTAGATAAATTTACATTTATTTTTAGAAAACTGTTTGCCAATAAATAAAAAATCACTATTTTGGATTTTCACTCACAATTTATTGTTGTTGTCGTTATTAACAATACTTGATTTAGTAAACTGTTATATTATTTCCATAAACATCTATGTATTCGTGGTATGGCCCAAATAATTTGGTTAATTTTACTACTATTGTATTTACAATTAAGCTTTAATAATGGAACACCACATTTAGATTTAAAAAGCCTCATGTCTCTCTTACACATCATTATTATATTATCAAAATATTTGTAAAGATATATATATATATATATATATATATATATATATATATATATATATATATATATATATATATATATATATATATATATATATATATATATATATATACAGGGTGGCTGAGACCAAGTGTTACCAAATGAAAACGCTGTAATTTTTTTAATTTTGATTATTTTTTATTGAAATTTCGTGGAATATGTTGAAAACATATTACATTTTATGAAAAACATGTTACTGCTCGATATGACCTCCTTTGGCTTTGATTATTTGATTCAGTCTTCCATAGAAAGCATTGCATGCTGACCGAACGTGGGCTTGCGGAATTTTATTCCATTCTCGAACAAGAGCTGACTTCAATGCATCAACACTTTCGTATTTTTTAGTGGACACCTTACTCTCCAAAATGGACCATATGGAGAAATCCATGGGATTCAAGTCTGGTGAATATGGTGGCCATTCTTTCGACGAAATCAGCCGCGGAACGCAATTTTGTAAAAATTGCTGTGTCGCTCGAGCTTTGTGTGACGGTGCCGAGTCCTGTTGGAATGTCCAACGGTTCGTACCAAAGTGTTTACGTGCCCAAGGTAGCAAAGCATCGTTTAGGATCTTTTGGCGGTACATCTCTTGGTTTACCTTGACTCCATGTTCGATGAAAACCAGAGGAGTGCGTCCATCTGCAGTAACTGCAGCCCAAACCATAACATAAGCTGGTGATTGCTTGCGCATGGCAACTCTTGTGTCCAAATTATCGTTGGACTTGTCCTCTAACCAAACACGATCATTTTGTTTATTCACATGCTGTTGAATGGTGAAAATTTTCTCATCAGAAAAGACAATTTTTGGAATCTCATCACGTTCGGCCAAGGCCTTCAATGCTCGTGTTCTTTCAAGCCTAACTTTTTTTTGTGCCTCCGTAAGATCTTGAACTTTTTGTATCTTGTAGGGCTTCAAGTGTAGTTCATTTTTCAATATGGTTTGAATGCTGTATCGTGAAACATGTAGACGTGCGGCTAATTGATTGGCACTTTGACGAGGATTTCGTTGGATTCGTTTCTTCACCTTTCGTATCATTTCTTTTGATGTTGCTGTCTTTTTAGGACCGCCTCTGTTGCGTTTAGCGATGCTACCAGTTTCGTTGTATCGAGTTATGGTTCGATACACAAACATTTTATTCACATTCAAATGCTGGAGCTGACGAACTATTGCTGTTTGTGAATTTCCACCCAAATACAGTGCAATTACACTATTACGTTTGAATTCCATTACGATTTTTTTATTAAGATATTAATTTAGAACAATTATTTATTGACCACATATAAACAACTAACCAAACTTCAATCTGTCAAAAAATTAATGCGCGAAAATGACAACTACACAAATGACAGCAGAGTGAAGTTAGTAACATTTGGTCTCAGCCACCCTGTATATATATATATATATATATATATATATATATATATATATATATATATATATATATATATATATATATATTTTGATAATATAATAATGTTACATAAAAATGTCTAAGTTATCCATCCACAATATCGCATCGTCAGTCGTCTGATGAATTTCCTCCAATGCGTCTTTAAATCTTCTAAATATGCATTCTTTATAAATGTGAACAATATAGTATTTTGTATAGGATGTCGACAATGACAGGCAGCTGAACTTGTATGATTGTAACGATTTAATTCAGAATTTGTCACCCAGTGATTTGTTCTAAATCTATTGACTAAGGTCCAACGATATCTTAAATTTGTAAATCCAGGGCCAACTAATGTTGGATCTGCAATTAGATGCTTGTTGACCAACTCTGATTCATTGAAAAGTGCCTTCCAATTGTTATTGATGTCATAGTTGGTTAAGTCTCCCAACTCAGCAATTTTTGTCCAAAAAGGTTTTCTAGAATTCAAACGGTTTTCTATTCTTCCAACGTTGTCGAAATGAATAGGAAGGTTTAAATTTCTTGTAATTTTTAAATGTTCTTTGTATAATGCTAACTGTCTTCTAAGGTGAGATGGTTCAATATTGGGCAATATCGGCAGCCATGGTAATGGTGTTGTTTTAATTGTACCCGAAATAATTCGCATGCAACTATTGAGTTTTGTATCTACATGATTTGTATGGGCACAATGTTTCCAGACAGGTGAACAATATTCAGCCGTTGAATACACCAGTGAAATTGCTGATATACGTAACGTTTTAGCATTCGCACCCCATCGAGTTACAGAGAGTTTTTGGGTAATGTTCACTCTTGATTTAATCTTTTGTCCAAGTTGTAAACAATGAATTCTAAAACTTAAAGCTCGATCCAAAGTAACTCCCAAATACATCGGATTCTGATTAAATTTGATTAAAATTTCATCCATGTAAACATTTAGACGAGTATTCGAATGTTGATTTGATAAATGAAAAAATGCAACTTCGGTTTTGCTGGGATTCGCCTTCAGTCGCCAATTCTTGTAATAATCATTTAGTAAATTCAAATCCAAAGTACGCTCTGCATCAACCACCGCTCTGTCATTGTATGGAAATTGGCAAATCAGATGGATATACATTGAACAAAACAGGAGCAAGAACTAAACCTTGAGGCAATCCATTATTCACACATCGAATTCTACTTTTCTGATTTTCCAAATGTACAACAAATTTTCGATTCGATAACAAAGCAGAGATCATGTATAAAGTTTTTGAACATTTTAAAATCTTACTTAATTTCAACATAAATCCTTTCTTCCAAATCGTATGCTGCACTTAGATCCACGAAAGCAACAGCTGTTTGTAATTTGGCTTGGAATCCTGCTTCAATATGTGTTAACAAAGACAAAACTTGATCACAACAATTTCTTCCTGGACGAAAACCGGCTTGATAATTTGGAATATTTTCATCAAGTGTTGGAAAAATTCTATTATAAATAATTTTTTCGAAAATTTTATAACCAATGCACAACAAAGATATCGGTCTATAATTTTCAGGTAGATGTTTGTCGTTTCCAGGTTTTAAAATGGCCCGAACTTTTAATAAATTCCAATTCGGAGGAATTTTGCCACGATTATAACAATCAGAATAAAATTTCGCCAACAAATTACGGGCGTTTTTTGATAAATTAATAAAAAATTCGGGAAACACCTCATCCATTCCATTAGATACTGACGAAGCCAACGGAGAATCCGTAATTAATTTCTTTGATCTTCTCCATTTATTTTTAACGTTTCGAATTTTATTTTTGGGTATACGAAATTTTGAATTTTTGACTAATCTTGAAGCAACATCCTTCGGATATACTGTTGTAATGTTAACACCATTCTTATTACTAGAATCACCACTTTTCTTTAGTAAATCCCACGCTTTTCTGCTTGAACGTGAAAAATTCATTGTTTCAACTAAATTTATCCATTTCGCAATATGTTCCTGATTTAATTCATTAATTAATTCATCTGCAATTTCTTTAGATTCGTTCTCTTGATACAACAACCATAATCTTTCATATTCATCGGACCAATTTGGAATGTATGTTCTTCAAAACCCTCTTGGAATAAATTGTTTAGCCGTAGATTTTAGGAGTCCTACAAATCTATTATAATTTTCAACAACCGGAGGAATCCATCTGATGTTCGAATCTATCGCTTTGGCAAATTCTGTCCAATTAGACTTCTAGAAAAACACATCGATGTTGACTTCTTCAAAATTTATTACTTACAGTCAACATATTCAGATATTCGTACATAAAAATGGAAAATTGTAGCTACTTCTATCATCCATCCATCTATTGTTCTCCATATACTTATTTTTTCTTGAACTACAATCATTGAGGAAGAACAATAGAGAAGGATTTTGTATGGAAGCAAAATGATATGAAGTAAAACTTTGCATCTTTATCTAAACCGTTCAGAGCGATATTATGAAAAGAAAGCATAAACAACATAAATTTCTAATGCCTCTTTTTATCCTATGGTGTTTCTATGCGCGTTTAAATAGATTAGCGTAAAGCGAAACATGATCACAACAAATCAGCGGCAGAAGGTTTAAAGTACTTCTTCAATGCAACAATGTTAAACAAATGTACACTCGCATAAATGTGGTTAAGAATGTGTTAATAATTTCACTGCGCTTTGACAGCCTTCTAAGAAAGACACATTTGCTAAAATTTGCTCAATAAAATGAACCCAAGTGGTGTTGACGATACGGATTTTTCACTGGTCGGATTTATAGTTAATGAAAAACGATAAACGTCAGACATTACCGTCCAGATTTCATGAAACCCCTCAATGAAAAACAATAATGCGGTTTTTGAAATTCGTTATCGTTACGTATAAGGGCTATATATTTGACGATATACTTAAAAAACTTCATCAAAGTCGAAATAATGAAAATGAAGTGCATATTTATCTCATAAACAACTTCGCTTATAGTTGTAGATTTTTCACTGAGCTATTGGTAATGACCATAGCATATCTACTTCTTAAAAGTGTATGGATAACTTTACCCGTACATTGTCTTCGCCTACGTTCTCCGAATAAAACGACCAAGTGTCATCAGGCAAGTCCAAATCTGGAAAAAGAGTGTGTGCAATGAGCATTCTACAACAATTCGTAAATATTTTACATGCAGCGGTAATAGTGTTAGGACACTGGCTAATTTTTCGCATTGTTCAAATCATTAAAAAGAAAAATAGGTGAGGCCAAATAGTCCAAATAAATATTATTCTAAATGAACCTGCAAAAAGATGTTGTATTATAAAATATGTTAAGAGATTTAGGTTTAATGGGAGTTGTCACTTGGGTGACCAGGTCAAAAACGACGTAACCGACGTAAAAGGCTGAACAAATTTGAAACAGTAGAACATCGACTTAAAAAAATCAGGACAGCTTCTGTGTCTTGAAATTTGTTATGTCTTTGATCAAAAAAAAAAAAAATTGCTTAATTTTCGGCCATACGACATTCGGCCTTTCGACATTTAGGTCTTTCGACATTCGGCCTTTCGACATTCGGCCTTTCGACATTCGGCCTTTCAACATCGAACGAAAATAATGGTTCTATTCATAGTGTGATAAAAGTAAAACGATACATTTCAATGCCAAATTTGTTACCACCGCCGTATGCAAATGAGAAAATTAAAATCCAAAGAGGAAATAAAGCGTAGGGAAGGGACCAGCATGTTTACTCTTCGTAAGAATTGGACAATCTTATATTATTCATTCATGATTCTATTTCTACTTTTATTCATCCTTCTTTATCATCAACATTTTTGTTTGATTTAAGAGACGGGAGAGTAAGCAATAGTTTGAGATCGCATCAGAAAAAGCGTAATAAAAAAGTGAAATAGAGTACAAATTTATTCTTGTTACAAGACAGAAAAACATTATCGAAAACGAATCGAAAGAGATGGTACAAAATGGCACCCCTGTATTCAAATATTAAAATCCGTTTTCGAAGTATAAGCGTAAAGTATAAGTATTATTACTTCATAAGAGAATGCACATCTATTTATCACCGTACAGCGTTTTCCTTTAATTGAGCGAAACACTACATGAGCAAATTTAAATAACGATTCATTTCTCCTACGCTCTTAACTAACAATTATATTACTTTATAGATATTCTCAGTTTCTCACACACTTAGTATTACGACAATATATCATGTTTTCCGAAAGCAGCAGATCGAGCGATAGTAGTATAATGGTAAGTACATTTTTTTTTTTTTTTTTTTATATATACATATTTTAATTGGGTGCAGAGCGGACTTATTAACGGTCCTAGCTCCTTGTAACTGTCAGAGCTTCTGCGCCCAATGCGCGATCCTTCAAGTAAAGATTAATAGCTACCTTAAATTTATTCATTTTGTATTCCTCCGGAAATTTGAAGTGTTTTAGCGAATTCCACTTTTTTGATGTTCGATATACAAATTCGCGCTTAATTTCTTCAGTTCGAGGTTTCGGGAGCTTCACCGTAAACCTATGTGCATTACTTGTTCCTCTTGTTACTCTTGTTGTTGTAACGAATGGTGGTATTTTCTCCGATAGTTCTGCAGAACATTTACCATGTAAGCATCTGTAGAAGACGCAGAGTTCTGCAACATCTCTGCGATGCTGTAAGCTGTCTAGTTCTTGGGTAAGTCTGGGATTCCGTATTATTCGGATAGCGCGGCGTTGAACCCTGTCCAATAACTGGAGGGTGGTACCAGACGCACCTCCCCAAACTTGACAGCAATACTCTATACATGGTCGGATGAAGGTTTTATATATCTGGAGAACTTGATGCGATTTAAAAAACCTTCTGCATCTATTTAGGAACCCGAGTTTTTTTGAAGCTGATTTAGCCAATGCAACAATGTGTTCATTCCATTTGAGTTTGTTACTTATTTGAACACCAAGCAGTCGAATTGAGTCGCAACCCACAAGGATATGGTTTTTTACCACAAATGGGTAGTCGTTGCGACTTTTTTTACGTGAAAATGTGCATATTTGTGTCTGTGTGTGCCGCTAGTTGTCACTATTATGAAAGTACTTTACATTTTCTACAAGGTGACAGCACTAAACGTCACCAATAGTAAACTCTTCGCTCATTTATCACTGCGTATCGCACTTTTCATTTTCAAATACAAAAATGGATACAACCTATAAACTAAAAATAATTTAACATCACATATATAATCATATCAAAAAACTATTAGCAGTAGTGACATCTAGCTTCAAGACTGTTTTCTATTATATTAGTAGTGACAACTAAAGAGAGAAGCTCATGTATTAGTACTTTTTGCAATTAAGGTAGCCTAAAGAAGGGAATCCCTTTGCAATACAAAAAACACTTCCTCCTTCCATTTCCCCTTATTGAAGCCATAAAAAACAATAAAATAAACAAAACAGAATAAAACAAGAAAATATATTTAGAGGAACATTTTGATTTGATGTATATACCAGAAATCAAAATTCCCCTTACTGAAGCAAATCATTTAATAAAATATATATTGTATAGATTTAAATAGATTTTGTCGCCCAAGGGAGTAGTCTACTTCCGGTTGGTTGATTTTCACTAAAATTTACTGGGAACTCCCAATTTATGAAAAAACCTTAAATATGAAGTTTCAATTCGATTGGGTAAACCAGCTGGGCTTTGTAGAGGATACAGATAGATTGACAGAGTGACAGACAGACACCATTTCGAAACCCACTTTTTCAAAACAGATAAGTCTCCAAAAATCTCAAGGTCAAAAATTTTTATGATTACTACGCTAAGTAAAATTATAGGAGTGTTAAGTAGAATGCTTGATACTGAGAAATTTTGCAGTCAAGTTCTATTTGATTTAATTCGAAAAGATGAGCTTTAGATGATTAGGTTAAAGAAGCTGTACTTTGCTCTGACTCACCGAGGCATGGCCCATTAATGAAAAAAAGTCGGTAATATGACTCGATGTCAATAAATTATCGAAGATATAAAATTAGTCAATTTCGTTTAGGTTCCATAACCAGTTATCGTTTCGATTTTACTAGGAATGTTCTTCTTCCAAATCCAAAATAGTTCTGGAGGTTATCCCAAAAACTAAAGTTGAAATGAAAATAAAAAAATAAATTATGAACAATAAGAATTAATTAAATTATCCTCCAAAACACGCATTGTGCTAACAGAATTGAACCTACACAGGGACTTTTGAGCGGTTGTTGCTGGCTAAGCATCAGGGAATGGCGTGGGGTTTTAGAGTATGTGTAGATCGGGTTTAACCGCAGGGAGGATGATCCTGAATAGCTACCGTTCTGTTCAACACGTTTACCCACCCTAACTCATTCGCAGCTTGACAATTAACGCCTCAAGTCACATGTCTCAAGTAAGAGCAGACGAGACTGCTGAGTAGCAAGAAACTCGTATAGCAGGCGAAACTGCTGAACTGCGAGAGGTTCGTTTAAACCATAAATATATTCTATGACCAGGTGTGCGAGGTCTATACTAAAAAGTGTTATCCAAATCCAGTCTCGAATCATAAAATAAATTTAAGTCGTGCTTCCTACCTACTTGGAGTATTAACAAACAAAGCAACTATATTGCAATGTCATCGTTGCAATAAAGACCTTCGGACACAGTCCGAGCAACGCTTAATATCAAGAATTATATATTTTGTAAAAATTTTTAAATATGATGAACTACCTGCCTTACGGGGTGAATTGATTAAACCAACCAAGAAATATCAAAATTTCACCACTTGATTATTTCCAATACAGAATTCTAGGAAATGATACTAGGTTTCAACGAAATGATTACTTGTTTTACGCTCTATCAATGTTTGAGTAACATAGGGTTACAGCAGCAATAATATCCGCTTGCTGTAAAAAAGTCGAAGGCTAAGGTGGCAAAGTCGGAGACATTCATCTTTATCTTAAAAATATCAGAGGCTCGGTGGCATATTATTATATATTTTTTGTTAGCACAAAATCGATCTCTAGGGCCAACAACTTACTTTTTAACATTTAGTTGTAATGGCATCAAATGGCTAGATATGCGAAAAGCTCTCCTTATTGCTAATGGGCAAAAAGAATGCGCTGAAACTCGCATTGTATCTCATTCATCAGACGAATTTATTCGCAATGGAGACAGGATTTGTATACTAAAGCGAAGACCAGAAGGTAAATATGTTTCTAAATCTGAGCTTTCTCACTTTGTTGCTAGAGTAGCACAAGCTATACGCGAAATACAACGTGAAAAAAATGTATGCGTATAATGAAGGAAAGACAAGTTTCAGCGTGTGAATGTGCTTTTAGACTCTAACGGAGCCTCAATTTTAGGCACTGTACGAGAAAATGCACGTTTTTAAATACAAGAAAGGCTGAAGAGAGGTACAGGGTCCTGAAATTTTATTTAAATCGTTCGGCTACCGGATACTGTAGCAACATATTCGATCGTTACGAAAAACGGTTCATTGAGCACCCCAATTACGATTTTAATAATATGTGCCTTCTAGAATTTGCAATGCTACTTGAACCACATTTTGTAATATCAAATCTAGACCCCGAAGAATGTGTATATATATATATATATATATATATATATATATATATATATATATATATATATATATATATATATATATATATATATATATATATATATGGGAAATTCTTTTTCAAATCGGCCACCTCAGATCTGCCCATTTCAATTTTGGGAAAAAAAATTTTTGAGCACACGAAAAAATTCGTCAAGAAGTCTAGTTTTTGATACCGTTAGGTATTTAAAACAATAAAAAATTTCTAACCTCAAAAAACTATCTAAAGTGAGGTATCTCCAATAAAAGGCCATTTTTTAGTCAAAAATGATCGAAAAAATTATAATTCCTCAATAATTTTGACCAAATTACTCATTAAAAGTATTTTGGGGTTCGCTGAACAAGAATCCGATATCAGAATTCAAATTCAAAATGGCGGACGCCAGATGGCGGACAAATATTTTTTCATAATTGGCTGATTTCTACAAAATTTTGTAAACGGAAGTTTTTGAGGTTTCTGATAACGAATTTGAGCTCAGGTTTCAAATTCAAGATGGCGGATCCAAGATGGCGAACATTACTTATTCATCATCGAATTTATTCAAATTAACCGGCTTAAAATTCGATTTTCTCGAAATTATTTCGGGAGATGATTTATAAAACTATAAGGAGTCAGAAAATGTAAGAAAAAATTATTTTATTTTAAAATTCTAGACCGAAAAAGTCGTTCAACAAAATTCAAAATAACGTTAATTGTAGATAGATTATTGGAATATCGATTATTCTTAGATCTCTGCATATACTAATTTTGGTTCGCCCGGGGATCTCATTTCCCAGTACCTTACTTGTTAAGGCTTTCCCCTATCCACCACCTGGGGAGGCGCTCGATGCGGGACTAGTAAACCCGACACGAGTCTGTCTTCGTCTATGTCAATTCTGTCTGTCTGTCCATCTATCTGCAAGGTGTAGCTTATCTAAGTCAATTTCGTCTTTCTGTCCATCTGTCTGTAGTGGGATTGTTTTTGTGTTTTTAAGTTTTAATAAAACTTTACGATGAATTACTTCTTTGATTCTGGTGGCCAGTGATTTACATTTTCTTTCGTATCATTAGAAAATTTTTTAATCAAAACTATCCCATTTTTCTGTACGATAAAACTGTGGTTTTTTGAAATCTTAGGAACACTCTCGCAATTAAGATATCTTCGATTCAATTTTCGCCTCATTTTGTCATGAAATCAGCATTCGCCTCATTTTGTCATGAGTCAGTTACTGTTGTTGATTTAAATATACGTCTGGAATATTTAGAAAAAACATTCAACAGTTTTTCTGACCTAGACGGCGACATTGAAGCACATGGTGCGCCTTCTGAGTTGAGAGATTTTGAGAGACGATATTTTGATGTTAAAGGCAAACTCCGTAGCGCGGTAAAGAACATCACGGACCGAACAAATCAAGAACAGTTAAATTTTTCTATCGGCAAATTAACGGAACATCAAAAGGAATTGGTGGATGAACTGCACAATACCAGTTTCAAAAACTAAGGGACGAGGTTAAGCTTCCCAAAATTAATATACCACCATTTTCGGGCGATTTCCGCAATTTCCAACATTCAAAGATCTCTATAAAGTATCGATTCATAAAACACCCATATCTGATGTTCATAAGTTTAAATATTTAAGAGGATTGCTGACCGGAGAAGCTGCTTCATTGATTATCAATATTCCATTAACCAGTGCGAATTACAAGGATGCTTGAGAGAAAATATGCAAACGATACGACAATGTAACACACATTTCAACTACGTTATTGGACAAATTTTTTACACAACCCCATTCAAAAGGGGATCCCAGAAAGTTACGTTTTTTGGCTGATATTACCGATGAAATTTTGCGTGCTTTAAAGGCTTTGGGCGCAGATGCAGAAAAGAAGGACGTTTGGATTATCTATATGCTGTTGGATAGGTGTGATGATAAAACTCGACAAACTTTGGCCTTGGAAACTTGTGACGGAACCTTTCCAACAATAGAACAGTTCCTGAATTTTTTAACCAATCGAAGTTTCGCATTAGAAAGGTCCAAGCCAAGTCGTAGTGACACCGGATCCTCAAGTAGCAAACAAAAACCTTTAAACTTACAAATTAGCAGGGAAGATTCGCAAGGTAATATCAGTTGTCCCTGGTGCTCCTCTGATCATTACTTATTTAATTGTAATAAGTTTATAAAAATGATTCCGAAAGACCGCCGAACATTTGTTGCTGAAAAGAAATTGTGTTTTGTCTGCATGAAGTCTTGTCACAGCGCTTATCAATGTCGTTCAAGGCATCGATGTGGTCATTATAAGCGGAAACACAATACATTATTACACTCAAATGTGAGTGCAACTATAAAGGATGGAGAGACCAACTTAGATGCCAGAAATGAAGAATTTCAAAATTTTAATACTAAGCTAGGAAAAGAAACCAATACTATCCGTGAAGAGAGAGCAAGCGAGAGAGTTATGCTACCTACAGCTTTGGTGTATCTAAAAGATGGATTTGGAAAACTTTATAAATGCAAGGCACTGTTGGATACCGGATCAGAAGCGTCGTTCATTGATGAAATGGTCGTGAGGAAAGTTAATCTCGGCCGGAGGGCTGCTCGTGTGGTAGTAAGTGGACTCGCAACAGCTAATATTGTGACGAAGGGTATTACGACTCTCAAGCTATTCTTTAGAGACGGAAACGTTATCTCAACCGACGCATTCATCTTACCAAAATTACCAATTAATCTTCAACCAATAAGTGCTCATCCCGATGAACTCAATAAGGTCACAAAACTAAATCTGGCGGACCCAACGTTTACTGTTAACACAAAAATCGATATCTTGTTAGGAGCAGATGTATTTTTCAAAATTTTCCAAGACGGGCGCATACAATTTCCTAATTTTACAGCACAAAACACCTTATTTAGATACATTCGTGCTGGAAGCGGTAGACGAGACATTGGGATTCAAAACTTGAATGTAATTCTTCCAGAAAACGTGGATATAGTGCTCAAGAAATTTTGGGAACTGAGGAAATTAAGGGAGAAACAATACAATCCAATGAAAAGCTAGAGATCGATCGCCATTTCCAGAACAATGTTACCAGAGATAGTGATGGACGATTTATAGTAAAATTACCTATGAAGAGACAGGACGCAGTGATGAGAGAGTCGGTGTATTGTGCAATTAAGCGGTTAATGACCAAAACTTAAATACGGAGTATTGCAAATTTCTAAAGGAATACGAAAATTTAGGACATATGGAAATGGTAAAACCAGAAATTGCAAATTCATATGGTTTTTATATACCACATCATGCCGTAATAAAGAATAGCAGTTCAACAACCAAGGTACGTGTAGTCTTTGATGGGTCATGCCGTATTTCTAGTGGCAACCAACACTATGGGAGATATTGCTGCGTTTCCGATCACATAGGTATGCAATAACCGCTGACATCGAAAAGATGTATCGGCAGATTTTTGTAGCCAGGGAAGATAGAAAGTATCAGCGAACTGTGTGGCGTGAGCATCAAAAAGAAAATATTCGACATTATGAGCTAACTACAGTCACTTACGGGACTGCTTCAGCGCCTTATTTAGCCACGAGATGTTTGAATCAGCTTGGGTATGATGTACGAGATACCGAACCAAAAATTGCAAAAATTGATTTTTATGTGGATGACCTTTTGACGGGAGCAGAAACTGTCCATGAACTCTTAAATATTAAAACTAGGATAAACACGATACTATTATCTGCTGGGTTTTCCTTGAGAAAATGGGTATAGCCAATAGTGACATTGCACATGATCCAGGAGAGGTAGAAATCGATTCATCAGATCCAGATGTTATCAAAATTTTAGGGATACAGTGGAATCCAGTTTCAGGTAGTTTTAGCTTTAAAGTGAACATAGAATTAGGTCAAGAAGTTACAAAACGGAAAATGCTATCTGAAATATCTCGCATTTTTGACCCACTGGGATGGTTAGCACCTTCAATCATAATCTCCAAAATTTTACTGCAAAAGATATGGCTGCAAAAACTTTCATGGGACGAGCCAATTAATTTAGAAATAGGTAATATTTGGAATAAATTTCTAAATGACATCATCGTGTTTGAGAATTTAAGAATTCCACGTTATGTACCTCATGCTGGATTAATAGAATTTCAGGGTTTTCCGGACGCCAGTGAACAAGCTTATTCAGCAGTCATTTATTGTAAATCAACTTATCTTGATGTTACCCAGGTAAACTTAATAACGTGCAAAACAAAGGTAGCGCCAATCAAGCAAGTATCTCTTCCCAGGTTGGAATTGTGCGCAGCTCAATTACTCGCAAAATTGATATCAAAGGTGTCAAAATCCATGGGTTACACTAATTATGAACTATTTACTTGGACAGATTCGACAATACTTTTAGCATGGTTAAGCAGTCATCCAAGTCAATGGAAAACATTTGTCGGCAACAGGACGTCGGAGATCTTATCGTTAGTACCTCGTGACAGATGGAACCATGTCAAATCAGCTGAAAGTCCTGCAGATTTGGCCACCAGAGGCATTTCACCGTCAAGATTACTCGATGAATATCTGAGGTGGAAGGGGCCAAAGTGGCTACACTTACCGGAATCAGATTGGCCATCACAAATAAAACCAACAACTACTACTGAAGAAGTTCGAAGCAAAACCACACAACTACTTCAAATTGGTTTGACAACGGAGGATTCTGTAAATTGCAGCAACATTTACGACTATTTGATAAATAACTTTTCAAGCTACACGAAGACAACGAGAATCCTAGGATACGTGAATCGATTTATACATACTATATCAAAAGGGCGAGACCGAATAAACTACACATTCCTAACAGCTAAAGAACTTGAAAGATCACGGCTGTTATGTATAAAATGGGACCAAGAACGCGACTTCGATGACGATTTAAAGAGAATCAAAAATCAATCCCCTGTAACTAGCCGCAGCAAGCTGAAAAAACTATGAACATTTGTTGATGACGACGGCTTAATGAGAGTAGGAGGTCGTCTAACCAATTCAGATTGTGCTTATAACACAAAGCACCCTTATATTTCTGTCAAAAACTTCTCCACTTGGCAAACTATTAATCCTGTATACACATAATAAATTCCTTCATCCTGGCCCACCCTTAACTTCCTTTCTACTAAGGCAACAATTTTGGATTATAGATAGCCTTAACTCCATCAAGAAGCTACTGAATCAATGCGTCGTTTGTGTGAGGTATAAAGCAGCAAATCATCACAATCAGAAAATGGGAGATCTACCAAGTGAGCGTGTATGTACATCTAGACCGTTTTCAAATGTTGGAATTGACTATGCTGGTCCGATCATGATGGCAACAAAGAGGGTAAGAAGCGCAAAATTGATTAAAAGCTACATATCCATTTTTATCTGTTTTTCCACAAAGGCGTTACATTTAGAGTTAGTGGGAGACTGTACATCAGAAGCATTTATTGCAGCTCTCAGACGGCTCATCGCAAGAAGAGGAATTCCCAAGAGCATCTACAGTGACAACGGCACAAATTTTGTTGGAGCTGAAAACAAATTGAAAAGGTTAGCAAACAAAGCAGCAGTAAAATTGGATGAAATTGGCAAACTGGTGACGAATTCCGAGTTTCTAAGAGACGGTGGGAAGCAGCCGAGAAATCTGTAAAGAAACACCTAGTTAGAGGAGCCGGTAAAACACATCTCACCATGGAAGAGTTATCTACGCTGCTTTGTCAAATAGAAGCTATTTTAAATTCACGCCCTCTGTGTCCAATGTCAGCTAATGATTCCTCATATGTTGCCCTCACACCAGCACATTTCTTGGTTGGCATTACGCTATTGAAGACGAAAATCCAATCAATTACTGGGACAAATTCAACAACGTGTCAAAATGGCGTTATTTCTGGCTAATTGAATTGACCGAAAATATGAGACAACAGGGGAGCACCACTTCTAAAGACTTCCAGAATGCATTACGAATTGGTGAACTTCAGTTAGAACATTTTGCTATTTTAATGAATCGACTAAATAGAGAACAAACTGGCGAATTTGCCAATGAAAAGGCCCTGCGAATTTATGTTCTCAAATATTTTCGTACTCGTGGTGTAACTATTAACAAAATAATAAATAGCACAAGATAGTCTAATAAATTATACTCGATATAAACAAAACAGGAGGGCTACCTAAGGAGTTAGAAATATTCGTTGGGGCCAATGTCATATTGAGATCAAGTGTGGTCTTCAAACAGGATTATTCTGTCCCTATCCATGGGCTTGCGACTATAGTAACATCGTTCCGTCGTACCTCCCCAAAACCCCTCGCCATCCTGCAGAGCTAGTAGAAGTAAATTGCCGTGGTGAGCCAGACGATAGTCTATGAAACGTAAGGGGTGAGATTTTTCCCACGGTTTTACAATATACAGTTCATGGGTTAAAAACAGGTTAAATAAAATTAAAACAACTTTTTGTAACTTCGTCACTTAAGAATTATTAATAACTTATATAATTATTATTTTTCCATTAAACTACAAAAACTTTTCAATAAACGAACGTTGAAGAAAGAATTAAAATGCGGTCTTTTATTTATGTAAAATAAAATGGGGTACCGTACCGCAATCCTCCCCAAAAATCCGTCCAATTCTATTTGACAAAAGGTTAGAGTAAAATAGTTTAAAAGTAATAGCTAAAAACTGAACGCCTAATTTTAAGAGAAAATGGTATACTATTTATATACAGTCACTCACAAAAATTTGCGTACACCATAAAAATCGAACGAATTTCACACTAATATCAAGAAATAATTAACAGCTTCTGTATCTTGTGTTTACATGGACATAAATAATAAGAAATATCGTATTTGTTAAAAAAAAAATATTTGCTTCAATAAATTATTCACGTTTTTGTAAAATTCAACGTCACAAAAATTTGCGTACAACGTCACAAAAAATTGTGTGGTCTAAACTTTAATTATTAATTACCGTTATCTTTACTAAAACCGAGTAAAAATCCTAGGCAGCCATCAGCCGTAATAATTGGTCTATGTTTTGTCGACGTTTCAAATTTTGGGTGTGTTTCAACAAAATGCCTTTCACAAAACGAAAAACGTCAGTAAAATTATGAGATGTGATAGTAAAATTATTTAAAGAAGGCAATCTTACAAGGAAATTGCATCAATCATTAATAGAACGCATACTACAATCCAAAGAATTGTTAATAACTTTAAAGAATGTGAAAATACAGCACGAAAACTGCAAACCGGCCGTCCTTGGAACGTAAATTTATTTAATAATTTAGATCTATTAATGAATAGTAAAAAAAAAGAAACAAAAAGAATACTTACAATACGGAACATTACCTGAAAAAACGAAAACTTTAAAAACGTAAAATGAGATTAAAAATTGCAATTACTAATTGCCTTCCGAAAATACACTCTGGATCTCTCAAAATGAAATAAATGGTAAAATTCATTAAAAATTCTAGCCATTGACTTGGTTGGTTCATTGGAACCATAATTCGTTCTATGAAAGTCAACAAACAAAAATTCCCTTAGCCGGAAGCTTCTGGTAGGTACATAAATGCTCCAAGCAGAAATGAGTTCAAAACACTTAATGCGGCCACTAAGAGAATCACTAACAAACAAGACAGAGGCAGTTTTTCGGCGTTTAACCAACGTATCAATGTGAAGGCACTCACACCGAATCACATACGATGGGAGACTGTGCACCTGTTCCCACATAGGTAGATGACGATAAGATAAATGACCAAGCTTTCTGGCCATATAGATAGTAAAACGTTTCTGAATAGATTCCAATCTTGCAATATGCACATCATGATGAGGATACCAAACCACTACAGCATATTCAAGGTGAGATCTTACTAAAGAAGTATATAAACTAATACACGAAAATGCATCCATAAAATCCTTTGTCATTCTAAAAATGAAACCTAACATAGAATTGGCCTTTAATATTATTTTATCTATGTGTAACGCAAAAGTTAATTTCTGATCAAACAGAACTCCTAAATCAACAGTTGAAGTTACTCTACAAAGTAGATCTCCATCAAAATAATAATTGACAATATTTAGATTGAGTGTTCTGAAAAACGACATCACCTTACACTTCTGTACATTGATGAACAATTTATTCTTGGAGCACCAACTAGACAATATACTAATTTCAGATTGCAAAACCTCAGTCAGCATCACTTACAGATTGAACATGCATGAAAATCTTCAAATCATCAGCAAATAATAAACATTTACAGAATTTAAAAATATTAGGAATATCATTAACGAATAAAATAAATATAATTGGGCCTAAATGGGACCCCTGAGGGACTCCAGAATGACAATAAATATAATCTGACTTAATATCATTCAATAGAACATACTGCTTCCTACCAACTAGATAAGAAGAAATCCATTTAAGAAAATTTGGATCAAGACCAATAACCGAAAGATTTTCAATAATAATTTTATGGTCGATTGAATCAAAAGCTTTAGCAAAATCAAAGTAAATTGAACAACTTGGGCGCCTTTAGATTCAAGTGACTCAATAGTGAATTTAGTAAATTGCAACAGATTGGTAGTCGTAGATTTTCCACTGGTGAAACCATGCTGGAAACAAGAAATTATCTCTTTAGTATGGAATAACAAATGTTTCGACACAATTAATTCGAAAAGTTTTGGTATAGACGAAAGAATTGAAATACCACGATAGTTTGATATATCAGAACGGTTACCCTTTTTGTAAATTGGAACAATGTGAGAAATTTTTCAAGCTGAAGGAAATTGTCCAGAAATTAATGATTGGTTAAAAAGATAACATAATGGAGTTACAATATATGAGCTCACACATTTAAGTATTGACGAAGGTATCCCATCAGGCCCACATCCATCATTAAAATCTGACAGATATTCATAAATGTCATCTTCAGTTATTGATAGGTACGGAATGTTAAATTGGCAATTACTAACAGTAGGGTCGCTTTCAAAGGATCCGTAATTAACTTTATATACCGATTGAAAGAAACTAGCAAAACCCTCGCAGATTTCAGGAACCGTGCTCAGTTTACCTCCATTAAAAATCATTACCGATGGATAGCCAGTTGTATTACGTTTTTCGTTAACAAACTTCCAAAATGTTTTAGGGTTTTGTTTGATATTAGTTTCAATCACACTTATATACTGACAATATTTAGAATGAAATACAGATTTAAATTGTTCACGTAGATCAACAAATTTGGATTTATTCAGTTGACAATTATTGGATCTGAATCTATAGTAAGCTCTATTTTTACAGTTACGTAAGTTGATCAAATCAGAATCAAACCATGGTGGGTAATTATAGTTACGTTTTTTCCTCAAAGGAACGAATTTATCAAAAGCAACAAATAGTAAATCATTAAATTTTTTTACATTTTCATTAACATCATTGGCTCGAAAAAAATCATCCCAACGAATGCAACGGAGATATTCAGAGAGACCAGGGCCCGAATTCCGGATCAATGACAAATGAGAATGACAAATGACTTTATGTTTTATTTCGCCTACTCTAAATAAAAATGCAACCGACTAGTTGAAATAAAAAATCAAGTCATTTCTCATTATCATTTGTCATCGAACCGGAATTCGGGTACAGGTGTGTCGCATTCCTTAAAATCATAAAACGAATCATCAAAAGAAAAAACCCGACATTTATCATCTCGATTTCCAACATGAAATATAATCTCGAGGGAATTATGATGAATATCATTTTCCTTGAAAGATGTCAAAGACTCATGAACTGACAAATATTCCGTATTATTAACAAAAATTAAATCTAAAAACTAATTGTTATCATTACAAAATAAATTAACTTGTTTGAGATTGAAACTGAACAGTGCATCCACCACCGCTGCATCATTTGCAAATGGAATATCCGAAGGGAGTAACCCCAAAGACTCAGTTTCACTATCAACCAACCAATGAATATTACTTAAATTAAAATCACCTAATACAACTAAAGTATCATTATAATTAATTATATTAACCAATTCACATATACAATCTACATGACTCAAATATACATCAGTAGGTGAGCTAGGTGGTATGTACAAAACTATAAAATAAAATAAATTATTACAAATTAAAACTTTGACACATAAAAATTCAATAGAGCCACATCCAGGTACTACAACCAGCTCAGTGCTTTTAAAAATAGATATCACATCTATAAACGACAAAGTCCTCAGAAAAGAACTCATTATTAAAAATCCCCTCATGAAATCCGGTTTCCACAAGAGCAAAAAATTGAAAATCCGTTGAACAAAAGAAATTCAAAAATTCAGCTGACTTAGACGACATACGCCCAACATTATGATAAACTAATCTCGGAGACCTCAAATTATAACGATTATGGAGCGATGAGGCCAGAAATTGTCGTACCGAAAGAAAAATTGTAAGGATGGTAAGGACCAATTCAGCCAAAAGGGTTTTCAAAATAGCTGATGAACTGGAAGAATAATCAGGGATTGCTATTTATCCAGAAAATGTGCGCCTTATACTTCGGAGAAATGAATATAATGGGCGTACTATGCACAAACCGTATGTCTGCAGTAAAAATGAAAAAAAAAAAGAAAGAATTGGCAAAACTGTACCAAGACAAGGATATTAGATTGTGGCAAAATATTTTATTGTTCCGATGAAAGCATGTTTAAGATTTCTGGGTCAAATGCCTAGCGGAAAGTGTGGAGAAAGGCTAATACGGCATTTGAGGAAAAAGTGTAAAACCAATAATTACATATGAGGCTGGGTCTGTAATGGTTTGGGGCTGTATGGCAGCAAATGGTATCGGAAATATGGTGTGTTTCGTGAGATATATTTAGATATTTAAAAAAAAAATGTCCGTCTAGCGTCGAGAAATTGGGTCTTCCTTCTAAGTGGTACTTCCAACAGGACAACGATTCAAGGCGTACGGCGAGTATAGTAAAGAAATGGCCGCTCTATAGGGTCCCTAAACAACTAAATCATCTACATCAATCACCAGATTTGAATCCTATACAGCATTTGCGGGGAGAACTAAATCGCAGAGTCCAGAAACATTGAATCACTACAAAAGAATAATTAAAACAAATAGATTGGAAAATAGATTATGCCATGACCATGAATTTAGTGAATTCTGTGCCTTCGAGAATGCTGGAAGCCAAATGACGTACAACAAAATAGTAATTTTTGATCTTCTATCAAATTTTTGATTATAATTATTAAATGTACGCAAATTTTTATGACCTTTTATTTTAGAAAAACGTGAATTATTTAATGAAGCAAATATTTTTTTTAAATGCATGCAAATACAAGATACATAAGCCGTTAATTATTTTTGACTTTATTGTGAAATTCGTTCGATTTTTAAGGTGTACGCAAATTTTTGTGAGTGACTGTAGTCTCGGATCGATTTGGAAATTTATGAAGTAACTTCGTAAAACATGGCTACAGTTGCTGTTTTATGATTAAAAGAGAAAAATTTACTAATTTCCGAAAAATAACACAGCATTCGACCCAAAAATACGATTATCAATATAATGTAATTTCACATTTCAACCAAACCATTTAGTTTCTTTAATCTTTAAAGCTTCGATATACAAGATGTATTTGTACGTATGTATGTATCTTTAACAACACTTGCCCTTAATAGCACCCATAAAATCAAAGATATACAGGCACACCCACACATTTTATTTTATAGAACAAAACATTAAAGTTTTATGTTTTGTTCTAACGTTTTGTACCGAGACACAAAATGTAACAACTGTTTTATTGCATGAGTCCCTCATTTTCCAAAACGACTTTACCACATAACTTCCTATTTACGATATTCTCACAAAACTCAAATACCAACATTTATAACCTTGATACATTGAAGACAACTCCGATATCTTACGTCTTTTTTATGGTATGCCCACCACCATATAGTGAGTAATCGTAAATAAACAAATTCAATTTTTTATTGATTTTATGCCATCATCATCATTATTCCCGAAAGGTCGTCATTCAAATATAAAAGAGGCCGCAACAAAATGTCAATCAATCGTAATCGTTGCGTTGTTTTTTTTTGTTGGTTTAGCTGCGCGCCACCTAAAATAATGTAGGGCAACAATACACAAGTCAAAGTTCGGTTCATTACTGAATAAAATTGATAAAAACAAAAAAAAAACAAAAAAAAACGGAAAAATTCTGCAAACGATGTAAACAGAGAATTTATGTACATATTTGTGTACGCGCGCTCTCTTTCTCATTTTAGTTTAACGGTAAATAAAACGATAACGAAACGGTTTTTCCATAAAAACGAGAAAAACAAAAATAAAATTTTTTTTTTTTTTTTTTTTTTTTGTACATTGAATGGAAATAACGTGTATTATGAAAATAAAATTTCAGTTTTCTTCGATAATCCGAAGTGATAAGACGCATATTTGGTAAGGAGTCCAATTAGATTTAAAAACATTTTTTTTTTTTACTGTTATTTGGTTTTGTGAGTGTTTAGTTAGAAGTGCGGCTTGAATTGATACTGAATTTTCGAGATTTTTTTTGGATTTCAAATTTTTGGTTTTGTTTGTTTCGGGTGTTTATTGCTTTTGTGTGGAATATAAAGTTCAAGTGACGAAATAACTGAGATTTTATGTGTGTGATATATTCGTACGAGGAGTGTTAACAGTTCTTTTTGTGATTGTTTTTATTTTGTGGTGTGGTTAAAGTGTGTTTTATTAGTTTTGTTCTTTTTGTGATCTGTGTGATAAAATTTATAAGTAGGTAGTTAATGTGAAAAATATAAAAAAAAAAAAAAAAATGAAAAAATGAAAATTTAATTGTGAAAAAGTTAAATTTAAATAAATTTAGTTAGAAAATAGCAAACATCTGGATTATACAAATGTAGTGGATTGTTACCAACTACAACTACAACGAGTAACAATATTTTGTTTCGAGTTTTCCAAGCGCCTCGATACAAGGTTATCACAAAACGCTATGTAAGTACATGTAAGTACAATCTTCCGCCTTACTAATTTACTAAATTAATTATGATTAACTCATACAAATATGTTCAATATAAAAATTCTGGTGTAATTAAACTAAAACCAAAAATCAAGGCAAAAAGCTTTAAAGCTTGTTAATCTAGCAAATACTGTGCTTAGGTTGTAAGGCTAAGCGTTTGCTTGATTAGCGAATTTATCTAATTAAATTACCGCTGATGGGGTTTAATTAGACGGAGAATTAGAAACTACACGTTTGGTGATTAAGTTTATTCTGATTTATTTTTAATAAATTCCGAGTTTAAATACATTTTTAGAAACTGCTTCACCCTTTCGGTCATGATTTAATTCTAGCAGTGATAAAAAATCCTACTGTACATTTTTTTGTTGTATTAGACGTCACAATGCCGATTCTGAAAAAAAAAATTTTTGTTTGAGCCAGTAGGCCTGAATTAGGACATGTGCTCAAATGAGAACAAATCGGTTCAAATGTTACAAAAAAAAGAAAAAAAAATTCTTAAAAATAAAATATTTATTTCAATTCAATGAAAGTTACATAAATAATTCGTTATCACAAATGAAAATAATATTATAAAACTAAAAAATAATTATAATGTAAAATTATAAAATAATAATTATAATAAATAAATTAATAATTTCAATTCAGTCTTTCGGGAATTATTAAGGAATGGGAACTTTGGTTTGGCGAAGTTATATTGAATTATATTTCTTCTTCGTCTTTGCTGTGGAAGTTGTAAAAGCAATTATTGTCTTTACTAAAACAAAGATGCACATTACATTTGCAACAATAAACTCTACTCTTTCCTGTACATTTTGAATATTTACAGCGACTTACTGACTCACTCCGCAGTGGAAGATGCCGTGTGTCATCATATCGGATTTCGTCAATAGGCCGAATTTCTGTTCTAGTTTTTTTTTAAGGTTCGCTGTGGCAAGAATTATTGTTAGATTTAGATAATGGTCTTCCTCTTTTTCGGGTAATGCTCTGATTAATAGTAGTCAAATAGTGTGACAAATAAAGCCGAAAATTAAGTAAATCCATAATATCTTTCGAAGGAGTGCCGATATGTTTATGGGCTATTTTATATTCAATCCAGCTTGATACAACTGCAAAATCAATAAAATGCGCGATCACCCGTAATGTCCATTTTCTTGATTTATGAAAAAAGCGATAGTAACTTAAAAGTTGATCAAACAAATCGACTCCACCCATTCCCATATTATAAATTTTAACGATTTATGGTTGTTTTATTTGAACGTATATTGATTTGAGTTTATCGTATCGTCGTACCATTGCTTCTTCTCCGATTCCAACAAAATTTGAAGCTAAATAAACTGCTTTGTTGTCTTGCCACTTTATCACACTCACTTTTCCATCTTTGCTTGTTATTTGGTCTGAAGATCCACGTCCTTGCTTTTTCAAAGTTTTGTCATCGATGTGAGGCGGGTTCCGAAATCTATTGACACGAACCGTTCCAATAGCATTTATCTGAAGTTGAGTCAAACATTCAAATAATTGGTAGGAGCTAAAATAATTATCGAAACATAAGACATGCCCCATAGTTTTGATCCTCTCAGCTAGTTGTAAAACGATTGCCGCTCCATATCCAAACCGCTGCACAGAAACTTTGTTTAATTCGGTTGTTGAGCCTTGATAAATTATAAAATCGTAAGGTAATCCGCTCTTACCGCATAATAAAAATACCTGAAATTGAAATAAAATATTAAATTTAAATGATATTTAGGTAAAAGTACCAAATATGCTATACATACCTTAATACCCCAAGGACAGGGTTTCCCTTTAATGTACTGTTTTATACTTAGATGGCCTTTAAATGGAATAATTTGTTCATCCACGGAAATATTCTCTTCGACAGTATGCTCTGCGCATCTTTTACGGATACAATTAATTAACGGTCGAGTTTTGAAAAACTTGTCTTGATTATCATCGGGTACATATAAATTATTTACGAAATGAATCGTATTACGAAGTTGGGAAAACCGCTCGTGTGACATAGCTTGTATAACTGTTTGAATAGATATGTATTTATTAAAATACATACGAATTCGTGGCATTTTTAGAGTACCCATTAAAATTTGAATACCAACAAATTTTAATAATTCGTTTGATGTCGTTGGCCGAAAATTAGCTACATTTTGTTGCTGAGCATAAAGATTGGTAAAGAAAGCCATACTTGAAAACATCTCTTGAGGAATGTATTTCATAAAAATGACATATGGAGAGGTTACCAATTCATCTTCGGAGAGCTCATGTTCAAATAAAAAACGGGTTGGCTCGATATTCCTTCTCGTCCATGCAATTTTCGATTTATCGGTTGTTTGAAATTTTCGGCTTTCATCAATAAATTCAAACTGAGTATTATCGTCAATAACTATTTCAGCGCTTTCGCCGGTCCCCATTGCTAATAGCGTAGCATTTTCCTTTGACAATTCTTCTTCCTCATTGGAACATTCTGCTACAACTGCACCTTGCATCATTATTTCATCGAATAAATCGCTCGGTTTTTCTTTATTTACGTTGACTAAATCATTTTCGTTCTTTTCGTTAAGGATATCCTCCAAATAGTTCCTGGTAACAGAAACCTCTTCGTCCTTAGATAAATCAAGTTCAGAATCACTTGCATTTATCAAAAGAGCAGCTTCGTCTAGTGTAAGTTTGGCTTTTTTATTTTTAGCCAATATTCGCTTAAGTGCTTCTTTATCACTCATTTCTATATAATTATAAAATTATGTTAGCATAAAATTACAACAGTTCAGTAGGAATGTCTACAAATAAGAACAAATTTATTAATGTACTTATTTGTACACACAACCTTTGAATCAAAATGTATTCATTTGAGAACACACAATTACAGCAAGATTTAGTCAATTAAAATAATAAATAAACTTACTTACTATATACTTGGTTTACGCAAATTAAACACTTTAAATTTATAATAATATTTTTTTTAATTATTTTAACCGTTTTTAGTACTAAAAAACAATATTTTATATGGAGCAAAAACGGCATGCAACAATCACCTAACCTCTATGAATACAAACTGTCATTATTACTAATATTACCACAATAGTTCTGTATAAAAACGAGGTAAACCATACTAAAAACAATACTGATCAAAATACACTGAAAAAGCAAACGGTGTTGGGAAAATTCTAAGAACTACACTGTTTGTAAAATGATGTATACAAATGAGTACATCATAACCCAAAGGGTTAATAGTGAATTTTCATAATCTTTCTTTTTTTTATAATGTTGTCTATATTCTTAGAATACTACAATAAAATATTATGTACGAGTATAGTTGACAAATAATATGTGTGCATTCTTCCGTTATTAATATTTCACTTTATGCAACCTGAACAATTTTATTAGGTACTTAAAATTAAAATGATGACTTGACAAATAAGCCCTGTTCACAGATGAAGTGAACATACTCCCGGGCTACATTAAGCCTTTTATCTGGTTGTTTGTAATGCGGATACTCTGTATGTGTCGCTCATTATTCTTTAGATGTCCGCTATGTATTTTACAGAATATGGCGCTGCTACAAGTTGTTGGTATTAACCTTGAGGGAGTGGTTCCAGAGGTTGAGCCGGGTGTTGATGTGCTAGCAAATTCATTCTTCTGAATATACAGCAAGCGATGATAAAGAGAGCCGCTGCCCGCTGCACACTCGAAAAAAAATTTGATATGCGATGCAAATAGTTTCGTATATGACTCTAGCGCAAACTAGCTTCGTTTTTCGATTTACGCTTTGTGCCAAAAAAAAAAGAGTTGATGATGCTCCCAATTTCGATACAAATTACATTAAAATTATATATGATACTACCTGCAACGATTTACAGAACAATTTGCCTCAAGGTTTTTTCGATGCATGTTATTTTGAAATTTGATGCAATACGTGTTTATTGAAATTATGGTGCAGTTTGCATCGTAATCTGTTATAATTTGTATCTGAATTGCTTCGATGTGTCCTGTATCGTTTTGCAACTATGATTGCATTTAAATAATATACGATATTAGTTATATCGAAACACAACAAATTATGTATCAAGTTGCATCGTAAACGAGATCAAGATGTATCAAATATGAAATCATCCTCAGAACCCACTGGTTGTAATAAAACTAAGTGAATTATATTCATTCGACATATATTTATTTATTAAATAATAATAATAAAATATAAAATAAAATTATTTAAAATTCAAATAATTAAAATTCAATAAAATTATTATTGATTACACTTCATATAATAACTATTCATAATTTAAGTTTAATTATACCTTGTAATTGCTATTTCAATTTGATTTTTGTAAGGTCGCAATCTAAACAATACATTTTATATATTTAATCAAAATTAAATCAATTGCACATTGCATCCAATTAAATAAAAATTTTTAGTTTTACATACAAAATGTTTTTCATAAGCTTTTTTGTACTGTAATGAATTAAAATTAAGACAAATAGGACTAGAGTTTTTTTTCGATTAATTGATACCCACAGTAGAATTTATCATAAATTCCAATAAATTCACTCATAAGGAAGTATATTTCGTTATTACAGTCAAAAATATCAATTATTTTATATACATGAATTAATTGGTGGGATGATTTTTCTTTCAAAATGCAAAAACCTTTCTTATAATGAAAGTCACTGATAAAATATGATAAACTAAAAATTGGTCTAGAAAACCTATCAAGACAATTGTAACTAATATTAGAATTATATAACGATTTTTTCCCCTTTTGACTTTGGGTTTTAAATGTTGAATTTGCCCAAACATTACTCATCATTTGTTGGTGCCTTTTTAGCAAACGATTGACAGATATTTATAAAATTAGGTGTTATATTTTTTTTAAAATAACGATGTTTGCCTTCGTACCGCATTGTCCACAAATGGATAACAGGACCCATTTGCCTGATGACAGTGGGATAATGCAGAAGGAAGTGTTGTTTTGGTGTCAAATCTTTTTTGAACGTAGTTTTTATCGATTCCAAATGAGAAGTTATTATACTTTGTAGATGATTTATGTCACTATCAGTTAATTCATGGCGAAATATAATTATTATTATTTCAATAACACTAAGCACAGCTTTCCATTGACATTGGTGAGCTTGATCATAAAACCTGTCAAAAATAAACGGAAAATGTGTAGCTAGGCATAATACCTGTATGGCATTTTGTCCTAAATTACTTTTTTCCAGGTTAATGTTCGATGGTTTATTTCTTCGATCAATGAATCCAAAATTATAAGCAGATATACAATTATTTATTTTATCAATGTTAGTTAAAACTTTCTGTTCGATAAAGAATTCAAATTGATATTTCAATACTAATACAACAAAGCCTTCTAAACCATCATGTAATAGATCCACACTATGGTTTTTAATAGAGTGAAAGTATTTTAAATCGTTCAATACTGAATTGCGACTAATACCTTGGGTTTAACAGTCATCTGTTCTAAACAATTTTAGATCTTCAGTAGTTGATTTTTTTGTTTCTCCGCTAGGCATAATACAAAATCGGCAAAAAAATTTAGCGGAGAAAGATTTAGTAAAACCAATTAGGTCATTTGCCGCCAGATTATCATGAGATAAGGAAAGTATTGTTCCTGAAACCAAACCGAGTTTATCTATAAATATACCATCATTTTCCAAGATTTTGATATCTGCTACAATTGGTTGTAAAATTGAATTTAAATTAAAATCGCCATGGAGATCGTTTACGTAAAAAAGGCTTACTAAAAATATATTTTGTAGGTTGGATTTTAGATTGGTTGGACTGTTTACGATTGTAAAATATGTATATACCGCCTACTTTATGAACTATCGTCTTACTGCCAAGTACCCTAGCAACTTCAAAGTCGTCGTAGTACAGCTGAATTAAAACTTTCGCTTCGTTAACAAAATCCTTCTTAATGGACTGAAAACGATCTCCGCAACAGCCAAATTTGTAAATTCCACTAGTGCAACTGTGAGAAACATTGAAATCTCTAAATAAGTTACGAAAACTGGAATTTTTAAAAATTTGCGTTAATGTCTTTGTAATTGGTATAAATTGAAAAAAATTTTGAACAAGTTTTCTTGAGTAAGTGAATGATTCTCCATTGAACCTCCTCTCCCACCTAAATCCAATTGGAATTTGTTGTGGTTCTATATAAAAAGAATTTTCTAAGAACAGTTTTTTGCGTTTATATTTCGAGCAAAAATTTTTCATAGCTTCAGAAATTTTAATTTTATTAAATGTCGTGTTAATTTGGGATGATGCGGATATAATATTAATGCCGATATCAGTTATGATTTTGGTTTGGCAGAAAACATCTGTCATTGTTTGCTCTTGCAACCCTAATAGATTAAGTTTGGCATAGAAACATTTCATTGCGTTTTCAAAGTCACTTAAAGTTGGAGTTTTAATTTCAAGCTCTGAAGATTTGTCTAAACGATCGTTATGAATATAAACGTCCTCTATTTTTTCCAAAAAAGCTATAGTACATACAGCCTCGTTTGAGTCGGCTAATGGATTATTTATTTCCAGAATGTGAGATTTGTTTAAATGTTTTTTTAAGGCACAAAAAGTCTGGAAGGTGCAATCACAATTCTTTTCTTTGACACATTTAATTTTGATGCTAGACTTTTCTTTTACGAATTCTTGATATTTTAGGTGAAGTATTAATTTATTTAATTCAGCAAATACCTCATTACAGAAATAGCAAAAATACATTTTTGCTAGTATATTAAGATAGAAAAGGAAATGATTTATGTTTATAAAAAAAATTAATGAAAAAATGTTAATTAACACCTGTTATTAGATCTAATTTGCAGGATATTTCCTTAATCCTGGACGTGATAGTTCCTGCATCTTCAATTTCATAAAAATAGTAAGCGATGAATGTCCAAAATGTTTTTAAACTATCAGCAAAATGTAGCCCAAACACATAATGCGATTTAAACAATAAATCAACGGCTTCAATGAAAGTAAAATTTCCTGGTAAGATTATCAGCTCTCTTTCTATGCAAAGATGATATTGTGATATCGCTGATTTATTGTCACCTTCAGCAATTATATAGGGATGTCCCAATTCAGATGCGATTAGTTCTTCAGGAGGAAGATTAAGCTGTGAATTTAAATAGAAAACCAGTATAAATACATTTTTGTTATATGTTGTAAGTTCCCAATATAAGAGATAAGTAAAATCTTACCGTTCTAAACACTAATATTTTGTTTATGGAGAATCGTTCCCGTTGGATATTGGCTGATGATTTACCTGCTACGACTTGTGGTAATATATTTAGAAGGTAAAAAAAGTCTTGCATCGAAGGCAATAATTCTAAGTAGAATTTAAATTTATTAGTCTGTGTATTATTCTTTAGCTGATCTATCTTACCTTCAATCTCAGGTAAGCTTTTAAAATGCGGCCCTCTAGTTTCCATAAAAATTTGTTTAATATGTGGTGAACAAATTTTCCATTTGTTTATAAAATGTTGATGTTTCTCGGAATACCGTATTTCGAAGTCATATAGAATCTGGAATAGTAAACAAAAAATGAATAAATATTAATACACATGAATAGAGATTATTGTATAGAGTATAATTCAACTAATTACTCTTACCAGATCGGGAGATGTATAAAAAAAGGGAAATTGTTTTGAGAATTTTCCAATTTCAGGTGACGACCGTAAAATATCGATGCGCACACTCAAAGTTTCGAGAAGTTTCTGTTTGATTAAATCTTTCTGAGTAGTTACGTTTAAATTTTTTAAAATCAAAAAATTTTCGTCACTGTCTATGTAAAAAGCTGATTTAGTTTCCGTTGAAATTAATGATCCTGCTACATTGCGTTTTCGACGGTTTTTCCCAGTGGCATGTTCTAATGCATATGATTTTTGGCGTACCCGGTTTAATCTTGATAATAATAAAAGTATAGGTGCTCTAAGTTTTAAGATTTTTTTAATTAATTTTTTAATTTTATACTATTCCTCCGTTATCTTTCTGTTTAGTTTTTAATTGTGGAAATAATTCCACAATAGCTAGCGCCAGCGCCGTGATGTGTGCTGGATCGGGATGATAAGTACTAAATTTAAATACTAGATAATCCACACCCTCCCTTATTATCGCCCGTCTTTCAGTATCCGAAAGGCCTTTCAGTGACCCGCCGTTTATAAGTTTTTTGCTCAATACGTACGCGTTTTGAGTTTGTAGAATAAAATCTTCTAAATCCTGTAATTAGAAATATTAAAGTTATTTCAGGGAATTTTAAATTAATTATTCAAATAAATTACATACTTTTGCATTTATATGCATTAGATAACCTAACCGGCAATTTTGACGAATCAATGGTGTTGCTTGAATTTCAGGTAATTCTATTGTATCAATAAAGAAATTAAAATTTTTTTTAAATAACATTCAATACATTTATATAATAATGGTACTATTATCATGGGTTTTCAAAACTATTTTTAACTGAAATTCCGGATGAGTTTTTCATTCAGTAACGATATCTACAAAATCCTCCTCACAAATTCTAACACCTTGCAAATCTGTAAAGTAGTCGATATTAGATGCAGAAATATTAGCATATATAGACGCTGAAAATAAAATCATATAAAATTATAATTCAATTAAAAAAATTTGATTACAAATACATTGATCAAATGGATATTTCCGAGAGACACGCACATTTATTTTTTTCACATAGATAAATTGCCGCATAGTGATGGTAATCGTGTATGTTAACCTTGGCTTCTGATGTCTCTAGTGACCTCTTTTGATCTTGAATGACGGCCTCAATTGCCTCGATTCCTGGGAATTTCGAAGTTGATGTATGGTTTATGATGTCAGCAACATTTATCATCTCGCTCAGGTTGAATGACGGCAAAAAAGGAAAATTTATACTTGCTGCTCAATGTTTTGTATCCTGACACTGTAAATGTATCACCTTTGAAGATGCAGTTTGCATGCAGCTCCAGATGTGGCTGTGGTTTCAAATGTGCCATCAATTTCATGTTTGCAAATTACATTGCAAGTTGTTCTTGAGCTAGTTACAAAGATCCATGCGTTGTATCTGTGTAGAGGAATCCAAATAGTGGTGATTGCTCTTTGAAGTATCTGGCAGCTTGTTGGTATTTCGCCATCCTGTTTGAGTAACTGCATTTCACATACCATATGCTTTCATTAGAGCTGTAGTCATACAGCGGCTGACGTATGTTGCAGAGATATTCTCCATTTAGATCAGTGCAAGCGTTGAATTCATGAGTAGAGAGTGGCATGTATTTATCCTGATGACTTGTTACCATCAAATAACTTGAGGACGGCTGAATATACACATACTTTCTTTGATGTAGCGTGGGCACCGGTATTATGTTATATAAGATATATCGGGTTCTCTGTACCAACGGGATTTTAACCTCGAAGATTAAGATTTCCTGAATTTTTATGGTTTTGACCGTGGTGGCTCATCTCTATTACGAAATGGTATGTCTTGGCTTGGTTTGAGATTATCGACTATCTGTCTGGTTTGCTCCTGAAGTTGGTGTGATGTTAATATGAGTGGACTAAGTTTGCCTTGGTGTACTTCCGTTATGGTATCGATTACTGCTGATTGGAATGTGCGGAGTTTCATCATTTCCAACATTGTATGAAGAGCAATGTCAGTGAATTCTTCGTGAAATATGAGGTCTGTTATTATTTGTTTAAGAGCTTCGAATCTTTGATTTGTTTCTTCGTGGTCGTGCTTGATGATGTTCACTGTCGTTTCTATTATAGATATCTGTTGCTGTAAAAGTTTCTGGTGATGTTGTTGGTTTAGATTAAGATTTGCTATGCTTTCTTTGTAGAAATTTCCGGCACGTTGATCAAGTACGCCAAATAGCTCATTGGCTATGGTACCAACGAAGTCAAACGGTGATATTTTTTGGCGGGCTCTTTCATTTCTTCCCAACATATTCAGTATTTCGTTTTGCTCTTCTAATTCATTTAGCTGCCGAGTGGATTTTTCCAGATGGTTGAGCTCGGTCCAATATACTGTTCGATTGAAGTATGTTATTAGTTTCCATTCTCCATTGATTAAACTGCCTTGACCAATTTTGTCAAAGTAGATGCCCGGATGAGACGAGAACTTGGATATGTTGTAACTGGATGTTGTTTCTGATACCACCATTCCTAATATACAGAATATTGACAGCATGTACAGCAAGAGATTTGATTTTGTGCTTGCTCTGGTTACTCGTCTCTGTGGTGAGTTTTGTGTTTCCTTCTGGTTTGAAACATCTGTGACCATACCGTGTTGATCTGTCGCTTTATAGAGAGCATTTCCCGGGCCACGTATTGAAACTACGCGAACCAATCCGTCTGGTCCCGGGTGTGTTTCAACAATTCTACCTCTTACCCATTTTGTGGGAGGTAGATTGTCTTCAATTAAAAGCACAATATTGCCCACTTGTATTTGTGGCCTTGATTGTAGCCATTTTGGTCGCTGTTGTAGTCTTCGCAAATATACGTTACTCCATTTTTTCCAAAAATCTTGTTTCAGCTTTTGTAGCATCTGCCATCTTGACAAACGATGTATGTTTGAATCTGCTAGATTTTCTTCCGGCACTGCAGTTAGTGATGAGCCGATTATAAAATGGCCAGGTGCTAGAACTTCAAGGTCTGCTATATCATTGGACATTGGACATATTGGCCTTGAATTTAGAATGGCCTCTATTTGATTTAACAGTGTTGTTAATTCTTCATAGGTGAGCGTTGCATTTCCCATGATCTTTTTTAGGTGGGTCTTCACTGATGGTGTCAAACCAGCTTCCCATAGCCCACCAAAATGGAATGATGCAGGTGGTTGAAAATGCCAAGTTATTCCCTCTGTTGCTAATTGTTGAGCGACAATATCGCTGAAGTTTGCTGTTTTTTTGTATCCTTTTTAGCTGATTATTACCTCTGAGTACATAATCCACGCCTGGATGTGAACCTTTTAAGGGCCGCAATAAATGCTTCTGTGGTGAGATCCGTTACTGCTTGTACATGTATTGCTTTGGTTGATAAGCAAATGAAGATTGCAATGTATGCCTTGTAAGTTTTACCTCCTCTGCCTTTGGTTGTTTTTATTTGCACGGGACCTGCATAATCCACTCCGGTATGCGTAAATGGTCTTGTTGGCTGAACTCGTGCGTATGGTAGGTTTCCCATCAACTGGTTACTTCCTGGCTTGATTTTAAATCTGTGGCATACAATGCATTTTAAAATTACTGATTTAGTTGTCGTTCTGCCTCTTATAATCCAATACTTTTTCCGGATGAAAGAGAGGGTGAGTTCGATCCCGCCATGCATCATTTTCAAATGTGCATGATTGATTAAGCTTTTACTCAATTGGTGGTGGGCAGAAAGTATGGCTGGATGTTTCTTCTACTCGTAGAATTCCCTCTGGATCCAGAAATGGATTTAATGACAATAACTTGCTTTTCTTATCTATTGGATTGTTTTTCATTAGCTGAGTTATTTCCGCCTTGTAATAATTTCGTTGTGTTTGCTTCACGATAATCTTCTCAGCCTCATTTAGATCATAGTTGTTGACCTTGATTTTTCTGCACCTTTTTATAAAATTTATTGCAGTTCTAACAATCCGTTTTAGTTTAGTGAAACTGGATATTTTATTTATTAAATGAACTATCCTGTCATCATCCTCTGTGATGGTAGTGAAGTTGATATTTTTTAGTTCTGTTGGTTGTTGTTTTTCTGGTTCAAAATAGTTTTGTATGTTTGGCGGGTATTCGTGCTTGTTTTTGAGCCAATGTGGTCCTGACCACCAGAACTTATGATTTATCAGTTCATCAACCGTTATTCCGCGGCTCGCGCAATCAGCTGGGTTGTCGCCTGATTTGATGTAAAATTCCTAATCTCCGATACTCTGTTGGCAACATAAGTTTTATATTTCTGAATATCTCCTTGTATCCATGACAGCACTATGGTTGAATCGGTCCATGCGATAGTTGTTGCTTGCTGTATTTCTAATGCTTGTTTTACTTCATTAAGTAATTTAGCCAGTAAAAGAGTGCCATTTAGTTCCAGCCTTGGTAATGTTACTTTTGATTTCGTCGGCGCGACTCTTGTTTTGGCTGCTATAAGGTTGATGCTCACTTCATTTTCTTTATTGATTACTTTTAGGTAGACGCAGGCGGCATAGGCTTGTTCTGAAGCATCGCTGAAGCCGTGAACCTCAATCTATGATTCAGGTGTGTAATTTATCCATCTTGGAACTTTTATGTCACTGAGAAGCTGTAGTTTGTCTTTAAAGTTTAACCATTGTTGACCTATGGCTTCAGGAACCGGTTCATCCCATGTGAGACCCATGAGCCACATTTTTTGTAAAATTATCTTTGATGTTATTATTACTGGTGCTAGCCATCCTAATCGATCAAATAGCTTAGCAGTCGTGGAGAGAATAATTCGCTTCGTCAACTTGCCACTTGGAATTGGTACGTTTATATTAAACTCAAATACATCAGCTTTAGGCTTCCAAAAAAGTCCAAGGGCTTTTATGCTTTTATCGATTTCAATTTTATGTGATTCTGTTAGTTCTCTGTCGGCTACGTTGATTAAGAGCTGTGTTTGGTTGCTTGCCCATTTTCTTAAATTAAAGCCTCCTTTTTGAAGTAGTTCCGTTAGTTGGATTTGAATGGCTGATGCTTCTTTGATAGTGTCACAGCCTGTCATGAGATCATCGACGTTGCTGATTTAAAGTTTTTACTGCAAGATAAGTGGCAGCTGCTGTTCCGTATGTTACAGTGTTAAGTTGGTACTCTTGAATCTTTTCTGAAAAGGAGTTTCGCCACAAAATTCATTGAAAGTTTCTATCTTCCTTGTTTATCCAAATCTGCCGAAACATTTTCTCTATGTCGGCTGTGAAGACATATTTGTGCTTTCGCCATCTCATTACGATATGTTACAGGTCTGGTTGAATTTTGGGACCAACATGCATTACATCATTTAATGACCGGCCGTTGGTTATTTTGGCGGACGCGTCAAAAACTACTCTTAACTTTGTTGTGGTACTTGATGGCTTGAGGACCGCATGATGGGGCATGTAATATTTTCCGTCGTTCAATTCTGTTGGTTAAATTTTCTTCATATGTCCGAGATATTCATATTCTTGTATGAATTCTTTGTATTGTGTGGCTAATTCGTTGTTCTTCATGAGTTGCCTTTCTAGTTGGAGAAATCTTGCTGTTACCATCTTTTTGGAATCTCCTAGGTCTGCCTGTTGTTGGAACGGAATTTTAAGAGTGTATCTACCGTGTGATTCTCTTTTTGTGGGAGTTTCGAAAATGTTGTTCACATTCTTCTTCATCAGTAGTATGTTTTCTCGGCGGAAGTAGTTCCTCTATTTCCCAAAATTTCTTAAGGATTTTCTCAATTTCATCAGCTGTATTTTCCTTTCTTGTGATTGCTACGGTTTTAGTTAACGGCTCGTCTGTTGAGTGTGAATTATTAGATCTTCCTAATATTATCCACCCAAACCTTGTACGTTGATCAATTGGTTGTTGATTGTTTATTTTTATTATATCCGGTAATACTATATCGGCATAGTAATCTGCACCAATAAGTAAGTCTATCGGTGCTGACGTATGGAAGCTAGGATCGGCCAACTGAGGTAGATTTTTCCAAGTCTGGCTTGTTATTGTTCTCCGTGGTTGGTTGTCTGTAATTTTATTCACTACGTAAGCTTCTATTTCCAGGGTTTACCTCGATTGAAATTGAGGCATAATTGATAGTTTAGCAGCCTTTTAGATTATTTCTTTGTTGTTTGCGCAAATGCCAGTGACTTGCAATTCTGTGCTACACGTTTTTGTTTGTAGTCTGTTTACTGCGTTTGAAGTGATGAACGTGGCTTGTGAGCAAGGATCTATAATGGCACGTAAATGACAATCTTGCCCATTCTTAGTTGTTGCCCTTACAAGTGCGGTTGGTAAGAGAATGTACGCGTCATTTGTACTAGCGTTTAATGTAGTATTGCTGTTGTTTGCTAATCCGGGTTTGGTTGTTATTGATCCAATCATCTTATTGTGTAGTAGCTGGTGATGCCGTCCTTTGCATTGTTGACATGATGTATTAGCCTTACATTCGGCTAACGCGTGGTCGCTTTTAAGACACCTTCTACATAGTTGCAATAATGATCACCAGCTGATTTTTGTCAAGAATGTTCTTTGCTTTAAATTTAGGACAATCTGCAAGGTGATAGCTTTGGTTGCATACAATGCAGGCTTTGGTTGGACTCGTTGTCAATAGAGATGTTTTTGTAGTAGTTGCTGGTTTATGAAAGTTTGAATTCTCGATAAACTGCTTCTGCATGAAATTTTTAAGAGTTTGAATTTCTCTTGGATTCTATAGTGACATCCCGTATGCTATCAGGGATTCGTGATCCAGTTTTTTGGTCAATACGTATATCACTATTTGATCCCAAGAATCAGTGTTGATTCCTAGGTGCTTGATTGCATGTAAACATTCTCTGGTCGTGTCGTATAATCCTCTTATGGCTGGTGCGGATTCGGTATTTATTGTTGGTTGTGCCATCAAGGTATGAATGTATTTGTTTACGTTCATCCTGCGATTATCGTATCTTGTTTTGATTATGTCCCATGCGGGTTCATAGTTTTCTCCCACGGATGGCAGGTGATTTATCAGCCTAGCTGCTTGACCTCCAATGTAGGTCTTTAGATAATTAATCTTGTGTGTGTTGTTAAGTGCTTGATTGTTGTGCACTAATTGTTCAAAGACGTCATGAAATGCCATCCATTTCATGTATTCTCCATTAAAGTGGGGTATTTGTATTTCGGGAAGCTTAATTTCTGCCGGTCCATTACTGCCGGCTTTGTATTGTTTGTTCTTCAGGATCACCTCTACTACTCTTTCGTCATACGCTTTTCGTATTGTGTCGTAGTATTCATCTATGAAGTATTTTGTTGTTGTTTCATCATCCTCAGTCGCCTCCAGGCATATGTTGTGAAGATCTGATACTTGATTCATCATTCTCTCGATGTGAGTTAATGATAAATTCAATGATGCTTCAGCTTCTCCTTGTTCCAATTTGTTTTTTGTGGACCTTATCTCTTTGTATAAGCTCCTCATTTTGATGTCTTGTTGTTTTAATTGTTGTTTGAATTTTGGCGATTGTCTGAATTCAAGGTTTGACTCAACCTTTGACGTCTCGGGTAATGGACTATGCCTGAATTCGCTTGGTGATGCCTCTGTGTCAGTGTTGTTGATCTCTACAGATGGGGTGATGCTGAGTTCTTTAAAATTGATTGTTGCATCTGCTGTTGGAAGTGGTGTGGATGGCAGCCCCGAATCGTTTAGGCGTTGTCGCATTTCCTCAATAGTTTTTTGGTAATTATATGCCACGTTTTGCCTATCCTTGTAGTACTGATCTATTGACTTCAGTGGGGGTTAAAATTCTCTTATTAAATTGTCGTCATCGATGTATCCTTTGTATAGCTTCTTCAAAGCTGTTATTTTTTTTCCAGATATGTTTTCGTTTTTCGTGTTGCTCCATCTTTTTTATAGTTTGTGATGAGCTGCTCTATTTCTTCTGTCTTTTGCTTTTGTTTCTGCAATAGTTGTTCTATGCCTATAGTTGTAATTGACTAAGTTGCGGCTAGTTAGTGGAACAACGAGTGTCTGCTTCACGGTGCAGTTGTTTGGATATCCGCCGGTTGTTGCTTGACGTATTTGATAAATATCTCGCCGGTTGTTGTTTGGCGTATTTGGTTGTTGCCAGTTTTAATGGCTCGAAGGACCAATGTTAATATAGCAAATACTGTGCTTAGGTTGTAAGGCTAAGCGTTTGCTTGATTAGCGAATTTATCTAATTAAATTACCGCTGGTAGGATTTAATTAGACGGAGAATTAGAAACTACACTATTCTCTATTTTAACAGATAAGCCCTGTTCACAGATGAAGTGAACAAAGCTTTTGATTTTAAAATAATTTATTGTCACCCGCAATACGTAGAAAAATGATAAGTTGAGGAAAAAAACATAACCACAATGTCACATTCCTCGAAGGCATTTGAAAAATAAACCAAAACAAAAAAACATATTTATAGTGGATTAGGTCTCATAAAAAATTTTGATGCTGGTAAAATGGGAAAGATACCATTTACTGTTTTTTTTGTTTTTGCTTATTCCATTTGCTGTTGCGTTTTTTATACAATGTACAAAATATGTTCCTTTCAAAATGAAAGACGTCAATATGGTCGCGACTAATTAAAGTGTACAGATGTTGTATCCTTTATTTGGCGCTCCAATCCCTATGAGGATTTAAAAAATACGAGCTTATTTATAAAATGTATACAAACCAGATTTCTCCGTATTTATTTACACATAAATTATACCAATCATTTTTTGTTGTTGTTGTTGTTGTTGGTTTTGATATAAAGCAAAACTTTTGAAAGTTGAAAATGTTAAACAAAGTAAAAAAATTGGAATAAATTATTAAGTTCGAATACTTGGATATATGTAAAGCGGATGCAATTAGATCATGTACTTGTCGTATAACAAAAAAAGTTCGTTTCTTCGTTAATAGTTTAAAGGCAGTGGCAAAACTTTTTCATATAAAATTGCAAATTGTTACGATAAAATGTGGTTACATTTTTTTTTTTTTTGCGGATGCTGGACATTGGAGACGTGACATGTTGTAAACTAATTAAAAAAGTTGAAAAAACAAAATTATTTATTGTTTTGTTTGTTGGGATGTTGAAGAACTCGAAAGAAGAACCTCATTAAAGTCTCGAATATATAAGTATACTTTGGAAGTATTAGTAGTATTAGTATCCAAGCCATTGAGCTTGGATGTTTCTTTAAACAAAATCACTAAGAAATGTTCGAATTCTTACAGTAATTTACTCGTCCACAGTAGAACATTTTGATTTGTTTTAGAAGTAAAATAATACTGATTGTGTTTTTTTTTTGTAAACTATTAAATTAAAATGAATGCTAATAACGTTGGTGAAAAAAGTTGCTGTTTATGCAATTCTAGATTTTTGAACTAGCTGTGGTCACAAATCATAATGGCCTAAGACTGTCAAATTTACATTTGTTCAGGAAAAAGTTTTTAAAATTAAGAGTGGTTTAGAATCGTATGAGTTTTTTGAATTCTTGCTTTTATAAATGACTAGCTGACTGTGGCCGCTACGCGTGTCCAATCTACTTATCAGTAACTGTATAAAAAAAAGAATTATTTAGATAGGCAGCCAAGCTAGAACAACATATAATTGGCCGTGAGAAAAACATTCTTTCCTCAAATCTACTCCTACATATTTGTATGTTTGTCCTTGTGACTTATTAATTGTAATTGCAAATGAAATTTTTACAGGAAATTGTAATCGTTTAAAGGAAAAGGGTAAATCTGTGGATATCATGGGAATGCGAGGTATGTGAGCCAATTGTCCAGATGCTGGGCCTGTGATGATGGTAGCTTCGATGACGTTGTTTCTCAACGATTTGACTTGCAGTCTTGTCCCATTACATAGATTTGGAGGATTCAGTTTCCGCAATAAAATAATTGGTATTCCAACTTTCATTTTAAGGCAATGTGGTGGAAACCCTGAAGGATTTAGACTGTTCAAAAACTCTTGTGGATAGTGAACCGTGTCTGCTGTATTTATACCAGTGTCTATCGCGGAATATATTTTGAAGTCACCAAATACTTTTTTTTAAATTTCATCGTTTATTTCGTCAACAGAAGAATTTCGTGCAGATACGCTAGCCCTTTCGCACATCCAAGTGTAATCTTTTTCGAATATATTGTCTATGCCAGGATAAATGTTTAATATCAACTCATTAAGAGTTGTTACAGTCTTTCCTAACTCGCTGCCAATTAGTCCATTTTGTTCAGGTAATTTGCCATCGCCTAATTTTAATAATTGACCCGAAAAATTATAGCCACCACCTCCCAAATGAGCTCTCATATTTGTCTTTAATGTAACGGTTTGAATTGAACTCCACAGAGGTGAGGATTTTAAACACGCTTTAATAATGTTCGCTCTTGTTCCTTTGGGGATTACAGGCAATGTTTGGCGAAAGTCTCCAGCAAAGACCAAGGTGACACCCCCCATTGCTTTTCCTGAATTTCTAATGTCCTTAAGAGTTCTGTTTACAGCTTCAATGTGCGATCGATGGCTCATTGTACACTCATCCCACATAATTAGAGCAACTTCTTGGAGGACTTTTCCTAGTGGCCCATTTTTGCGAATTGCACATACTGTTTCTCGGTGGAAAGAAACATTTAGAGGCAATTTAAAAGTAGAATGGGCGGTTTTTCCGCCGCTGAGCAGTGTAGCTGCTAGTCCAGATGAAGCAACTGCGACAGCGATTTTACCTGTTGATCTAACTTTAGCCAAAATTAAGTTGATTAAGAATGTTTTCTCTGTTCCACCAGGAGCGTCGATCAACAATATTTTGCCTTCGTTATTTCTCACGCTATTTATTATTTTATCATATGCATGTCGCTGGTCAGATACTAATTTTGTAACATTAATTGATATGAAGTCACTCAATTGGTTGACATCGTATGGGCGTCTCAGTGTCGCTTCTAAAGGATCAATTGATTGACCCTCCCGATTCGGCGAGGGAAGACCAAAATCTGCCAAATTTTTCCCACTTAGCTCAAATAATAAATTTTCAATTTTTATGAGGCCCTCATTTAAAACAATGTCTGAGCAAAGTAAAGTGATATCATTACTTTGTTGCCGCTCCCTTTGACGAATGTCTTCACAAAGGTCTTCTCGAAAAGTTTGCCATAATTGAAGAGGATCAGACGGTTGGCAAAATAATAAAATGATCACGAATAATTCTCTTAATTTTAAAGGTGATTTGGAAACGACTGCATCTGCTAACGTATGATTCCATTGTTCGTCATCTTCAAGTAGACCAAGTTCTTTGCAAGCTGCTTAATAAGTATACATTACTTGTCCATTGACTGTCTGTAAGCTTTCAAAAGAAGTTGGTCCACGGACATATTGCAACAGCATCCTTAGGTGAAAACATTCCGATTGGTTAGGATGGATACTGTACATTCTGCCAAGCGCAAAGTCTTTTTTAATGCCGGGGTGTCCTTCGACGTCTTCTCCACGTTTCCTTCGCGAGAACTTGTTATTCGCCCAGGTGTAATATTGTGGCAATTCATTGTATAATAAGGTTTTCGCGAAGTGATCATTATAATTCAAAAAATGCCGTAAGTGTTGTTGAGGGTGGATTTTCGAATCTTTGTTAGAGATTGTGTGCCATAAAATACACCCTTTGTCCGTTTTCTAAATGGATTGCCAAATGTATAACCGTTGGATATCTTTGGTGGATGTGAAATTCTAGAAGTCTCCCAACAGCCTCTGATGTACTTATAATAAACAATTATTTAAGTAATTATTCATCTAAATTCTGTGTGTCGTTTGTTATTACCTTTTTAGCAATGATTTTAATGGGTCTGGTGGTAATTCGAAATGAGGCAACGAAACTTTTCCGTTCGAACAGCACATGCCAGGCGTTTCGTTGTTGTATTTCATTGCTTTGCAATATAGGAACACACTTTGTTCATTATTCCAATTTCAACGAATAAATGTGAATGGTAATCAACTTCCGAATCGTACTGAAATGCAATGTGTTCAAAGGAAACGATTTGTTGTTCTCTGTTCTGAATAACTCTTGCACGATCACTTGCACGACGTTGTTGCCGGTGTTCGACTGTTTCTCTGGATCGTGATTATGCAGTTTGCACTCGATAAGTTTGCCGACGTGCTGCACGGTGCTCATCTTGTTCGTTGGCTCGTAACGTTTGATAGCGTGTCACTCAAACATTTCGAATGTGACTTTTGATATTCGTCATATAAGGCTGTGTTTTAAAAATTTTCGCACAAATATCAATTTGGAATTTTGCAGTCTTAAAAATTATTTCACTTGGTGCGTGAAGCGAGCCAAAATTAGTATTATTTGAGTAGTTTTTATATATTAAAAAGCGTTCACTTTTACCTTCTAAAATATCTTCAGATTTGATTAACAAGTCTTCGTACTGAATGTCTGCCTCTACAATTACTAAATTCGTGTCCCCGCCTATTATCGGTACACTCTCATAACATAACATTGGTAACATTTCGTCTATATCCATTTCACAATATAGTGAAAGCCGAATTTTCTAATAATTTGATTGTCATTATTTTTGCCACTGTATGATTAAATTCATAAATCGATCGATTGGTACTGCAACCACCTCGTTGTCTAATAATGCCGAACAAGTTTTCCAAACGATCTTGATTTAATTGAGCGGTTAAAATAAAATTTATTTCAAAATTAGAATGTTGTAAATTGTCAATTAGAGATAAAATCCCATTTATAGATTGTAGACAGTAGACAGTTTTGTTTGTTTGTGGTGTAATTACAGAAAAATAATTTATCATTGTTTTGATATTTCCATAAACTTGGTTTTCAATTTTTAAACCGCATTTGTGAGGGTTTCGGTCGAATAAAACTTTACTGTTAAGATTGTCAAAAAGTCTATCTATTTTTTTCAATAAAATTAGCAGTTGCTGACGCAAAAGGTTTAGTGTCTGTTGAAAAATTGTTAAAATCGGACATAGTTCTTACCCCTGCTGCCACTGTTCGGCTAAATATTTGTGTCGCAAATTTCATTCGCATTTTTTCAAAAGAATTTGGATAAATATGACGATTGGTTAACTTGGGACACAACTTTGTGATTCTCCATTTCTCCGCTTCGAATAGTTCTTGCACGACCTTTCATGACACAATTCCATCAGGGTATCGATTTTGGTCGCAAAATGAGGATTGAGGATTGAGAATTTTGTATATGTACACGGCGTATAATATACATTTTGCTATTGTGTGCCGTCAAATATTTTTATTGTATTAGTGTGTTTTCTCATGATGGTAAGTATCAAAAATGAGCTAAGCGGGTGAAATCGGTTCAACTTTTTTCTTGCTTCCGCTCGCCTTGAGTTATTTTTCCCTACCTTTTAACATGAGGAATTCATGTTTTTCTATCTATTGTTGTTGTAAACGAGACATTCATTTTACTTCGTTACCAAAAACAATATACGCAATCAATTGCTCGTGGTGATCTTCAATATAAAAAACAAAAAGCAGCATAAATAAATGTTTTTTAATTTTTACATTCTTCGTCGACCACATTCATAATATTTTTAACTTTTTTTTTTTTTTTTGAGTAATGTGAGAATAAACATTTGAAAAATCAAAAAAAAACAATTCAGTGTTATCTCATGCGCACGAAAGGAATGTTGTACATATTTTTATTTCCAGTAATTTTCTGCAAAATTTAAAACTAATAAAATTGTTAATTAAATAATGATTTAAAGATAAATAAATATTAACTAAAAATGGAAAATAAGTCAGATAAATATTAATAAACTATAATTTTATTAATAATTTAAAATGATGAAAAATCACACGACGTACATCCAACCTTTCCTGTGCTTGAATTAACACTAAGCCAAAATAACTAATTTACTTCTTATTTTTTCCACATTATATTTTATATCCCTCTTTTTCGTGTCATTTTATCTCTCTTATTTGCATCATGTTAAACAAAAAACTTAAAAAAACGCCCATTAGACACTGTCAAATGTGCGTATTTTTTAGTTTTTTGTTTAATATAACATGGCATAAGGTTTCTTTGTTTAACATCGGATAAGAGGGATAATGTGAAAAATATAAGAAGTAAATTAGTGATTTTAACTTTTAGTGTTGATCCAAGCGCAGGAAAGGGAGTATGTACGTCGTGTAATTTTTCTAACTTAAAATTATTAATAAAATTATAGTTTATAAATATTTTTCTGACTTATTTGCCTTTTTTAATTAATATTTATTTATCTTTAAATCATTATTCAAGTAACAATTTTATTAGTTTTAAATTTTGCAGAAAATTACTGGAAATAAAAATATGTACAACCTTTCGTACGCATGAGATGACACTGAATTGTTTTTTTTTATATTTCAAATGTTTATTCTCTGTTTTTCTCTATTCTTTGGACACCAATACAGTTTACCAATACTTTTGCCTTCCGGTAATACTCAACTCAATCCTCAAATTGCGACCAAAATCGCTGTCCAGGTGTTTTTAAATTACTACTAATAAATGTATTTCTGACGGATTTAATCAAATGCGGCACATCATATAAAAAATGGCATTCTTTACACACATTAAGCATGCTGTAGCATTTCCCGTTGTTTGGCCACTGATCGCAAACTCCTGCAACCGTAGTTAGGCCAATTCTCTGCAACACCGCTAAGGTATCGAACAAAATTTCTTTTAAATTTGCACTATAAATATTATTTTCACTTGCATGGTAAGAAATTATATATTTAAACTGTTGTATAAGTCCGCGAATTAGAAATACTGTTACATACTTGGCAATATTCTGTGTGTTCTTGTTCTTGTTTTATTTATTTGTACTCCAAATCAGGTCTAATAGACATTTCGTTAAACATTAGAATTACTATCTTTCACTATTGCTTAATTAATCTACTTTCTCCTTAAGTCCTACCAAAATACAATCATTGAAACCTGGTTTTAAGTTTTTGATAGGGGCCCAACGACACAACGAAGATTTGGAAGCAGGTCGGATATTTAAAATAAATTTTTTTGTGCAATATTCCTCTGTTCTTGCGGCCACTGCTTCTTTCTATCGATCAATATTTTCACAAATTCCTTAGCATTTGCACTTATTTTTGGTAATCTTTCAATTGCTCTACAATGGAATGAATTTTTAAATTGAGTTAAACAATTTTTACAAGAAGGTCCAGGCTGCTCCGCGGATGAATCTAATTTTCTGGGGTAAGATCGACTGAGAAATCTAGCGAACTACAAGTGGTAATGCCTTGATATCGAAACGGGACTTCATTATCGACCTTTAAATCAGGATAAGTGAGGTAAAATTCCGACACAGCGTTTTTCTTCAATCTTCTTTTTCCGACGACTTTGGGATCGAAATGTTTTTCACATATAGTTAACCGTTTGGGTAAATTCCAATGTTGTAAACTGCACCTAGTAATCCATACATCAAACATATTTTTGTCAGATGGAAATAAAAAAAACTTTCTTTTCGGGTTTCCTCTACGTGATGCTGTGCATGACTTAACAGCACATAATATGCCAGAATTTCGATTCTCCATCTTTAAAATCAATTACAGCAATAAATATCATAAAACCGTTAAAAAACTAAACACCAATGTTTCTTCTAACAGGAAAACACCAACATTAATGTGAAAAGGATGAATAGAAAACAAAACCAAAATTGAACACTTTATCTAAGAAGGGAAAGTACTTACCGATTTTTAATAAGGTTGTACATGTACTATAATTATTGATAATTATTATAATAACTAAACACATGGAATGATTGCAGCAATACACACAGATAATTGAATAATTAAGTATGTACACATTAAAGGTTGATTCACCACATTTGTCCATTGAGCTCGTCAAGAAAATGACAACTTGACGGAGTTAAAAACCGAGTTAAAAGTATGATATCTCACAGCACACAAAAGAGAGATATCATATTTTTAACTCGGTTTTTAACTCCGTCAAGTTGTCATTTTCTTGACGAGCTCAATGGCCAATCTGGTGAATCAACCTTTAAACACAAAACGTAAAAAACACTTGTACTCGGAGCAAAATTCTTTATATTGGTTACAAATAACAGCTAACTTCTTAGTTAGCTTCTTAGTTAAGTTAAAATTTAAACAAAACAACCGTTATCGAAATTCAATTACGATTTAAAGTAAACCAAAAACTGTTTCCTGCTTGCCATCGGTCATGTTTATATACCAGTTTGATACTGCTCTCGAAATTTCCTTTATTCCCATAATTACATCTGGAAATATCGTTTACGGCTGGTCATAATCATCAAAATTCATTATTGTCGACAGGCCGTGTGTATGTATTTGTGTTGTTGTTTTCATTTTATTCGCCAAACACTAAACCACGCGCCTCCCTTTGTACGCTATATCTCGGGGACGTTCTTGTTTTTACTAGATCGATTTGTGCGTTGCTGTACATACATTTTTTGATGTCCACATAGGCCAAAAACAAGGACTACGACGAGCATTGAACCATCGATCTTTATCTTCATACTATGCGCCAACCGTCTGAGCTATCGCTATTCATAGCGTGAACGTGTTGTATGATGGCCATAATCGTCACAATATAAAATATAAAATATAAAACGAATTTGATAAGCATTCTATTAGCCTGCATAAGATTACAAATAACTCGATGAATATTTGCATTTGGTAATTAAAATTACAATAATTATGGAAACCAATCATTTCAAGGATATTTTTGGTAATGTAAATATTCTTCATGTTATTTGTAAAACACATCAAAATTCTTTACTGTACTAGTTGATTAGCAATACTATACGTTTTAATTATATGTTTATTTGAAAATAAGGGTTATGATTTGAACACTTTGTATTTAAAAAAGTATCCTAGAATAAGGACATTGAAAGCAGCAATAAAAAATTTTTAAACAATTAGATTAATACTTCCAAAGTTTCATAAATCCTTATAAATTTGAGATAAAATCTAAAATAATTTTCTTAAGTTAAGATTACGAGAGAAATTTCTTCAACCCCCCAATAAATATAATAAAATATAATTTTGTGTTAATTTTTTAAATTACTTTGCAACATGTCACATTCACATCTCCAATGTCCAGCATCCGTTAAATATCAAATTAAGTCACATTTTATCGTTATATTCTACAGTTTTACTTGTAAAAACTTTTCCCATTGCTTTAAAATATTAACTAGGAAATCAACTTTTTTTGTTATACCATTAGCACTTTGTAATTTATTCATTTTTTTAGCTTTTTGCTTTGCTTCATTTTTCCAACTTTCAAACGTTTTTCTTTCTTTCAACAAAAACAAACAGTTATTGGTGGAGTCTGTGTATATATAAATACATACAGACAAATCTGGTTTACGCGTATACATTTTATACATAATTCCATATTTAACCTATATTTTTGTGAGCAATCGCAGTGACCGACTGTGTTTTTTATGTCGATGATTTAAAGTTGCAGAAGTGGTCTGCAAACCAATTTGTTTTGATAAAGCACTTTTCCCAAGAACGGGAAATTTGTGAACGAGAATATAACAGTGACGTTAAAACTGTGTTAACTGATATATTCTCAAGCTTCAAATAAACCTACAAAACTCGTCACTCATCACAACACTACAATTGTTGTCCGAGGCCCCACGATTAATCGATCAATGATAAGAATTAATTTGTTGTCAAAATTAAAAAAAAAAATGCCAATCACCACACACAGTGAATAAAAGTCATAATAAATCAATTCCTAATTCAAATTCGTCGGGAAACCCAAAGTAGTTCCACAGGTTGAAATTCCGAAATGAATTGAAGGTTCTCGAAGAATTGAAAATATCATGGCGGCCGAATACTGTATCAAATAATGCGTACGCTGCGGTTTTGTATTCAAGTAAGTTATCTAATCCTAAGTTACCTACCCAAGTTATTGAAAACAATTACCAAACAATTACGAAAACAATTGCCAAAGCTGTCCTATATTCTATTGTCGAAAATGGCCTCGTTCGCTTAAGCCTTATAATCTCCGCATTGAGTAGTAGGGTGATTTATAATCGATCATAATTTACTAATTACTCGACAACGTATTCATCTATTGACTATGAGCGTGTAAATATGCTTTTAGCCTATGAATCATGGTCTAACGTTTTTGAGTCTGTGTAGTCAAGGTTAAATCCAAACATGACCATGAATAATTTTCATATACTTACATCTTTGCAAGCAAAAACACAAAGTAGATAAACTTCTTCAGAAACATCTCAATAATTCTAATTTTCAATCCAAAATTGTTTGTGCTCTGCAAATTATAAATTTGTATGATGTGGATTAACACCCAAATATTTAACAGATTCTTAAAATTTTAGTTCAATACCATATCTAATCTAAATGAGAGGAGAAAATCGTGACTTTAGTTTTACTTAAATTGTAGTAAAACTAAAGTCACGTATCCTATTTAATTTTTAATTAGCTCTAATTGCTTTAATTTTAGTTAGGTCTTTCTAAATGTACGTAATTCAGATAAACAGTGTCATAAGCATATAGGAAAACTATTACTTTCAAAATATAAGAAGGTTAGGCCACACCACAATTCATTTCAACAACGCTACTGCTGATGTCTTCTATAATAACTTGTTATTTCCTTCGATATATACAATCACTGAATAATTTGTATGCTGATCCTTCACGGTTAGCACGTTTAGCGCTTTAGTGAGGTCCAAAAATACAGCACCAACTAAAAAAAACCTTTATTAATTTGCTCCGTATCAGTCTAATAATATTAACCACTGCCGAATTCGAAATATGTCTAGTTTCTATTCAGGTGATTTAAAATTCGTACAAAAATGATATTAATAAGGATCTGAATTTAATCAGAAATTCCGAATTTTCTGTTTTGTTAGATTCGCCTAATATTTTAAATAAAGAAATCATAAAATACATTAAGCGCCAACAGAGAGTTGCATAAATAAAGAATTCCGCTTGTTTCTGTATATTTTTAAGATTCACTGACGTTCAACATTAAAATTACCCTTATCGGCCTTCAACACGTGCACATGTTGGGATTGTCACAAAAATCATTTAGCTTTTTGATTTATTTTTATCAAGTTAAGATAAGATAAGATAAGATAAGATTTGTACAACGCAGGGCAGCTGTTAAGCTGGTTACCTATAGCATACTTCATGCTAAGTATGCCCATGTCAAATGATCACAGATTTATTCGAGCAACGCGGCAACTGAGTTATTTGAGCACATGCAACTACTGCTGCTTCATTCGATTATCACCTAATTATTCGACGAAATCTGTTACATAAGACACGATTCGGTGTCCGAACTGACTAGGAATCCTGAACCTGCGAGGGTCTCTAATACTACTGGATAAGGATTTATTAAATGTTTTAACTTATAGAAGAACCTACTTGAGCAAACTGTCGTATATCCACATTACAGCTCGGTGTTTTGTTCTCACAAGTGCACCATAACCCTTTAAAAGACCCTTGTTAGTAAAGAATTATTATATTATTAAAGTTAGTTGGTTAGTTGGGACACTTCTATTGTCAATCTTCCTTCCACTCACCATAAAGATGAGGAGGGTACTTCGCCCAAATAATTGCTTATGATTATTTGTTACATCCTTCTTCTGGTTTTCGCCTTTAGAATCAATGAAATCCACGAACATTCTTATGACCCCGAACACTTACCCCATGATCATCATCCTTAAACCCTGTTTCAGTTACATGTCAAGTTTTGTTCTAATTTTGAGAAAATCATAATCCATTCTACTATATTTTTAAATTTTATTCGTTAACATAAAGATTGCAAGTAATAATACTTACTTTCTTTGCGTCTGTAGCCGGCTTCGCTTTACTTACTCAGATTTCTCTAATCCATTGATATTTATTTAGTTATAAAATTGGCTAACAAAATCTAATCGCGAGAAATTTACGTAATCAAGGCTTATCAGTGGATTAGGACCAAGGAAAACTACAGAAAACCTTGATCAAGAAAGTATTACAATATTAAGTACTACCTATAACGTTATAAACTAATTTAGATTAAAAATAATTAATTCTTCAATCATGCAAAGATTAGCATTAAAATCCTCCTCCAATCATCCCTTGGTTCGGATCTGCAATCTATTTCAACAATGTCAGAAACATCTACTCAGATCATCCTCTCCATAATCCTAATAAATAAAATCTACCAAAATTTAAATTTTCATTAATTCACTCATAAATAGATTAAAATAAAATAATAATTTATATTAAACAAAATAAGAATAATAATATAAAATTCATCAATATGATAATAATCCATTCAGTTTTGGCTGCTCCGATGATCTCGGTTAACATCTAAAACCCCGTCATTCTCACTTGACCAATCCAGACTCGATGAATCCCCTGAAGATGCATCTATCAAATCGTAAATCATTTCCGCTTTTTCTTTTAGCTTCTTTTTGTCTCTTGCGAGCAATTGCCATTCTTCATCAGATACGTTATATTTACTAAAGTCTCTTCTTAGCGATGTATTCCATGTGAAGCATGGACGTCCAATTTTCTTATTATCATGTGTATACCTTATCACCGGATTTAACATATGGCCTCTGTTTCTTCTTAAGACATGACCCCAATAGCAAATGCGATAAACTGTTACCCTCTTTGTAATTATTCTTCCTGATAGTGCCTCTCTTACACTTTTTCTGGACGGTCTGACGGATGAAAATTTTAACATTTCTGAAAGAATTCTTCTTTCATAACGTTTAAGCTTTAATCTATTAGCTTTTGTTAATGTTGCTGCTTTTAAACCGTACGTTAATAGTGGAGCTATGATGGCTTTATACATTTTTATGGCAGTCTCCGAAGGTATTTTATTTTTTCTAATAAATAACGATAAACTTTTGCTCACTCCTAATGCCTTACCACATCTCACTTTCACTGTCTCCTTTCTACTAAGACCGCTCGTAATATGCGTACCCAAATATTTTATAGTTTTTTTTACCTTGATCCACTTTCCTCCTATATTCAGTTCTCGAACATCCTGATAATCTTCTAAGGGAGATCTTATAAGAATCTCCGATTTACTATCATTTATTGTAAGACCTACCGATTCCAATAACGACACGATCTCCTCTACAATATTTGACAGTTGTGACATATTAGTGTGCAATATTGTTATGTCATCAGCATAGGCTAGTAATAACGGCAACACAATGTCCTCATACTGGTTCAATTTAACATATGGTAGCAGTTCTGATAACGTTTGTAACACATTATCCAGAACGATATTAAACAGGTGGGGTGACAGTGGACAACCTTGTTTCATTCCAATATTTTTATCTATCATTTGCATTCTTTGCTGGTACCACATTGCAGATGTTTTCTCCCAAAGACATGTTTTTACAATCCTGTTGATTAAGTGGTGCGGTATATTTCCAAATTTAAGCATACTGGTGACCGATGCCAAATCAACGCTATCAAAAGCCCGACTTATGTCCAAAGACAATACGAAAAGCGTTCTTCCATGTCGCCATTCCTCTTCCATCACTCTTCTTACCACAAACATGTGATCGTCTGTTGATCTATTTTTTAGGAAAGCCGCTTGATATGAACCCAATGTTACCGAGTATTTTAATATTCTATTAAGCAATATCTTGGCATAAATTCTGTATCCTACATCGGTGATTGTGATTCTTCTGAAATCAGATAATGTTCTTGGGTTAGGAATCTTCTTCAGTGGTATTTGAACTGTTTCCATCCACTCATCTGGATTAGAGTTAGTGAGCCAGATTAACTGTAAGGCCCTTACTAACAGATTCCACCCTTCCTCAGGCAAAGAGATTATTAGTTGTAAAGGTATCTGGTCTAACCCAGCTGCCGTTCCTGCCTTCATTCCCTTTACAATATCCAAGATTTCCTCTGCACTTGGTGGCTCCTCCATCGGCCAATAGTCATTTTCTTTTATTATTGGTACTTGGGTACCTCGAGAGTTTTGTAACTCTCGTTCCCACTGCGCTATAGAAATAAAACCGGACGAATTCTGGCTGCTGTCTCGTTTGAATTGTTTCAGAAAATGAAATGTTCTTTTCATTCTTTCCTGGGGTTTATATTGACCGATCTCTGTAAAAAATTGTTGACACTGTTCCAATCTTGCTCTAATATATTGCTGGTTAAGAGTTTGTCTTTTTTGAACCACCACACTTCTTTATTATTATTATTATTATTATTATTACAGTAAAAATGGAGATTCGCCATTTTTTCTTTCTTTTTGCCGTGACTTTTATTACGTGGCTATTCGATTTTTTTATTTTTATTTTAAAAAATAAAATAAATTAAAACTTTTTATTAGTTAAACATGTATATATATTTAGGAACAAATATATAATAAGTTTAAAATAAATTAAAATGTCTTTCTTTTCGTAATAATTATTTAATGAAATTTAGGAGACCGGTTTCGGATTACATCCATCATCAGTCCAATTTTTTAACTACTCTATTTCTCTGTCTATTTTATTTCTTCTCATCAAATAAGTGGCATGTCGAAGGTTTGCTAAACATTTTCTTCTTCTCGGAGTAAGTGTAAGTGGTTTTTTTAAGTGACAATTTGCAGCAGTGCGCATAGCGTTAACTAATAATCGCCAGAGTGCTTCAGATGGTAACCCTTTTGTATCAACTTGAGATATCTCAAATTTCACCACTTCTTGGTACTTGTCTAGGTATACTTTGTCTTTAAGTTGTTCTAAGGACCATTGTTTTGCCGACGTATTTGCTGCTAGTTCATGTGTATTGCCCATTCTATCCGTTATCTCCTCTTGCCTTAAAGTCATTCCTTTCCTCACATCTTTCCAAACTGAACATAAGATTAGTTTATGATCTGATAGTGGCGACCATTTCCCACGTAATTTTCCAATTTTTAAAGAAGATCTCGTTTTCATTAGGATGTGATCTAATTGTGATGTAGTGTGCTTGTTATGCCATGTCACCAGACAAGATCTTCTGCCCCAAGAAGTGCAATTCATCAAAAAATGCTGATTTATAAAATCAAACATTAATTGTCCAATATGGTTAGACTCTGCATGATACAAATTTGGCCCGAGTAGTTTGTGTTCATCTAAGCTCAATTGATCCTTTCCAATATGTGCATTGAAGTCCCCCACAATCAACAACTCCTTGTTTCTCGACATTTTAATAAGTAAATTGGAAAGCTTTGTGAAATATGAATGGGCCCTTTTTGCATTTAGTCCTGGTGGAATATGAACGCATATTACAATGAATTGCTTACTCTCGTTAAGGCATATCGTTGCATAACACATACGCTCCGATATTCCAAAAAATCTTATAATTCGTATGTTGCTGTTCCGTCTAACTAATAATGCAACCCCATTTCTGTTTGATATTCTTCTACTTGTAGTGGTTATTTCTTTGCTATTTCCACTCAAAAACCATCTATAATTGGTGCTTAAAAATTCAGAAGCTACTATATTTGTTTCTTGTATAGCCACAATATCTAACTCATTCTCAATCCAAAATCTGTCTAATTCTTCTCTTTTTTTAAGGTTTGCACAGCCTCTAACATTCATTGTACCCAATCTAATCTTCTTGGGGATGTTATTTAATGTGACACTTTCGTTTAGCGAAGGGAAATTTAACTCGTCCATAAGTCTAAAATTGCTTGAATCTGTGTACACGTTCCTGTATTTGTCAATGATTGGTAAAGTTTGTAATGGCGTTTCTCCAATTTCAATTTATTACTGTACTATAGTGATTATTACTATAGTATAGTCTTAATATCCAATTATAGTCGTCCCCAAATAAGATCGGCATATTATAATCCTGAAATATTTCAATTCTTACCTGATACTTTTCCGATACAACCAATAAAGTTTCCTCTCCTAACCAAACTCCATCTTCAGCAATGTGCGCTATGTAAGCCAGAATCATTTCGTCCTCCGTTCCCTGAATACTTAGCACTTCTTGCGCCGACGAAAGTAAACTGAGATTATACCTCGGCGTACCGCGGTTCTCATATAGATAATCGATTACTTCCATCCGCATTATTTTTGACATATGAGCACATTCTTTTGAAAAGGGATGTACTCCATAAAGCTGGTTTGCAATTGCCGTTAACAAGCAATTTCCATTTCCTGGAATTTCAATTATTCTAAGATCCACCTGTTGCTACATGCCGTCTTGCATTGGAAAACTAACTTACTTCTAGGTAAAAGTAAATTCGAAATTAGTGAAATTACACAACCTTATTGGAACCACTAATAATTGTTTTAATAATGTTAATTGAATAACTAACACTCTAGGGATAGTTTTGCATGCAGTATTGGCTTTTCAGTACCCAATTTAATTTATTCGTTTTATATTTTATACGATTGTATTTAAAATATATATAAAACCACACACCTTCTTTCTTTAGTTTATTAAATAATAAATTCAATAAATTTATTGTTAAATAGCCACCAACACTAAATTTTAATTATGCAATGACTTGTTACAAGTAATCATTTTCATGTGTTTGTAAACGTCAGTATATATATTGTATCATTTAGCTTTTTGATTTATTTTTATCAAGTTATCGTTAAATTTAAAATATGTCAAAATGAGCCATTTTAGTTTTTGTGAAGTAAATATTTTTGGTACCATCCTTTTCAACCCTGTATATTTCAGGAATTTTAACAAATTTAAGAATATTTCAGAGATTAATTTCTTTTAAACTGGTTCTAAAAAATTTCAGAATTACAAAATTTTTTAGAGATTTAAGTTTTTAATTACATCTAATTTTTTCCAAACTAAATTTGGATTAACTTAATAACACTGTTACGTTTTTGCCTTGTCAATCAAGGTTCGTATCACTGGATTCTGAATAAAACAAAATTAGTTCAATTTATCAGAAACGAATTTATTTATTTAGCACAAAAATTATTACAACACAATTTATTAATGATAATTCACAAAATCACTTAATATAAATTATTCGCACAATTTTTCTGATCACTTTTACTTTTTATTTCGCACAAAAACACTTTTTAAATTACTTTTTAATTCCAATTTAATCTTTTCACTATCGCCTAACAAATACTAATAATAATCTTACAAGTTTACACTATCGCGTTCCAAATTCTAATAATCTTATTTGATTTTGTTCGCTTTTTTATATATACAAACCAAACTTCTAGAAAGTTCATTACTTTTTTAGTTAGAATAGCGAAGAACAATTTTATCATGGAAAATTCCATTTTAGTACAGTTAAACATTGAGCTATTTAACTTATTCTATTACACACTAGGTGCCACCATTACAATACTAATAAATATTGTGGCGGTGACACCTAGCGTGTGATAGAATAAATTAAATTAATAGCTCAATGTTTAACTGTACTAAAATGGAATTTTCCATGATAAAATTGTTCTTCGCTATTCTAACTAAAAAAGTAATGAACTTTCTAGAAGTTTGGTTTGTGTATATAAAAAGGCAAACGAAGTCGAACGGGATGAGTAATATTTGGTAAGCGATAGTGTAAAGATTAAAAGGAATTAAAAAGTGATTTAAAAAGTGTTTTTGTGCGAAATAAAAAGTAAAAGTGATTAGTAAAATTTGAGAATAATTTATATAAAGTGATTTTGTGAATTTTTATTGATAAACTGTGTTGTAATAAATATTTGTGAAATAAATAAATTCGTTGGAGATAAATTAAATTGATTTTGTATTATTCACAATCCAATGATACGAACCTTGATTGGCAAGGGAAAAACGTAACAATATTATTTACATTCAATAAAGCAATTTAAAAAATGAACATTGAAAAAGCTGTCGATACAGGCAGATAGATTGGTTGAGTGATTAAAAATAAATAACTTTAAATTCAAAAAAACTTAAATTTCGTGTATATGGACAACATTGTTGTTTATGGCAAGAACATAGAACAGAAATTAGAAGAAGATTTCAATTTCCTCCGAAAAAATTCTTTAAAATTAAATCGCCAAAAATATCAATTCTCTAAAAATAGGAAAACGTATACTTAGGACATATTATAACAAATATGCTAGATTTTCAACCAGTGTTTTACTTTAGATATGTGGACGATATGATTACGGCAATACCAATAAACGAAATTGATTCATTTTTAGAAAAATTTTATTCGAAAATCAACAGAATAAAATGTACCTTAGAAAAAACAGTAGATAACAAAATTTCATTTTTGGACATTCTGCTGATTCATGAACCAAATGGAAAAATTACTTGTGATTGATACCATAAAAATACTTGGTCCGGTAGATAACTAAATTTTCATTCTTGGCTTCCCAACAATTATAAAATTAACACCATTAAAATTTTGACCCAAAAAATTCTAAAACATTCCGATACTAAATTTCACAATACAAATTTAAAAATTCTAAAAGATACATAATGTCGAAACCAATATCCGGAAAAATTGGTAAACCACATAATTAGGAAACAAAAAATGCCCATACAAATTTTAATTCAAGATCAACAAATGAAACCACTTAATTATTTGGCCATTCCCTACGTTAAAAATCTTTACGAAAAAATCAAAAATCTTTTCAAAAATTATAACTTTAAAATTGTAGGACGTGCACAACAACTTACACGACATCTGAAAAATACAAACCATCAAATCAGTTTAGATAATATAAAAATTCTCGAAAAACAAAAAATTTTTAGAAAAAGATCGATTTTTGAAATGCTACAAATTAAATCAAGTACAAATTCAATAAATATCATTGAAGATTACGTTTATATTGGCCACTCTTATGATTTGTTCATCTAAATTGTATTTTGCCTCATGCAATTTTATTTTTATTCAATTGTACAACCGTTTTTATATGAAAGCGCGCATTAGCTAGGTTTTTTTTTGTCGAAAATACATGGCTGAGCGTTTCCATGAAAAGTCGGTTTTAATAAAAATTTGTGATTGCTTTATTTTTTGATTTATGTATTGTATAAAAAGAAGGAATTTTTGATATATTTTTCATTACGCTTTTGAAAATGAACCCGGCTTTTGAAAATGAACCCTCATAGGGTTCCAAAGCCAAAGCTTTAATTAGTAAAAAAGAAATAAAAATGAGCCCTAACCCAAATAAAAATTGTTTAATTTATGACTTATTGTTAACTAGAAAAGCTATCGATCGATAAAATATTCTTAGTAGTTCAAAAGCCTATTTTAAAATATTCAGATTTTACAAAGATGTTTAACCTGTGATGCCAGTAATTTTCGGGCCCAACATTTCTCCACATTTTCTTCCTTACATTTATAGCCGAAAATTCATCATTATAACAGACAATAAACCACTAACAATTCGAGTCGTCTGAGATGATCCAAATTATAAAATTTAGCAGTGTGGAAAGTCTTTTATCGAAATAGTGAAGGTAACATTTTTGACATCTAAAAAAGTGGAGAAGGCAGAAATCATAATTTTTTTGAAAATTTACCAACAAAATGAAGTTTTGTGGAACATTCGCCGCATCCGCATAACCACTTGACTAAATTAAATCGAATATATGTATATGAACGTAAGCTTGAATTCAAGTACTTGACATCCAATACACTCATAATCATATGAATAGGTTCACCTACATTTTTTAATTTTGTTTAAAAAGGGTCAAATTTTGAATGGTTTTTTTTAAATTGTGAAATCAAAGAGTACTATGGTTACGTAGTTTAACAACAACATTTTGTATTTTGAGACAACCGTTAGCTTTTGTTTTAGAATTAAAATAAAATTAGTAATAAAAATACCTCATTAGAATAGAGAAATTAAGAAGCGTTTTAGTACTTTTCGACATATTTGCTTTCTGCTGTTCTACGAGACTAGGATGGAAAATACAGAACAAACTCGCTTACTGAACACTCGATACCTGTAGTTACTCGATGGCTGTGTCACAGGAAATTTTACTCTAAAATTCTTTAAAATTGCAAAGATTAGAGTAACAAGTGAAATAAATCTGTTGTCATAGACCCCATCAGCGGCAAGCAGACAGATTTAAAGAAAGAGAAATAGAGTAGAGTTAAGTGACGTAAAAGTACACAGTGTTTTTAATGGCAAAATCCGGATGAACTCAGAAGCCCAGTTCGTAACAATATTTTTATATTTTATTTTTTATATTTTATATACTATATTTTATATTTTACATTTTATATTTTATATTTTATATTTTACATTTTATATTTTATATTTTATATTTTATATTTTATATTTTATATTTTATATTTTATATTTTATATTTTATATTTTATATTTTATATTTTATATTTTATATTTTATATTTTATATTTTATATTTTATATTTTATATTTTATATTTTATATTTTATATTTTATATTTTATATTTTATATTTTATATTTTATATTTTATATTTTATATTTTATATTTTATATTTTATATTTTATATTTTATATTTTATATTTTATATTTTATATTTTATATTTTATATTTTATATTTTATATTTTATATTTTATATTTTATATTTTATATTTTATATTTTATATTTTATATTTTATATTTTATATTTTATATTTTATATTTTATATTTTATATTTTATATTTTATATTTTATATTTTATATTTTATATTTTATATTTTATATTTTATATTTTATATTTTATATTTTATATTTTATATTTTATATTTTATATTTTATATTTTATATTTTATATTTTATATTTTATATTTTATATTTTATATTTTATATTTTATATTTTATATTTTATATTTTATATTTTATATTTTATATTTTATATTTTATATTTTATATTTTATATTTTATATTTTATATTTTATATTTTATATTTTATATTTTATATTTTATATTTTATATTTTATATTTTATATTTTATATTTTATATTTTATATTTTATATTTTATATTTTATATTTTATATTTTATATTTTATATTTTATATTTTATATTTTATATTTTATATTTTATATTTTATATTTTATATTTTATATTTTATATTTTATATTTTATATTTTATATTTTATATTTTATATTTTATATTTTATATTTTATATTTTATATTTTATATTTTATATTTTATATTTTATATTTTATATTTTATATTTTATATTTTATATTTTATATTTTATATTTTATATTTTATATTTTATATTTTATATTTTATATTTTATATTTTATATTTTATATTTTATATTTTATATTTTATATTTTATATTTTATATTTTATATTTTATATTTTATATTTTATATTTTATATTTTATATTTTATATTTTATATTTTATATTTTATATTTTATATTTTATATTTTATATTTTATATTTTATATTTTATATTTTATATTTTATATTTTATATTTTATATTTTATATTTTATATTTTATATTTTATATTTTATATTTTATATTTTATATTTTATATTTTATATTTTATATTTTATATTTTATATTTTATATTTTATATTTTATATTTTATATTTTATATTTTATATTTTATATTTTATATTTTATATTTTATATTTTATATTTTATATTTTATATTTTATATTTTATATTTTATATTTTATATTTTATATTTTATATTTTATATTTTATATTTTATATTTTATATTTTATATTTTATATTTTATTGATTTTATCTTTTATATTTGTTGCATAATGCTTTCGCTACCGGAAATTCATTTAAAAACGGTTTTGTGTAACGTTTTCTTACATTAAATAATGAAGACATAACCATAGCTAGGTTTTTTTTTGTCGAAAATACATGGCTGAGCGTTTCCATGAAAAGTCGGTTTTAATAAAAATTTGTGATTGCTTTATTTTTTGATTTATGTATTGTATAAAAAGAAGGAATTTTTGATATATTTTTCATTACGCTTTTGAAAATGAACCCGGCTTTTGAAAATGAACCCTCATAGGGTTCCAAAGCCAAAGCTTTAATTAGTAAAAAAGAAATAAAAATGAGCCCTAACCCAAATAAAAATTGTTTAATTTATGACTTATTGTTAACTAGAAAAGCTATCGATCGATAAAATATTCTTAGTAGTTCAAAAGCCTATTTTAAAATATTCAGATTTTACAAAGATGTTTAACCTGTGATGCCAGTAATTTTCGGGCCCAACATTTCTCCACATTTTCTTCCTTACATTTATAGCCGAAAATTCATCATTATAACAGACAATAAACCACTAACAATTCGAGTCGTCTGAGATGATCCAAATTATAAAATTTAGCAGTGTGGAAAGTCTTTTATCGAAATAGTGAAGGTAACATTTTTGACATCTAAAAAAGTGGAGAAGGCAGAAATCATAATTTTTTTGAAAATTTACCAACAAAATGAAGTTTTGTGGAACATTCGCCGCATCCGCATAACCACTTGACTAAATTAAATCGAATATATGTATATGAACGTAAGCTTGAATTCAAGTACTTGACATCCAATACACTCATAATCATATGAATAGGTTCACCTACATTTTTTAATTTTGTTTAAAAAGGGTCAAATTTTGAATGGTTTTTTTTAAATTGTGAAATCAAAGAGTACTATGGTTACGTAGTTTAACAACAACATTTTGTATTTTGAGACAACCGTTAGCTTTTGTTTTAGAATTAAAATAAAATTAGTAATAAAAATACCTCATTAGAATAGAGAAATTAAGAAGCGTTTTAGTACTTTTCGACATATTTGCTTTCTGCTGTTCTACGAGACTAGGATGGAAAATACAGAACAAACTCGCTTACTGAACACTCGATACCTGTAGTTACTCGATGGCTGTGTCACAGGAAATTTTACTCTAAAATTCTTTAAAATTGCAAAGATTAGAGTAACAAGTGAAATAAATCTGTTGTCATAGACCCCATCAGCGGCAAGCAGACAGATTTAAAGAAAGAGAAATAGAGTAGAGTTAAGTGACGTAAAAGTACACAGTGTTTTTAATGGCAAAATCCGGATGAACTCAGAAGCCCAGTTCGTAACAATATTTTTATATTTTATTTTTTATATTTTATATACTATATTTTATATTTTACATTTTATATTTATATTTTATATTTTACATTTTATATTTTATTTTATATTTTATATTTTATATTTTATATTTTATATTTTATATTTTATATTTTATATTTTATATTTATATTTTATATTTATATTTTATATTTTATATTTTATATTTTATATTTTATATTTTATATTTTATATTTTATATTTTATATTTTATATTTTATATTTTATATTTTATATTTTATATTTTATATTTTATATTTTATATTTATATTTTATATTTTATATTTTATATTTTATATTTTATATTTTATATTTTATATTTTATTTATATTTTATATTTTATATTTTATATTTTATATTTTATATTTTTATATTTTATATTTTATATTTTATATTTTATATTTTATATTTATATTTTATATTTTATATTTTATATTTTTATATTTTATATTTTATATTTTATATTTTATATTTTATATTTTATATTTTATATTTTATATTTTTATATTTTATATTTTATATTTTATATTTTATATTTTATATTTTATATTTTATATTTATATATTTTATATTTTTATTTTATATTTTATATTTATATTTTATATTTTATATTTTATATTTTATATTTTATATTTTATATTTTATATTTTATATTTTATATTTTATATTTTATATTTTATATTTATATTTTATATTTTATATTTTATATTTTATATTTTATATTTTATATTTTATATTTTATATTTTATATTTTATATTTTATATTTTATATTTTATATTTTATATTTTATATTTTATATTTTATATTTATATTTTATATTTTATATTTTATATTTTATATTTTATATTTTATATTTTATATTTATATTTTATATTTTATATTTTATATTTTATATTTTATATTTTATATTTTATATTTTATATTTTATATTTTATATTTTATATTTTATATTTATATTTATATTTTATATTTTATTATTTTTATATTTTATATTTTATATTTTATATTATATTTATATTTTATATTTTATATTTTATATTTTATATTTTATATTTAATATTTTATAATTTATATTTTTATATTTTATATTTTATATTTTATATTTTATATTTATACTTTTATATTTTATATTTTATATTTTATATTTTATTATATTTATATTTTATATTTTATATTTTATATTTTATATTTTATATTTTATATTTTATATTTTATATTTTATATTTTATTTTTATATTTTATATTTTATATTTTATATTTTATATTTTATATTTTATATTTTTATATTTTATATTTTATATTTTTATATTTTATATTTTATATTTTATATTTTATATTTATATTTTATATTTTATATTTTATATTTTATATTTTATATTTTATATTTTATATTTTATATTTTATATTTTATATTTTATATTTATATTTTATATTTTATATTTTTATATTTTATATTTTATATTTTATATTTTATATTTTATATTTTATATTTTATATTTATTATATTTTATATTTTATATTTTATATTTTATATTTTATATTTTATATTTATATTTTATATTTTATATTTTATATTTTATATTTTATATTTTATATTTTATATTTTATATTTTATATTTTATATTTTATATTTTATATTTTATATTTTATATTTTATATTTTATATTTTATATTTTATATTTTATATTTTATATTTTATATTTTATATTTTATATTTTATATTTTATATTTTATATTTTATATTTTATATTTTATATTTTATATTTATATTTATATTTATATTATTTATATTTATATTTTATATTTTATATTTTATATTTATATTTTATATTTTATATTTTATATTTTATATTTTATATTTTATATTTTATATTTTATATTTTATATTTTATATTTTATATTTTTATATTTTATATTTTATATTTTTATATTTTATATTTATATTTTATATTTTATATTTTATATTTTATATTTTATATTTTATATTTTATATTTTATATTTTATATTTTATATTTTATATTTTATATTTATATTTTATATTTTTATATTTTATATTTTATATTTTATATTTTATATTTTATATTTTATATTTTATATTTTATATTTTATATTTTATATTTTATATTTTATATTTTATATTTTATATTTTATATTTTATATTTTATATTTTATATTTTATATTTTATATTTTATATTTTATATTTTATATTTTATATTTTATATTTTATATTTTATATTTTATATTTTATATTTTATATTTATATATTTAATATTTTATATTTTAATTTTATATTTTATATTTTATATTTTATATTTTATATTTTATATTTTATATTTTATATTTTATATTTTATATTTTATATTTTATATTTTATATTTTATATTTTATATTTTATATTTTATATTTTATATTTTATATTTTATATTTTATATTTTATATTTTATATTTTATATTTTATATTTTTATATTTTATATTTTATATTTTATATTTTATATTTTATATTTTATATTTTATATTTTATATTTTATATTTTATATTTTATATTTTATATTTTATATTTTATATTTTATATTTTAATATTTTATATTTTATATTTTATATTTTATATTTTTATATTTTATATTTTATATTTTATATTTTAATTTTATATTTTATATTTTATATTTATATTTTATATTTTATATTTTATATTTTATATTTTATATTTTATATTTTATATTTTATATTTTATATTTTATATTTTATATTTTATATTTTATATTTTATATTTTATATTTTATATTTTATATTTTATATTTTATTGATTTTATCTTTTATATTTGTTGCATAATGCTTTCGCTACCGGAAATT